>CM069241.1:45680547-46280547 GCA_035582765.1 Acer negundo
CATTTAAACATCAACCAAAAATAAATATTGTAATTTGTAGTTAAGTGTACACTTGTAATTCAAATATAAACATAAATTTAATAGAATATAACATCTAAATTAGGAATGTCAAAATTACCTATTGGTTTGGGACCAGTCCCGTTAGGTGCAGGTTTAAACCTACCATTTATGTTGCGGTATGAGGTTGGTATTTTTTTTAATCTCCGATTTAATTTCGATACGGTTATAAGATTTCAAGTCCCCGCCTCGTCCCTGTACTTCATTATCAATATATATATATATTTTTTCAACAACGATTTTATTAAAGGGCGAGAACGCCAAGCTGCCACAGAGCAACAAACAGAGGCAAACCAGCCAGGAAACAAAACAAAAGTGGTATCAATAAATATATATATATATATTTGAATTACATAATTAGTACTGGATTTTTTTTTTTTGAACTGCATGATTTTAAAAGGAGGGCACAACCCAACCAAGCAAAGCCAACATACAAGAAGCAACACATCAGGTCATGACCAAAACAGGACACCTAACATACTAAGCAAGAACATACAAAAAAGCAGAGCATCTGATAATACACACCCCACGGAACAAGCCAGGGGAAAACCACCCAAAAAACCAACAGGAAACAGATCAAAAACAACCCAGCCACAGAGGAATACACAGCCACTAAAGAAAAAACATACAAGGGCCAGCGCAACACTAAAAATAACTAGTACAATAACTACTGTCTTCAGAAAACATAATTTTCTCTTATATTTTTTCCTCTTGTTTTCCCTCCCACTAACATAATGTACCTCCACACTATTATTCAATAATTTTGATATGATCTTTATCAAAAAGTCATTCAAAAAATACATTAATATGATGAGGATGATATGAGGACAAAAACCGACCTATAAATGGGGAATCCCCATACCCGCACCGTTTATTTTAAGGTGGATATTCATCGGTGATGATATCTCATACAAATTGGTATTAGAGATGGTTATGTAAAACCCGCCCCCAACCCGAACCATTGACATCCATAATCTAAATTATATAAACCATAAATTCAAACATAAAGTACAACTAGACAAAGAGATAAAAATATTAGATTTTTGTTTTTACTTATATATATATAAAATAAAAAAAAAATTTATATAAATACCAGTGTCAACCAGAGAGAGTCGGTGCATAGTGGTTTAACCCCAATCTGACTTGGTTTCAAATCGGGTAAACAACATTTGACCCATACCTGACCTGATCCCCGTTTTAAGTGCTCTAAACCCGTCCCAAACGGATCGGATCCCCATCGATTTGGAACATGTCGGGGACTTTTGCCAATAGTGGCGATAATGGAACCCCTTAAAAACTGTATGTACACCCTTGCTGTAATCATTCCTATTAAAAATTTTTAAAAATCTTTAGTTTGTAAGTAAACCCCACTTAATGCCAAAAATATAATTTCTTTAATTATAATGTTATGTATTTTTGTAAGTACACACCACCAACACCTATTATTATGTTATTTAATCAATTTTTATTATTATTATTATTATTTTTTTAATTTTGCCATCATTTTTTCTCTTCCTTCACTTTTTTTCTCCTCGACTTTCCTTCTTTTTCAAAATCATACTCTATTTTAAGAAAATAGAAAGAGTTTTTATGATGTATTTTAATATCAAACCATTTCTTCCTTTTTTAAAACAGCCATTAATAGGAAACATTTTTTTTGACACAAAAATAAAATAGGAAATTGATTAATAATTATTGATGGGTGTATTTACAAACTATTTAGTCCTCTTAGTAATTTTACTCGAGGATATTATTGGATTTTAAAAAAGATACTAATTTTGGGTGTACTAATTTTTAAGAGATACAAATATTGTCACTCTTTTCCCGTCCTTATGGACAAACCATTGGATCAACCTCATCTCGTGTGTAATGGAATGATAGTTACTTTACAGGTTCCGATTAGGCACCGTTTTAACGGTTTGTTGATTTCAATGGCAACTCTTACCTAGGCAATCGCCAAAAGCCCAGGTGTCGAGTTCCATGACAAACTATCTTTTTGTCATGCATGGTTGATTTACTAGGTTCTTTCCATATAAATAGAGAAAATCTGTGTTGGGAAGAAAAGCCTAAAAATATCTAGTTGTTGTGAATAGTTTTATTTGCATTATTTGGCTTAATTTTTCCCAGGTGAACTAATTTTGTAAAAACAAGGCAAGTGGACTAATTTTGTAAGCGACCGTCATAGCTCTTGTTGTACTACAACCATTCAGTGTCCGAAATCTTCTTCTTCAGTGTCAGAATTTAGTGTTCTTTTAAAGTTTTTTTATTTTACTATTATTATTTTTTTTAAGACATTGGGGTTTTGATCAAATAACTTATCTAATATATTCAAATAAAGTTCATTTTTTCTTTCCAAATTTTAATTGTGGGTGACGCCTGAATGGCAAGGTGCGTGCGGTTTTTTTCCTTTTAAATTTTAATTCAGACGCACATGATGCCTAATTGGTAAGGTGCGTGTCCATTTTTTCTTTATAAATTTTAGATGAGACCACGTGACTTCTAAATAGCAAGGAGTGGGCTAGGGATGAACATTTAGAGAATGGGGATGGATATAGGTCTCCCCATCCCCATCCCCATTTTGGGGATGGGGGAGGTCCCCCCTTTTCTTATTTTCCACATTTTCTTATTTTTTTCCTGTTTTTTTTCCGTTTTTCCTTGTTTTCCCGTTTTCTCCCATTTTCCCGTCTTCCACATTTCCCCTATTTAACTAACATTACATACTAAAAGAACACAAAATTCATCATAAATTCAAATATAAAATAAAATCTATTACAATTTCAAATGAAAGTGTTTTAATCCATTACAAAATAAAATCTATCAGACAAGTTTTATGATTTAGGGTTAGGTTTTTTATGTTGAAAAGATGTATATATACTTAGTAAAGTAGAAGAATAAAAATATTAAATATATATATATATATATATATATATTATATATAATGTTTGGGGGAATTGGGGAAACGGGGATGGGGGCATCTCTTCCAATCCCCATCCCCATCCCCATCCCCATTTCCATAAATTTGTGGGGGAAATGGGGAACTAGGGATGGGATGGGGTCCCAACCCCTCCCCATTTTAATTTGGGGATAAAAATCATCCCCATCCCTTGTATTTCCCCAAAAATTCTCCCTTAAATGGTGATGGGGATGGGGGTATGGGGATTTGGGTCCTCGGGGATAAATGCTCATCCCTCGAGTGGGCTGATTCTTTCTTTTTAAATTTTAGTTCAGACGAACGTGATGCCTAATGCAAGATCAACTTGATTTCCGGATTTAGTGTGTGAATTTATTTATTTATTTATTTATTTATTTTTTTTAATGATGCAAATACATTCATTGAAAGGTTTGGTTTGGTTTGTCTAGAATGGTAACATCAAACGCAAACCGCTAATGGTATTATTTATGAAATTGAGTAAAATTATTATTCATGGGCAAATGAATTTACAGGACATACTGATAATATAATATTATAAGATCTTTGTAATATGTAGATGATAAAGAGTACAAATTTTGTATACCAATAATTAGTGATGCTAATTAAGTGCAGATAGTGAGACTGTGTTTCCCAAAAATCTTAGGCCGAACATTACTGCATTCGGACACAGCTGTACCTGCTTCCTTTCCGGTGTATCTGAGGTCAATGTCAGAAATCTCCACACCCCGGCACGGTATGCCGCTACTGCAAGCAAGCTTCACTGCAACTGGAGTTGAACTAGTACCCCGAATGTTCTTGAAGCTAACATTGCTGATCCTTACCAGTGATGGAAGCTGAAGAAAAGAAAACGTCATCAGAATACAATCAGCACGTATTATGTGGGGATGTTTTCAGGATACCATTAATTACCTTTGCATTGCACTCATTATGTGGGCAGTAAATTTGATCGATGATGACAGGACTGCTCACATTATTCATGATAATGTCTTCGAAATGCATGTCGGATACAGAGCCTTGGAAAGAAGCTGGCCAAGTTTTGATTCTGACACCATTCATGGTATTGAAGAAGCTGCAATTCCTGACTGTCACTCCGACTACAGGTTCTTCATTCATATACTTTCCTAGGCTTCCTACACTGATGCCATGGCCTGGTCCGCATGTAACATTCGTGATTGTTATTTGTCGGCTGCCGTCACCGATGGACACACAATCATCACCTGTTCCGATATTTGAATCGGTGATGTTAATTCCGGTGGATCGACCAATATGGATTCCGTCGGTGTTAAGGCTATGTTCAGGTGCAGAGATGGTAAAGCGTCTGAAAGTAAGGTTGTTGCAGCCCAGAACATTAACATGAAACTGTTTGCTGTCTTTAGAAGTTATGTCTTCGACTATCGCATTCGTAATGAAGTTGAACCTCAAATTCTGTCCAATTTTACCCATCATAAAACAAGTTACATAAGTGTCATTATTGTCTATATTAAAAATTCTTGGATCCTGAAGTCCAAGTAATTTTTTCAAAACAAATATAAACGTGAGTGATCATAATTATTGATTATGATATAAGTTGTTGTATTACGACCACAATCCAGATCATAAGAAAAAGATGTAGACACCATCACTAAAGGTAAAATGTATGTGCAAGAAATGATCGAATTAACTTACAATGGGAAGTTGCTTGCAATATGATTTTAGGCCACAAGTACCCCAAGCTTTGGACCCTTGTCCGTCGAAAGTTCCACCGCCGGACAATGTGAGCCGGTCGATGCGTTGGAAAGTAACCCAGCTGCCATCAACCTTCATTTTGCTAGGTTCTGTTAGGGCCTTCAATGTGCCTCGAACCACAATCTTAACAGGAGCCTTGCAAGGACCCTCTAAGCTCACTTGTGCTAACAAGAATGTCCCTTTCGGAATCAACACTTTACTTGGACTAGGACATGCACATGCCTCTTTAAAGGCATTGCATAAAGCCTGAGAGAAAGAAACAAAATTATTCGAGACTATTTTGACAAACACAAAAGTGACTTATTTACTCTAATCAACAGCTCAACCAATTCGTGAACAAACGAACGAGTTATGTATACGATATATACCTTGCTTATATCTGACTTCCCGTCAGCCTTCGCTCCATATTTACGGACATCGAAAACAGCACCCGAATGAGCTTTAGCAGTTGATACTAATAACAATAAAAACATTGCCGCCACTTTCAACTTCCCCATTTTTTAACTTTCTGGCTTTTTTTCCTTCTTAATCAAGTATTTTAAATTAATTATGAAAATCTAGCTATGCTTGAAGCCATTTTATAGTGCAATGATGGAAAGCTCGTGCCACTAAATTTTGCAACCAAAGATTGGCTAAATTTATCCAAGGTTAGTAAAAGGTAGCTAGAGAAGTTTCAATTTGTTTGCTATTAATAGCAGTTGTTTCACTTTTTCTGCTTCTCTGCAATTGGTAATAATGCTTCAAGTAGGATTTAAATCTATTCTCTTATTAATATTAAATTTTTTTTATCAAAAGAATAATTCTTTTTAGAAATCCATATCCTAAAAACTTTAGGATTAGTATAATTAATTAATTAAATACAATAACTTAAATTCTAATAACACCTAAAATGTGAACCGACAAAAATACTGAAGAGCGTTGCACTGATGTTTCGAAGAAGAAGCCCCCAAGGATGGAGGAATGGATACCTCCGCTTTTAAACGCTCTTAAGTTTAACGTTGATGGCTCGGCGCGAGGAAATCCGGGTTCAGTGGGTATAGGTGGGGTGCTTCGGGACCATCGAGGGAAGGTGTTGTGTAGGTTTTCTGCCTCAGTCGGGATTCAGGACGCTATAACAGCTGAAATTCTAGCCATTGCTAGAGCTTGTGATCTTTTTGGGTCCAGACTTGAGTTGGGTGATAAGAGCCTTATTGTAGTTAGTGATTCGAAGATGGTCGTTGAGTGGGTGAACATAAGTGGTGTGGGAAGTATCATGCACCCGCAGAGCATCTTTGACATCCGTAGCAATTTGGGTAGATTTGACCAAGCCTCTGTTGTGTTTTGCTCTAGACCCTTTAACTCTTTCGCAGACAGCTTGGCCAAAAAAGGTTCAGAGTTTGGTGGAGATGTGTTGTCTTGGAATGATATTTGAGCGTGCCTTGGTTTTTGGTTGTTTCTGGGCACTGGTTTTTGTGCCTTCGGGTTCCTCTGTTTATGTGTTATTGCCCTAATTTCATCTGTTTTGGGTTTACTTGTTTTTCTTTGGGTTTGTTGGGTTTTGGCTCTCTGTTGTTCTTGTTGTTAGTTTTGTTTTAGGCTATTTGTCACAGGTTTAGAATTGCGCAGCGGATCCCGTGCGACACTTAGGCACTTTTTGGGTGATTGTTGCTAAGTAAACCTAAATGTCTTGCTTGTCACTCTCGAATGCACATAAGAGAGAGACTAGAGAAAGGATTGGAAGAGCTTGGTTGGAAATAAGGCAAGTTTGTATTGCTAGTAAGAAAGGTTTACAATGCTTGAATGCTTGATGGCTTAGATAGGCTTGGATGCCTTTACAAATGAGAGGAGCTACCTATTTATAGTTGTCCACCTACTCAATGGACGGTTGAGATCAATTTGATCTAATAGTGGAGGTTTTACCGCCAGAATGCTCTATACATATCTAGAGTTCGATCTCTACACGTATTTGCATGCCTCTAGAATTCTCCATACAAATATCTATATCTAACTAGATGTATCTAGTATGTACAAGTGTTCTCTAGAGTGATCTAGAGTCTTCCATGAACTAGAGACTTCCAGAAGTTGATCAGGGCTAGATCAATTTAGAGATCTCTAGAATCTTCTGTCCACTAGAGACTTCCATTAGCAAACCATGCTTGAAATGTGTTGAAATCTCTAGAGCCTTCCAGGAGTTTGACCCTGCTGTGGACTTGTTGTTGTTGGTTTCGTAGTGCTCCTTGGCTAGAAATCGAAATTTGGATTTCGCGGGTTATGACATAATGCCTTTAATAAAGTTTCTTTTTCTTAAAAAAAAAAAAAAAAAAAAAAAAAAAAAAAAAAAACAAAACCTCTTGGTCTCGGTATTGTAAGAGTAAATTTCTTCAGGTGATGAAAGCTGATAAAATGTCGTTGATCCTAATAGTTTCAACAAACTGCAACCCAATTTTTGTAGGATTAATCTCATTCTATGATTGATATTTTATCAAAACAATAATTCCTTTTTTATTTTTTTTTATTTTAGAAATTAGAATCCTATATATTAACTTTAGGATTACTAGGATGAGTATAGTTTTAGTTATATAAATGAGTACTATACTATACAATCCAAATAATTAACTCAAATTTCATGCCAATTGATATGGTAAGTGAGTCGTCATCACCATACACAATATATGATGATGTGGTTAATTAAAAAACCAATTGCCACCTCATTTAGGTTGAAATTTGGGCTAAAATTTTGAGTTATTTAGCATTCGGTCTCATTCCTATCAGTGCATCCTTATATAACTTTATCAGGATATTGAATGTGCTCATTTATAAAAGTGATTTGACAAGTGCATACATACCAAGTCAAAGTATGTAAAACGAGTGGTTCATATTCAATGTCCTTATATAATTCTAACGTGGCATCCTCATATGAAAATTTCCGATTTAGCATTAGTATATAAAAATACTAATGAATAAGTAATGCTACTTTGTCCAAATTTGGTACATAAATCCGGTGCCCAAATAACGTGGTAACACTTTAATCCATTCATTTAAATCATACAAATCTATTACAATTTAAATGAATGGATTATAGTGTTGCCATATCAGTTAGACACCAGAGATTTGGACAGAGTAGCATTATTGCTAATGAATTTATGTTTATAGGTCCCTATAAATATTTTACTTCTTTCACAAATCTTTTGTAGATATGCTTTAAGAATAAAAAATAAAAATTCTTTTGGAGATACTAGTTGTTGACTTTTTGTTCCAACTGAATTCTCACCGGAACCATACAGTCCAGTTGTTTAAAGATGTTCAAGTCAAAACTGATTAGACTATGTTTGGGATTGTTTAAACTTATGAAAGAATCACTTATTTCATAACCTATTACCCATGAGATTTTTTGGTAAACACTCCATAATCCACTTATTTCATAATCCACTCCTCTAATAATCAGCTTTTGAGAAGTTGGTAGGAGTTGCTTTTTTAAAGCTGATTATTGGAGAAGCTATTTCAATACTTGTAAAATTTCCATATTATCCTCATTATATATATTTAAAGACAACAATGTCCTTCAATATAACAAAATTATTTTAAAACTAAAAAATAAATATAAAAATAAAAACTGTGACCACCATTTTCGCCGATGACAGTGGCCGCCATCGTCGCCGACGACAGTGGTAGCCAAAGTGGCCAACACCATCGTCATTGGAGGAAGTCGGTTTCCTCTGGCAGTGGCGGAACGAGATCTGGTCTGGAACGAGATCTGGTCTGGAACGAGATTTGGTCTGGAATGGGATTCTGACACGATCTAGATCTGAATCGCGAGAATGGAGAACGAGATTTCGACACGATCTAGAAATAGATTCCGATGCGATAAGGATCTAGAACCAGTCCCTCCGATGCCAGAGAAGCTGGTTATGCTCCGCAAATGGGGGAGGAAGTGCGATCGAAGAGACGGATCTCGCGAGAACGGGGGGAGGCTTTTCTTCACCTCCTCCACTACCGGTTCGAAGGAGAACCAACCTCTTCCCCTGGCGTTACTGATGGAGGCTGGTTCTTGTCAAGATTTGAAGAGATTGGCCAATGACTAAGTAAGTTTCCATTAATGAGGCTTGAGTGAGTGACTGAGTTGACTCAGCAGAATTTGTGTTGGAGAAGAGAGAGTTGACTCGGTGGGATTTGTGTTGGAGAAAAGCGAGTTGACTCAGTTAGTAGATTTATTTTTAATAATTGATTAAAACAGCTAGAAAAAATGAAAACTAAGTAGAAAAAAAAAATACTTGACCAATATATTACATTTTAATAATCATATCCATTTTAGTCATTTTCCATAATCAATTAAAGTTTAACAATTAAACATATTTTCCTTGCTTTTATCTTAAGTTTTTTATTTATAAAGTCAATTTATCAAACACATATCACATATTTTCCTTGCTTTTATCTTAAGTTTATTATTTATAAAGTCAATTTATCAAACACATATCAACTTATCTTTGAATTCAATTATTTATTAAGTTAAGCCATAAGAGTATTATTTCTTAAGTAAAGCAATCCCAAACATAACAATTATGTTTATGTTGTACAAATGTTCCCGGTAATGATAATCCAGTGGAATTCGGCTTGTTAACGTCTTTTGCCAACCCTCTCGAAGGAGGATCGTTGTTGCCAAAACAAGGGTGGAAACAACTTTAGGTGACATCAAAATATCAAATCAATAACACTTGCCAATTCTGTCTCCCAACACCCATCCCTACCCCCACCAGTTCCAGCTCCGGCTTCCTCCAAAAGCACTTCCCTGCCTGCCACCACCTCCATAATTACTCTGTTAATTGCTTTTTCCATAGCCTTGCTTTGGCTTCTTTGTTAGTAGGGAAAAAATGATTTTAGTCCTTCTAGTTTGCCCTATTGTACCTTCTAGTCCCCCTAGCATCAGGATTGGAGTTTGGTCCTTCTGTAACATTTTCCGTGGATAAAGTGGTTACTGACAGGGACAGAGGGTCAAATGACCCTGCTGCCCCTGATTATTTTTTAAATAAGTCATCTATTTTTTAATTAAAAAAAAAACATATTTATCAAAAAAAAAAAAAAATTTAACAAAAATTTAAAACATATTTAAATAAGTCATCTCTATTTTTTTAATTTTAATTTGTTAGTTTTATTCAAATTTTTGTTCCAGATTTGTTCAAAAATTTTTGTTCAGTATTTAAAGAATTACATAATAAATAAATTAAAATTAATTTAACAAAACCCATCATCATCATCATCAAATCCATAAATCCCGATCAACATACACCACCAATCGATCTAGATCCAGAACCAAAAACTAATACAAAATTAAACTTAAACAACAGTCAACAAAGAATTGGATCTCTCTATCTCTTCACACCTCTCATCTCTCTCGTGTCGCTCCCTTTCTCTTCGTCGACGATCTCCTCAGCAGTGCCGATCCCTCACCGATGATCTCACAAACTCTTCTCTTTCTCAACCCATAAATCTTCTCTATCTCTCTCAACTGTTCAAATTTCTTGTTCCAGATTTGTTCGAAATTTTTTAGTTTTAGTTTTGTTTATTTCAAATTTTTTTTTTAGGATTTATGGTGTTTTGGTTTTATTATGGATTTATGGTATCTGGATTTGATGAGATAGAGAATAGGATTATTATTATTATTTTTTAAAACAATAATATTATTATTTTTAATATTTATTTATTGTTTAATTCTTAAAAAAATTTTATTATTTAATAAATCTTTAATAAATCATGACAAGTTTTATCAGATTATAATTTTTAATATTTATTTATTGTTTAATTTTCTTAAAAAAAATTTATTTTTTAATAAATCTTAAAACAAATATTGTAGAAAACATTATGACGAGTTTACCATTTTACCCTTGTACCACTGACGGACTTTTTAAAAACCCTAACGGAATTGGACGGTAGGGATCTAACCAACAATAAACCTAAACTATGGGGACTAAACGGGCCAATCTTGATACTAGAGAGACCAAAACGTACAATAGGACAAATTAGAGGGACTAAAAACATTTTTTCCCTTGATAGTATAATCATATGCAAGATCTACTTGATTTTCGGATTTAGAGTGGGAAATATATATATATATATATATATATAAATAAGGATACTATCAAAAACAACCCTCTAGTCTGGGTTATTGGTCAAAAACCACACTATAGTTTCATTATTAGCAAAAATCCACCATTCATAGTTTAAATTTTAGTATTTTGTTATTTGTTTTTGTATTCTCCACCGGAATACAAAAAAAAAAAGTAAAAAATATATATCTCCACAGGAATACAAAAAAAAAAAAAAAATACAAAAAATTAAACCATAGAGGGTGGTTTTTGGCCAATAATGAAACTAGATGATGGTTTTTGATCAATAACCCAAACTAGAGAGTGATTTTTGATATTATCCCATATATTTTATGATTCATGTACCTTTATTGAAGGTTTGTATTGAATGGTAACATCAAACGCCAACCGCTTATTGTATTATTTATGAAATTGAGTAAAATTATTATTCCCGTTCGTGGGCAAATGAATTTACATGACATAATAATAATATAATATTATAAGATCTTTGTAATGTGTAGATGATAAGAGTACAAATTTTGTATACCAATAATTAGTGATGCTAATTAATTGCAGATAGTGAGACTGTGTTTCCCAAAAATCTTAGGCCGAACATTACTGCATTCGGACACAGCTGCACCTGCTTCCTTTCCGGTGTATCTGAGGTCAATGTCAGAAATCTCCACACCCCGGCACGGTATGCCGCTACTGCAAGCAAGCTTCACTGCAACTGGAGTTGAACTAGTACCCCGAATGTTCTTGAAGCTAACATTGCTGATCCTTACCAGTGATGGAAGCTAAAGAAAAGAAAACGTCATCAGAATACAATCAGTACGTATTATGTGGGGATGTTTTCAGGATACCATTAATTACCTTTGCATTGCACTCATTATGTGGGCAGTAAATTTGATCGATGATGACAGGACTGCTCACATTATTCATGATAATGTCTTCGAAATGCATGTCGGATACAGAGCCTTGGAAAGAAGCTGGCCAAGTTTTGATTCTGACACCATTCATGGTATTGAAGAAGCTGCAATTCCTGACTGTCACTCCGACTACAGGTTCTTCATTCATATACTTTCCTAGGCTTCCTACACTGATGCCATGGCCTGGTCCGCATGTAACATTCGTGATTGTTATTTGTCGGCTGCCGTCACCGATGGACACACAATCATCACCTGTTCCGATATTTGAATCGGTGATGTTAATTCCGGTGGATCGACCAATATGGATTCCGTCGGTGTTAAGGCTATGTTCAGGTGCAGAGATGGTAAAGCGTCCGAAAGTAAGGTTGTTGCAGCCCAGAACATTAACATGGAACTGTTTGCTGTCTTTAGAAGTTATGTCTTCGACTATCGCATTCGTAATGAAGTTGAACCTCAAATTCTGTCCAATTTTACCCATCATAAAACAAGTTACATAAGTGTCATTATTGTCTATGTTAAAAATTCTTGGATCCTGAAGTCCAAGTAATTTTTTCAAAACAAATATAAACGTGAGTGATCATAATTATTGATTATGATATAAGTTGTTGTATTACGACCACAATCCAGATCATAAGAAAAAGATGCAGACACCATCACTAAAGGTAAAATGTATGTGCAAGAAATGATTGAATTAACTTACAATGGGAAGTTGCTTGCAATATGACTTTAGGCCACAAGTACCCCAAGCTTTGGACCCTTGTCCGTCGAAAGTTCCACCGCCAGACAATGTGAGCCGGTCGATGTGTTGGAAAGTAACCCAGCTGCCATCAGCCTTCATTTTGCTAGGGTCTGTTAGGGCCTTCAATGTGCCTCGAACCACAATCTTAACAGGAGCCTTGCAAGGACCCTCTAAGCTCACTTGTGCTAACAAGAATGTCCCTTTCGGAATCAACACTTTGCTTGGAGTAGGACATGCACATGCCTCTTTAAAAGCATTGCATAAAGCCTGAGAGAAAGAATCAAAATTATTCGACACTATTTTGACAAACACAAAAGTGACTTATTTACTCTAATCAACAGCTCAACCAATTCGTGAACAAACAAACGAATTATGTATACGATATATACCTTGCTGATATCTGACTTCCCGTCAGCCTTTCCTCCATATTTACGAACATCGAAAACAGGACCCGAATGAGCTTTAGCAGTTGATACTAACAACAATAAAAACATTGTCGCCACTTTCACAATCCACATTTTTTAACTTTATGATTTTTTTTCCTTCTTAATCAAGTATTTTAAATTAATTATGAAAATCTAGCTATGCTTGAAGCCATTTTTATAGTGCAATGATGGAAAGCTCAGGCCACTAAATTTTGCAACCAAAGATTGGCTAAATTTATCCAAGGTTAGTAAAAGGTAGCTAGAGAAGTTTCAATTTGTTTGCTATTAATAGCAGTTGTTTCACTTTTTCTGCTTCTCTGCAATTGGTAATAATGCTTCAAGTAGGATTTAAATCTATTCTCTTATTAGTATTTTTTTTATCAAAAACATAATTAGTTTTTAGAGATCCGGCCATATCTTATAAACTTTAGGATTAGTATAATTAATTAATTAAATACAATAACTTAAGTTTTAATAGTACATAAAATGTGAACCGACAAAAATACTGAACATTGTTGCACTGATGTTTCGAAGAAGAAGTCTCCAAGGATGGAGGAATGGATACCTCCGCTTTTAAACGCTCTTAAGTTTAACGTCGATGGCTCGGCGCGAGGAAATCCGGGTTCAGCGGGTTTAGGTGGGGTGCTTCGAGACCATCGAGAGAAGGTGTTGTGTAGGTTTTCTGCCTCAGTCGGGATTCAGGACGCTATAACAGCTGAAATTCTAGCCATTGCTAGAGCTTGTGATCTTTTTGGGTCCAGACCTGAGCTCTTGTTCATGTGAAATTTACCTGTCGTATCATTTGCAAAATATGCAAGGCAAGTAATTCATTCAACACCAAAAGTGTAGTAATTATTACTATAGTTTTCTTCTTCTCTGAAGAATATATATGGGCACTTTAGTACTTGAAATGATGAACTAGATTTTTTGTTGATTGAGACTCTAAAAATGTATTGTTTTTTGAAGTATTAGAATCGGCCTGTCATCTTTACAAATAAACCAACCGCCCAATTTGTCTTGGTAGCAAGGACACACATTCAGTCTACCGATGTGCAAGTTCGAGTCTGTCA
This sequence comes from Acer negundo, assembly GCA_035582765.1. Taxonomy (NCBI): domain Eukaryota; kingdom Viridiplantae; phylum Streptophyta; class Magnoliopsida; order Sapindales; family Sapindaceae; genus Acer; species Acer negundo. The sequence goes on from CM069241.1 coordinate 45,694,484, forward strand.
CTCTATTTTCATCTTTATAAATAAACCAAAGAATTTGTTCAACAACTTCTCATCAGTCATAGATGTTAGAATGTTTAAATACTACTTTTGAGCTCATTCCTATCAACTTAAACTTTTGGATATGTTAATTATTAACGATTGCATTTGAATTTGTTTAAATATATATTTGGGCTTAGGCCACGTGCCAAACCATTTCGTTATGCACGCACGTAAGGGGGTATGTTATACTTATATGGTTTAAATACTTTTGAGTGGGGATTGGCTAGGTTGAGGGGGGTGACATCTGTTTCTGTCTTGGGTTGTTTTGTCGGCTGTTAGGAGAGGGCCAGCTGGTTGTGTTTGTTGTTTTGCTCAGCCTTGATTGGTTTTTGAATAAATGCTATTAAAAAAAAAAAATACTGTTGTTAGACCATTTTTTATCGGTTTAAATTTTTGGGTGTGTTAATTACTTACGATTGGAGCTAAATTTTTTTTGAGAGAGCGTAATTTTTTTTTGAAATTGATGCTCAACACATTTAGATGTTCCAAGCGACTAGAGTCCTCTAATTTCACTCTCAATTATGGACATCAATTGAAGGCCAAAATTTAAGGGAAAAGGTCTTGCAGTCATTGGTGGCATGGCCAAGATTTTTGTGTTAGATCGAGCTATATCAATTTTTAAGGATGTGGGATAGAAGACAATCAACTATTCCAAACAATAAAACTATTAAAACAAGTGCAATTAAATCTCTTGGCCATGCAGTATCTACAATTCCACAACACCCATTTGAATCTATTAATTTCCTTTTGGTTAAGAAAATTATGAATTACTACATTCTTATTTAAAAAAAAAAAAAAAAAAAATTATGACATTCTTGCAAGTTGCATGATATTTGTATCATAGACTCAAGCTTTAGAATAAATGATGTCTCAACTGTAGAGAAAGTTCCATCTAGTGCTAGCAAATCAGGCCAACCCGGCCCGTTTGCTTAACGGGCCGGGACAGACCCGGACTGTCAAGGAAGACAAGTAGGGCCGGGCCGGCCTGTTGGAGCAAAGGGGAGGCCTGCCCTGGGCCAGGAGTCCATGTAGGGACAGGCAGGGCCTTAAAGGGCCAAGCCCAATGAGCTTCGTTTTTTCTTTTATTTTATACAATATTATTTTTTATACATTGTAATAATTTTGCGTAATTATTAATGTAATAATTTTAATATGAAATATAACATTATTCATTTCATACAACACTTAATTAGTTTTCGATGAATATTTTTTTTTAATTTCGTATTAAATTTGTGGTGAAATCAGAAATGTATAAATTACAAATTTGTGGATTTTTTTCTTCCCTAACGGTCACCTGGTTAATTAGAAAAGTCACCCCTCAATTCAAATTTTGAAAAAAAAAATTGAATTTCAAAAAAAAAAAAAAAAATTATGGCGGGCCCTAATGCGCCGAGCCCGTTAGGGTCCGCCATAAAAAAAATTCAAAAAATTTTCAGACTGGTGGGCCCAACCTGCCATTTCGCCACTAGGGCTTGGCCTGGCACGCTAGCTTAACAGGCTTTGGCCTGGCCCGTGAAGCTGGTGGGCCGGGCATGCCCGAGCCCACGAATGGACGGACCGAGCCAGGCAACCCACCAAGGCCAGACCCGACCCGACCCGTTTTGCGATTGTACATTGCAAGAGCTTGCTTGACATTGGCTCATCTCTTCAACATCTCAACAAGCTCCGTAATCTGAATCTCACATGCTGTGAAAGTCTTAGAAGCTTTTCAACAAAAAATCATTTTAAGTCTTATAACTCTTGATTTGTCTTGTTGCACTAATCTCATGGAGTTTCCACAGGTCTCGGGGAGTAGTATAAAATGACTATTTAAATGATACTGCTGTTGAAGAAATTCCCTCGTCGATTGGGAGTCTAACAGGGCTTATTGAGTTACAGATCTTTCATTGTGCAAGGCTCAAGCACATTTCAACCAGTATTTGTAAGCTGAAATCTCGAGTCAATAAATTTTATAGATCGCTTCAAACTTGAGAGTTTTCCAGAAATTTTGGAAACGATGGAACATCTTGAAGTTATTCATTTATGCGGTACAGCAATCAAAGAGCTACCCTCCTCAATAAAAAACCTGAAAGGGCTTCTGAGATAAGAACCGAGAGAAAGCAGAAATCTTGAGAGGCTTCCGAGTAGCATTTGTAATTTGAGATATCTAGAAGAACTCTTGATTTCGGATTGCTCAAAATTGGTCAAATTGCCTGACAACTTGGGGAATTTAAGATCTTTGAAGTATCTCAATGCAGCCCGATCTGCTATAACTCAACTACCATCTTCTTGATAAGATTACTGATAAACATGGTTCTCCAGCTAGTCTGTTGAGTGTTTTAAGAACAGAGCATGGTCCTGGTCAAGCTTCAAGTCAACTAAGTAACAGAGTTAGTTACGTTAACCACAGTTAGCTTAGTCTACTGTGGTTAGACTTTATATTAACTATGGTTAAGAATAACAGAATGATGAGCTGTAAAGTTAGTTAGATTTTGGTGTATAAAACCAGATCACGTGTATTGCATTTCATAATCTGAGAATATAGAGAAAAGATATTTTCTGAGAGAGAGCTCCATTAATGGAGTCTCCCCAAGCTTAGTCTTCTTAGCTGTTGCTTTCTTTTCTTACAAAACATTTATCAAACACCTTAGCTGCGTATTTTCACTTCTCTGACAGATTTGTCGGAACTAGAAGCGTTGATTTGTTCTGACTGCAAAGGATTGACATTTTCTCCTTTATCAAGTTCACTATGCTCTTTAACTAAACTGTTTTTAAATGACTGCAATCTAATGGAAGTCCCCCAAGATATTGGTTGTTTACCATCATTGTTCTATCTAGAGCTTTGCACGAATGATTTTGAGAATCTACCGGGAAGCATCAAGAACCTTTCTAAGTTGCAAATGCTTCGGTTGAACGATTGTAATATGCTTCTATCCATACCAGAATTTCCATCAGATCTGATAAAATTAGAAGCAATGAATTGCAAGCAGCTCCAATCATTACCGGATGTGTCTGATTTCGCAGAATTTGTAACTCAACGCTGGATCGATGACGATTTACATTTCATGGATACAATCTTCGTATTTACTAATTGTCCGAGACTTAATCAGAAAGCATTCAACAACGTTGTCAAAGAGTCACTACTAAGAGTTCAGCGAATGCAAACAACATCACAGAATCCTGAAAAGGTCATTTTTTCTCATGATAGACCTCTTTATATATCCCCCTGATTAAAAATATATAATTATGATATGATTTTCTTGTTACAGGAAGATATGATAAGAACTCCTGTCAGCATTTGGTTTCCTGGAAGTGAAATTCCTGACTGGTTTAGCCATCGAAGTTTTGGATCTTCGACCCCAGCATAATCGGTCTAATTGCAAGTTCTTGGGATTTGCTCTATGCATTGTTATTGCATTCGAAGAATTTTACTACGAAGAGCCTTCGTTATTATATTCCATCTCTTATGAGTGTCATTTCGAAACCAATCATGGTGATGAGTTTGTATATCCTGGTTCTTTGGGGGTTTGCGTTAATGGAGATTACATGAACAAAACATTCATCAACTCAGATCACGTCGCATTAGGGTATTGGGACTATTCCAATCTTATACAAGTTTGGGATGACTACACAACTTTTTCACTCAAATTTTGGCCTTCAATTGATGTCCCTAATTGCAAAGTGAAATGTTGTGGGGTATGTCCGATATATGCAGAGCCCAACACAACTTCTGTTGAGAAATTTGGTACCTGCATTGATCAACAGTTTGGGAAAACCAACAAATTCCCAGATGAGGAAATGAATCCACGTCCTGAGATAATTACAGGAAGCAGCAAATCGAAGTTCTTGATTGACAACAGAGTTGTTCTGTTTTATCAAACTATGCATAACAGAGTTGGCTTGTTTCTCTTCTATTTCTGGATTTTCATTGCTTGTCTCTTTTGTGGACTTTGTGTTTTTGGGATGCTGGGGATTCTGGTTCTTCATCTGTTAAGCTCTTGTGAAATTTACCTGTCGTATCATGTGCAAAATATGCAAGGCAAGTAATTCATTCAACACCAAAAGTGTAGTAATTATTATTATAGTTTTCTTCTTCTCTGAAGAATATATATAGGCACTTTAGTACTTGCTTGAAATGATGAAATAGATTTTTTGTTGATTGAGACTCTAAAAATGTATTGTTTTTTCAAGCATTAGAATCGAGCTGTCATCTTTATAAATAAACCAACCGCTCAATTTGCCTTGGTGGTAAGGAGTAAGGACACACATTCAGTCCAGCAATGTGCAAGTTCGAGTATGTCACTCTATTTTCATCTTTATAAATAAACCAAAAAATTTGTACAACAACCTCTCATAAGTCATAGATGTTAGAATGTTTAATACTATTGTTGAGCTCTTTCCTGTTTAATATATATTTGGACTAGAGCCACGTGACAATCCATTTGGTCTTGCACGTGAGGGCGTGTGTAATACTTGTATGGTTTAAATACTATTGTTGGGTCATTTCCTTTTGGCCTAAACTTTTGGGTCTGTTAGTTACTTATAATGAGGTAGTGAGGTGCACCACCATCAACCGTGCTCTAATCATCCATTGGATCAGCCTCTTCCGTACTCACATATAAGTCGCTCAATGCCTTCGATTTTGTATTTTGTAACTGCACATTGCATTGAACATATGTTGTATCCAACAGATATTCATAATCGATTTGATTTGTTGTTTTTTTTCTTGAGAGAAGCTCCTCGGCTAAACTCCTTTTGAGATCAAATCCTAAAATACCATCGCATGTTTGGCTCGGTATGCGAATGGCAAGCTTCTGCAGCTTAGGGCATTGCGCTCCATAGCGAGACCACCACTCGGCTGTAGAATTGAAATGAAAATTAGTATTAAGACCCACAAGACAAAAACAAAGACAAATTAAAAGAGATCTCTATCTTACTTGGAGAAGCATCTTGTAGTCCTTGCAAGGTACTCCCATCTTTAAAAACACCTTCGCCATGTTCATACTTTTGAAGCTGTTGAGATATCAAATCTTGAACATGACGACCTTCAAACATTCCAAAGATGCAATACTTAAGACCATAAAGAGGGCAGGTTCAACCTCACCATTAAGATACATTTTTTCGGTGTAAAGGAGGGCAGGGTTTAAGTAATAGCCAACACCGTAAAGAGGTCTGTAGAGATATTGATCCCATACACATTCAATTACATTCCAAAATGGCATGTAATCGAAGGCCTCGTTTCCAAGTTGTTTTTTTATTTCCTCCTTAGCTTGTATAATGCTATAATAGATGAGGCCAACTTGGAGTTTAGAAACCCCGTCGTACTAGTGGTGCAGTAGCTGCCAATAGCATATCGGCTTTTTCCCAGAAAGGGATATCTCTTAGCAAATCAGCAACCAATTTTCCTGTGTTGTAGAAGCCCAATCGGAGTCGGTCCATTCAGATGAATCAAACATGTTCTTCAAATTGTTCTTCCATGTCACAATATTTGTCAGATTGTAAAAATTCTTTAGTGACCTAATCTTGCATGGCTTTACTATCAAATCATGTCCATTGAAATACGATCTAAACATCTTCAACACATCTGTATGTCCATGAACGAACTCCGTAAGCGTCTTGGCCTTGTTTAATATCTCTCTACAGGGTTCCATCGTCCCAATGTTATACAACATAAGCCCTATGTAGTGAGATTCCCCAAATGACCAGCACAGTTTTTTGTGTTTGAACACAATCTGTCTAGTCCCAGGCCAAATCTAGGATACTGTATCCGCTACAATGATTTGAACTACATTTATAAGCCCAACATTATCGATAACAAATTCTAATAGCTTTTGCAAGATACCCAAACAGCCAACACGTGAAGAAATGTCAAATGATCCAATATAGATAGTACCCTCGGGGGAATCTGCCAAGAAATTAATAAGGCGTCTTCTCTTGTCATCTTCCCATTCGTCGATCACAATGCTACAACCAGTCACTGCCCAAGAATCTTTAACCTTCCTCACATGCTCCTCTATTTGTTCCGAATCAGCTTGCTTACTTGTATTTTTTGCAGAAGTACTACAATTCATCTTCAAAGAAATATCTGTATGGCACGATTAGTCAGCTTCTTTGGCAAGTTTTCTTCTTTTGGTTATCATGAGGTCCTTGACATGTGAGGGAATTTGTTCACAAGGCTTAACATCTCCTCGTAGGTGACCTAAGTGGCACTTGAGACGATAGAAGCCATTCACCTCTTTACCACAGTAATTGCATGCTACTTTATCTTTCTCATCAGGAGAAGCAATGCCATGGTCATGCACATCTATCAACATGTTTCTATGAAAAACACAAATATACAGAGAGAGTGAGATTACAAGAATATATCTATATGCTAGAAAATAAGAATGCTTGACTACCAATTAAAAGATTGGGAGGAACAATAATATATATATGGAAAATTTTCAAGTCAATGTGTTATGATATAACTCCATTAGTGCTGCGTTGGATGTGGACCATTAAATTTACATGCTTTGATTCAAAGTGTATGCACTTGTCAAAACTTCTCCATAATCTATGGCCCACATGCAATGCACCGATAAAGTTATATCAAAACGCACTGAGGAGAAAAGAACTGTATATATATAGACATGATTTAGAGGAGCAAAGCCAAATTAACTATTATTTCTATGTAAAATTTGTAAAATTGTTGTTTAATTGAAAGAAAAACGTGAGTCAGCCTTCAAGATTGAGAGCCATGACCATATGATATATATATATATACGGTCCCGTTCCTATCAGAGCATCCTTATATAACTTTATCAGGATATTAAATGTGAGCCACTAATTTATAAAAGTGATTTGACAAGTGCATACATACCAAGTCAAAGTATGTAAAACGAGTAGCTTACATCCGATGTCCTCATATAATTCTATCAAGGCATCCTCATAGGAAATTTTCCGTATATATATATATATATATATAACAAACTTTTTAAATAAGGAGGACACAACTTGAACCTATAATATTTATAAAAGTGATTTGACAAGTGCATACATACCAAGTCAAAGTATGTAAAACGAGTGGCTTACATCTAATGTCTTTATATAATTCTATCAGAGTATTCTTATAGGAAATTTTCCGTTTATATATATATATTTAAAACAAACTTTTTAAATAAGGAGGACACAACTTGAACCCATAATCGTGTAAAGAGTATACAACTAAGCCAACCATATCTCGTCCTCAAAATTAGGGATGACAATGGTGAGTGTTTGGGGTGGCCCTCTCCGAACCTTGCCCCATTTAGTTTTTGAAAACCCATCCGATCCCTTCATAAAACCTCACAATAGATGGAGTGGGGCGGGGTGGGGTATGTTTTCCCTATCCCCACCCTATTTAACCCATTTATTAAAAAAAATTATTAGAATAAAAATATATATATAACCCAATGGATATGATATAATATATAAAGTAATTCCAAAAAAACTATTAAAAACCATTTCATAAACATTAAAAATAAATATAAATCACACAAGTAAACAAATACATTCAATCATTTTTAAATAAAAACATTGAGAAATAATAAAAAATAAATAAATATTATATTTTAAGTGAGACGAGGTGAGACGGGATTATAAAACACATTCCCACCCAATACCCATTGTGGGTTTTACTATGTCCCCATCCCTATCAAATTGAAATTCATCGTCTCCTCATAAGTGCAAGTCCTCACAGGGCCTGTCCCCGCAAGTTGTTTTGTCTTCTCTACCCAACATTTGTTACTTGGGGAGCCAAATTGTAAACCTAATATGACATTTAGGGGGAGTGTATAAATATATGATATAAATCTGTAGATATAATAATTTTTTTTTTAAATATTAAGAATAAATTGTGGGGCCCAAGGGTTCATGGCCGCCTCCGACCTCTACTTTGTGGGGTTAGAGGGGTCATGTCTGCCTCCGACCTTAATTGACCTCCGCATTATCTCGACCTATATATTGCTCAGTCATTACTAGCACACAATTAATGTCAAATCGTGAGATTTTTGTTACGATACCATCAGAATTATTATAAATCTTGAAAATAGTTTTTGATCTTTAACGGTTGATGAGGATTGATAATGACTACATATTCTACAGTTATGACCAGACATTAATGGGGAATATACAAGTAAACGAAATCACAGATCAATTAGGTTGTAAAAATATAGATTACATACCTTCGAAGATGAAACAAACACTAAAAGAGTCTTCCAGAGAGAGTGAAATGATGTGTGTGTTATTGATTCAAGAATGGTCCAATAATTAAATTGATTTTATCAGAAGAAAAAGATAAGAAAACAACAAAGACTGTATCAACCAATACAGAGAGGTGTCTTATATATAGGTAGTGAGAGTTTGGCCAACCTGTAAAAAGAGACAAATGATTTATTCTCTCAAAACATGAGGCCTCACCAACTCTAGATAGAGAAATTAACACAATAAGAGCGTCTTAAAAGACTCTTCAAATAAGATATTTCTAAAAATCAAACGAGCCACGTCAGTATATTTAACTACAACAGACTCTTCAAATAAAATTCTTCAAATAAGATTTTGCTTCTCACTCTTCAATTTTGAAGAGTAACTTCTCCCTTTTTAATTATTATTATATTATTTTTTATAAGACATCATCATTAATACTTATCATCTACATTCTTTATCTTTTTAATTAATTTCAATTAATATATAATAAGTTTTAATTTATAAATTTTATCATCATAAAAATTATACCATTAGAAAGGTCTTATCTAGATCTTTAAAATGAGACTAATACTGATTATTTAATAATAACAGATTAATAATATGAAAAGTTATTATTTCTAACATGAAAAAATTGAGGGTAATTAGATTTGTTGGTGGGGATGGAGAATTTGAATATTTCATTAAAATAATATAAATCTATTTTTAATTGAAGAGTCTTTTAAAAAAACTTTCACTCCTCAAATTGTCATATAGGTAAACAAATAGACATTTGAAGAGTGAAAATAGAAGACTCTTTTGGTGATGCTCTAAGAGCATCTCAAATTCAAATATGCATTTTTGAGTTTCTAAGTAGTGTCACATCAGCATTTCTATTTATTATGGGCCCACTTTTGAAAAAAATTTAAAGAAATGCATATTCACATCTCCAATGCAATTATCTAAAGTCAAATATGCATCAATTTTATGTTCAATCATAATAAAACAATTATTATACTCTCTCTTCTATTTTATTTTACAATTAATTGAGGTTTAATCTCATTGGTGGAAAAAGTTGAAAGCTTTAATCTTATTGGTAGAAAGAGTTAGAAGAAAGAGTTAGAAATCCTAATCAGCATTTCTAGGAGAGTTTTTAGAATTAGAAACTCAACTCCATATTTTCTAACTCTTTTTTGGTCACATCATCTCTATATTCAACTTAAATAATAGCATTGGAGAGAATTTTTCTAACTTTTTTAATATCTATCCTATGTGGCACTCTATTTTCTCCAAATGCATAATAGCATCGGAGATGCTCTAAAATAGTAAGGTGTGCAATTTTAATATGGCAAGACAATAAACTACTAGTTGTTCTATAATTAATGATTTTATCTTTTTAAAGGCTTTTAAGACAATTATTGGAAATTAAAACTCCCCGTTTAGCACGTAAATCTAAAATGAATTTTTCTTATGGAAGTTAATGTTGTATTGTAAATTCAAATCATCGAGATTGGGATTCGTCAACGATGGAGTCTTCCCCGCTACTGGAGTTTTTTTAATTTATTTATTAAATTTAGTTTTAATGTTATTATTTTAATACAATATTATAATGAAAAAAATTATTACATCAGGGGTATTTTTTATATTTAATATGTTAGAGTTAGTCGAAAGTTAAAATTAACATAGGTCAACAGAGGTCAGGGAAAGTTTGTCATTTTGACAAACGTGGGGGGGGGGGGGGGGGGTTTTGGGGGGCGGTGGTATTTGATCAAGACTTTTAAGAAAAGTCCATATTGTCTTGCAGTATTGAATCTAGACTATTAAGATTTTTTTTTTAAGTTCATATATATTGTCTGGTGGTATTAGATCTAGACTTTCAAGAGACATAGTAAATTATCTTGTGGTATTGAATTGAGATCAAGATTTTTAAGACTTCATGACAAAATAGATTTTTCAGACTTTTTAGTGATATGTATAAATAACTTGAACCCAAAATTGTCTTGTCCTCTCCCTCAATACTTTCCAGACTTTTCTCTCTCACTCAAATTATTTCTAGACTCTTCACTTGCCAGTGGATCCTACATCCATCCAGCAATGCTCTCAGTACCTCTGGATGCCTTTCAAGGTGACGCTCCTCAATAAAGGTCCTCGCCTCATCGAAGAGTCTAGCACGGGCAAGTAGGGAAACCATTTGAACACAGTGAGTGATCTTAGGTACTCTAATGCGGTTAAAGTAAAACCAACCTTTCTCAACCATGCGAGCAGTGCTACAAGCATGGAGAACAGCTGCATAAGTGAATTGATCTATTCCAATTCTCGAGTCTTTCTCCATTTCACGAAACAAATTCACTCCCAGCTCTCCTTGTCCATGTATGCTATAGCCCAATATTATCACCGTCCACGATATAACATCTCTCTCCTTTATTGTCGCAAATATGTTAGAAGCGTACTCAATGAATCCTAATTTAACATACATGTCGATGATCGCATTCTTGACCATAATATTAAAGAAAATCCTGTTCCTAAGCAAGTAACCGTGAATCTCTTTAGAAAAATCATCTTCAAAATTGTTTTGCTACTTCATAGTAATGGAATTTTTAAGCATCTCTTTCGTTCTTCAATGGTTGCCTCAGCTTGTTTCTTTACAAATGGTTACCGAACCAATTGAAGGTTATGTGTTGGTTGGAGGTATTTTAAAATTTCATTACTTTTCTTCATATCTTATACATGTTTCTCATTTAATATTTGTTGTTCAGTGACTGTCTTCAACAAGATTATGGAGCACTGGAACTTGGGGAGAAAATTGAATACTACAATCGACTCTTGAGGTCCATATTTTTAAAAGTCCAAAAGTCGTAAAATAAAGTCTAGATATTTTTAATAGTCTATAAATAAAGTCCAAAAACTTTTTCAAAATCATAAAATTTTAGTCCATATAATCCTAAGAATCCTAATAATCCTAATAATCCTAATAATCTTTATTATCTTACAAATCCATAAAATCCTTACACCCTAAAATTGTTTATTAAAATCTCAATCTAATACACCCTCTAAGTTTACATGTGTTTGTATAAATTTTTCCTATATTCAATTCAACCGACCAGTTTCTGGATAATCTACTCTGATTGAGAAATTTGGTATAAACAAAATCTCAAATATAACAAAATTGTCAAACTAAAAGACAGTTTTCCCCTTCCAAAATCGACGTCATTCACACAAATCCCCTTTAGTCCAAAAGAACAATACCTGTCAAGTACGTAGAGATCTCTATAACTGATAACCTCCTCTTCGGCTCCACCCAATTGGTCCGTATCCTCCACGCGCCCCCATCTCTCACGTGACCTCGTCACTCTTCTCTGCATGCCACCAACCTACAATCAAAAGTACACAACACATACATTCTCTCATTTTTCCCTCGTTTTCCTCCTGATTCTCATGAATTTTCTCGCCTGCCAAACACCTCCCTCTTTCCTAAATTTTTTTTTTTAAAAAAAAATGACTGAAAACAACAAGAACAGCAACGATGACTTCGACGTTTCCCTCCCCGCTGCCTCCGCCGGCGGTATCACAATTTTCTAACTCTGTATTTCGATGAGAATCTTGAACATTGAATATGTTACACGTCTGATCATATAATATTCCCAAATGTTAATAGATATATATATATATATTTAATGTTAATGGTTGATGTGATTTGAGATTGTTAAATTGAATTTCAAGCGTCAGGCTCGAATTACTTGTTTCAATTTTAATTATTTGTAGAATGATCAGTTTGAGAAACCCTTAAGGTTGGACTTTTTTTTTTTTAATGTGATTTTTGGAGCTGTCGAATTTGTGATTTTGAGATTAGAATTAATACATTGAACTGAAGTGGTGATTGATCCTGATGAAATCATATAAAAAGAATATGATTTTTATATCGAATTATTGTCGAAATCTGATGATTTTGAACCTGCAATCGTTATTTAGTTTTTGTGTGTTGAATGTTGTTGAAAGAGTGTATTAGTTTGTGATAAAGGATAAATCTTTGAGTCTGTTGAAATTGAATGGTTTATGCTTCTGTGCACGTATCTCTATGCAGAATGCGACAAGTTAATGTATTGCATTATGTTAATTCACGATTTGAAGTTGATTTGGTTGTTTGATTACCGCGCTTAGTGCAGAAGATCGTGCTGGGCTTGTGAATGCACTTAAGGCAAGTTATTCAACCGTTCCTTTTTTTTTTTTTTTTTTTTCAAATGTGGTATTCTGTTTCTGTGTTTCCAATGGAGGCAGAGCTCATTAACGCTTAACAACAACCGATGTGTCCCATTTATCGGTTGTTGTAATTGAAACTGCTATTTAACTATTTGCTGCTAGAAAGGGTTGGAGATTTGGGAATACCATCCTTTTTGAATGTTTTTCATGATCATAATTTTGATGTTTTGCAGCACAACCTCCAGATTTTTGCTGATCAGCATTCATATTTTATGGAAACTCTTTCATCCAATGTCAGGATGCGTGTTGAGGTCCTGAAAGAAATTCAGGTTCGTCTGTCAAATATCATCCTTTTAACATTTGTGTCATTCTTTTTTAGTTGATATGATATTATTCAGCTTCCAACATGGAGTTTGTAATGATTCGCAGACTCACTTTAATTACTTCATGTCACGTTTCTTTGTGCGTTAACTTTGAATTTTGTCTCAAATTTAGAGATGACAAGCATCTTCTTCACAAATTCTCAACTTTCAGAGCCAACATGATGAGATGGAGTAGAAGTTTTTTGAGGAGAGAGCAGCTTTGGAGGCTAAATATCAGAAGCTTTATCAACCGCTTTACTCCAAGGTATATATTTATATGCTGGAATTTTCACACTTTTCAATTGCTTGTTTGCGATTTTCAACGTGAGTCAGTCACTACATCCTAACGGTTTCGATATTTCATCTTTGTGCTGATGATTTGTGAGGATGACATGCATACACACACCCCTTTTGGTTAATCAAGTTTGTGTATTGGTGGTGACTTTCAGAGATATGAAATTGTGAATAGTGTACAAGAGGTTGATGGAGTTGTAAATGGAGATGTTACCGACAAAGAAGTGAAGGGTACCTTTTGAAATTCAAAGCTTCATTAAATAATACATTTTCATGAGAGTTTGAATCCTCTCTGGTCTGACTTTTTCCAAGCTGTTTTTTTTTAACTGTAATTGAGTTTGAATTAGGTGACACTCATTGAATAGGAAAAACCGAACAAAAAACCAGACCAGGAGAGAATCCGAACTCTGTTTGTGAACTTTGATCCGCAAAAATTTCATCTTTTTTGAAGAGAAAGGGGTGCCAGGCTTCTGGCTCACATCAATGAAGAATAATGTAATTGATGTAGCGGAAGCTCTGTCAAGAAAAACCTACGTGAAACGATTAGAAACAACCTACTAAAGATCCGTTGATTTGCGCACAAATACAGGAAAGTTAGGCTTCAATTCGTTGATTCACGATGAATACCGAAATTGGAATAATTAGAGAAAACTCTAAAATTTTATAAATCAAAAGCTGAATGGCCAATTCGGCCTACATCATTATTTAAAGCAAAATAAATCCTAAACCTAATCGAATTCCTTGGAAAGCAAGAAAACGACTTTAGAACGGAAATTCACCAAAAAAGGCAAAAACGAAATTAAAGCAAAAACTAATTCTACTGAGAATCCTAAATACTCCAGAACTGACGGAAGTCGATTCGGAATTGGGAAACTCAATTTATTGCGAAAAAGAAACTTTCCTAAAATGGCAAAAACTGCAACTTCAAGGCCTAAACGACGGAATTTGCCTAAAAAAGGACGTGCTGTAGTTCCGGAAACGCCGAAACGCATCAGCTGTCAAAATTTCAAGTCATTCTGATTCCGTCGCCCAGGTTTAGCCTTACTTGGTTTGTTTCAAATCCCACCCCTCCAAATAATCTAATGCCAGTTGATCCGCCGCATCAGTAATAGTGGCTAATGAGGTACAGAGGTTACATAAAACTAGGGATTCTTTTAAACATAATTTTTTCTTCTTGTTCATTGATTATATAGAATGACTATTGTCTATCTATCTGCCGACGTAGATCGTTGAACGTGATGAAGAGGCTCTCAAGTATCTTAATGACATCAAGTGGTGTAGAATTGATGTTCCGAAGGGTTTCAAGCTGGAGTTTTTCTTCGATCCTAATCCTTATTTCAAAAATTCTGCCCTCACAAAGACATACCACATTATTGATGATGATGAGCTTGTTATGGAGGAAGCAAACGGGTAGGTCGTCAAAGAAGTTATGTGTTCGGTATCGATTTTATAACAATGTTTTAAATAATATTGTTAAAATTGAAAACAATGTTGTTTTTTTTTTTAAAAAAAAAAATGCATTTTACTTGTTAGTTATAGGTTTAAATTTTTCTCATTTTCGAAAACAATTTTTTGAGAACATGTAGACAAACAACATTTTTTTTTCTTTTTTGTTTTGTTTGTTTTGAAACCGAAAAAAAAAAAAAAAACAATTTTTTTAAATGGATCCAAACACACACTTAAATTGTCTGAATATACCTCATACTATGTTAGGTTACTTTGTAGGATGGAGGTTGAATGGTATCCGGGGAAGTGTTTAACATTGAAGCTCTTAAAGAAGAAGCCGAGAAAAGGATCAAAGAATGCAAAACCTGTTATAAAAACAGAGAAATGTGCAAGTTTCTTCAACTTCTTTAAACCTCCTGTATTTCCCTAGGATGCCGATGAAATTGATCCAGATATGGTTAGTTTAGTTTTATTATGCATAAAACAGCTAGGTGCACTTCTTAATTGTGTAAAAGCTGGTTTTTACTAATTCCTTTTTGTGTGCTTACAAACAGGCTGCAGAACTTGAGGATCAAATGGATCAAGACTATACTGTCGGGTAACTTGTTTAATGGAGAATTCTAATGAGGGAAAGAGAACTGACTTTTTGATTTGTGATTATTTTGTTTATTAAAACTTTTGAGAATTAATTTACGTAAAACCCACGCACAAATCACGAATTAAGTTCCTACCAAAAAGGTAACTTAATTCCAGGCAGGCTCCCACCTAAGGAATTAATTAAATTCACTTTCTTGATTATATCCGGTTATTTACGTATTTGCTAATTAGATGAAATGACACAATGTATTTTCATGCAGCACTACTATTCGCAATAAAATTATTCCTCATGCTGTATCGTGGTTTACTGGGGAGGCTGAAGGGGACGATTGTGATGAAATTGACAGTGAAGATTATGACGAAGAAGAAGAGGAAGAAGATGAAGAGGACGAGGATGAAGATGATGATTCTGAGGTGAAGGATAGAAAAAAGGTACGTACATTCATCGTTAAAACCTCCTCAATAATCCATTGGTGGTTTGAATTATGTGTAATTGTAAATTCTTGAATGTGCTGAGATGGATTTTCATGACATTTCATTCAACTGTTTGTGTCAGCAGTGATACGAATAATGCCCGGATTATTTCTGTGAATGGCAGAGGAGTGGGAAGCAGCATTAGCAACAAGGCAGGTGGAGGTCAGCCGTCGGAGCATGCTCCTGACTGTCGGAGGCAGGATCGTATTCGTGTAATGTAATGTTAGGTCAATTGCTGACAATTTTCGGAGATTTTGATTATTCTCCCTTTGTGATAATCCTTATAATATGAAGATTATTTTTAAAAATATATATTTATAATATTTTAGTTAACATTATTAGTTGCAAAATTAAATTTTGGAAATTTTTAATAACTATAATATTTTGTTGTAAAATTTATTGAATGGTTTCTTTTTAGTTGTATTTAATATATTAAAATGTAAATATATAAAAATTACAAGTTAAAAGGATATAAATATAAAAGTAATTTTTAAAGATAATTATGTTTTAAAGAAGGGTACGGATATTGATACCTATAAAACTTATTAGTACATCTATTTTGTAAGTATATCTATGTCTAACATTTAAAAAATAAATATTACTATAAACATCCATCATAATGCCTATAGTACCCTCATTGAAATAAATATATTCATTTTAATACATATTATTTATAAACACTCTTAAATTATTATCACACCCAATTTATAAAAAAAAAAAAATCATATTATTTTTGGAATCAAATTCCTTTTTAATGATGGTTCAATTTACTTTTGGAAATATCTCGAATGTAGAAGTCTTATAAAAGGGAATATTTGAAACTGTATATGGGGTCAAAAGATTTTCAATCTGAAATTCTCTTATTTATACGGTTATCTTAAATTACCCAAAATGGCAAAATTGAGATTATTGCAAAAACTAATTCTATGGAGAATCCTAAGAAGACCGGAATTGACGGAAGTCGATTCGGACTCAGAAATCTCAAGTTATTGCAAAAACGAAACTTTCCTAAAACGATAAAAACAGCCTTTTCGGACCCTAAACGATGGAATTCGGCTAAAAAAAGGGTATGTCTCACGAGCAAAATGCTGGTGACTATTGAAGATCTCGCCGAAACACATCAACTGACCAAGTTTCATGTCATTCTGACTCCGTCACCCGGACTAGTAGGATTGAATTGGCATTTTTTCTTGGTCTTTTTCCTATCCGACCCCTCTATATACTCCAATGCCATATGTTCCATTGCTGCTGCATCACCACTTGTAAGTCTCATTGGTTCATTAAAATTTAAATTTTGTCAATATATACTAGAAAAAAACCAATATAGATCAAACATCAAATCTTTAAGACTCACTTCTAGATTTGAGAAGCTCCAATTGTATTAGTAGATTGTGTCCAACTAATCGAGCTGACATGAAAAAAATCAATATTTATGGAAATTAAATAGAATTAATTCATTTGAATATAGAGAAAAAAATTATGAAAAAATCATGTTTCCAATCAAACCTCTGTTCCAACAAAGAATATCTTCATCCATAAATCCTCCTACATCATGTAAAATCCACAAATTCAATCAGTAAACAACAGAAAAAAGTCATATCATTCATTCAATAATTATATGCATACAAATGACAAAAAAAAATTTAATGATTAATAATATGCATAAGAGAACAAAAAGATGTCAAAGCATTCATTCAACTTTTGCACATTAACCCTTTTATTTTTACAAGAATCCTAAAATATTGTAAGCACTTGAATAATAACAGGCAAAAAAAAAAAAAAAAAAAGAAAGTTATGTGTGATTACTACAAAGACACTTCAAGAAATCATAAAATCATTCAAGCACTTTATTTCATCTGTTTTTTTTTTTCTTTGTAAGCATGTTTTGTATTTTTGCGTATTTTTTTATTCGTTTCCCTAACACTGTTAACAGGAAATCCAATTCTACAAATTCAAGATCACACCTCCAAACTAATAATTCAACACAACAGGATATGACAAAACCATGACTCTATCTTTATCAATTCAAATGCAAATACAATAAATTCTCATGCTTATTTTGCTAATATAAAACAAGTGCACAAATGGGTTTGATCCCAAAAGCAACAAAGTGACTTCTCATAGTTCAGAAATCGCACCATAGTCGAAAGCTGATGCGGCGGATCAACTGGCATTAGATTATTTGGAGGGGTGGGATTTGAAACAAACCAAGTAAGGCTAAACCTGGGCGGCGGAATCAGAATGATTTGAAATTTTGACAGCTGATGCGTTTCGGCGTTTCCGGAACTACTACGTAGCTTTGCTACGTAAGCACGTCCTTTTTTAGGCAAATTCCGTCGTTTAGGCCTCGAAGTTGCAATTTTTGCCGTTTTAGGAAAGTTTCTTTTTCGCAATAATTTGAGTTTCCCAATTCCGAATCGACTTCCGTCAATTCTGGAGTGTTTAGGATTCTCAGTAGAATTAGTTTTTGCTTTAATTTCGTTTTTGCCTTTTTTGGTAAATTTCCGTTTTTAAGTCGTTTTTCTTGCTTTCCAAGGAATTCGATTAGGTTTAGGATTTATTTTGCTTTAAATAATGATGTAGGCCGAATTGGCCATTCAGCTTTTGATTTATAAAATTTTAGAGTTTTCTCTAAGTATTCCAATTTCGGTATTCATCGTGAATCAACGAATTGAAGCCTAACTTTCCGGTATTTGTGCGCAAATCAACGGAACTTTAGTAGGTTGTTTCTAATCGTTTTACGCAGGTTTTTCTCGACAGAGCTTCCGCTACATCAAAAGCTAAGATTTTGAATCTGAAACAGAGTTTTTTTTTTTTTTTTTTCAAGTTAAAGACTTTCAATTCTAATATAACCAAAATTGAGTATAAACAAAACCAAATGAAATGTATTATCAATACCATGTTGTGTGTCTTAGACTGGGAGGCCTTGACTCGCTTGGCTCTAGAAGTAGGATACGCAGCAAAAGCAGAATCGGCTGCAGCAGCCGCCGGAGCAGAAGAAGAAGCGTCCTCTGCTTTCTGGGTCACCATTGTTGTCGGAGAGAAAATGAGGTAGGTGAGAATCAGACACAGAAAGAGACAGATGTTTTCATGTGTATTATGTACCCTATGCCTAAATGGTAATGTACGCGTCAATTTTCTCTTTTAAAATTTTAGTTGAGATGCACATGAAACCTGGTTGTGGAAGCTGATAAAATACTATTATCACAGTAAAATGTACGTAGGTAAATTTCTCTTGGTCTCGTTATTGCATGAGTAAATTTCTTCCAGTGGTGGAAGCTGATAAAATGCCATTATCACAGTAGTTCTCACAAACTCCAACCCAATTGGTGTAGGATTAATCTCATTCTATGATTGATATTTTATCAAAACAGTACTTTTTTTTAGAAATCAGAACCCTATTAACTTTAAGATTACTAGCATTGACATCCCTTTCCAGTTTTCCCACTTAATTTTACATATCAAACTCTTTAGGGTCCATTGACATACCATTATTGAGATTCCTCCATAATCATTAGTCTATAACCTGATTTTTAGAAATGACATGATAGTTATTCGGGTAAACTTTTATAGCGCAATGGCATGATAGTTATTTTAATGGTTCCGAGCACGTCTAATTTGAGTACATATATTTTAACGGATTTCAACCGTTAAAATTGATATGAACCTATAACCTTAAAGTGTAGGTGTGAAGGGCAAACAATGATAGCAATATGTCGGATCGGGGCTGGAATGGCATATGCCCCATACTTGAAACTCAGTTGAGGCAAGGTGCCCAATACCTAAAGATGGCAAATTGGCAACTGGTAGGATTGGATCGGGACTAGACTAGCATGCCCCATACCCAAAACCGTGCCTCGAACTGACCTGTTTCATTTAACAAAAATAAAATAAAATATTAAAACCATTAAATATTCAAATTCTATCATACAATTGAATTATAACATGAACTTAAATTTTAATATTCGATCAAATTTAAATTGAAAATTATATTTAAATTTAAACTACACTTCCATTTAAATATCAACCAAAAATAAATATTGTAATTTGTAGTTAAGTGTACACTTGTAATTCATATATAAACACAAATTTAATAGAATATAACATCTTAATTAGGAATGTCAAAATTACCTATTGGTCTGGGGACCCGTCCTGTTAGGTGCGGGTTTAAACCTACCATTTATGTTGCGGTATGGGGTTGGATTTAATTTCGATAAAGTTATAAGATTTCAAGTCCCCGCCCCGTCCTTGTACTCCGTTATCAATATATATATATATATTTTTTTTTTTTTTTGAACAACGATTTTATTAAAGGGCGAGAACACCAAGCAGCCACAGAGTAACAAACAGAGGCAAACCAGCCAGGAAACAAAACAAAAGTGGTATCAATCAAAAAATATATATATATATATTTGAAGTACGTAATTAGTATTGGATTTTTTTTTTTTTTTGAACTGTATGATTTTATAAAAGGAGGGCACAACCCAACCAAGCAAAGCCAACATACAAGAAGCTACACATCAGGTCATGACCAAAACAGGACACCTAACATACTAAGCAAGAACACACAAGAAAGCAGAGCATCTGATAATACACACCCCACAGAACAAGCCAGGGGAAAACCACCCAAAAAACCAAAAGGAAACAGATCAAAAACAACCCAGCCACAGAGGAATACACAGCCACTAAAGAAAAAACAGACAAGGGTCAGCGCAACACTAAAAATAATTAGTACCGACTACTGTCTTCAGAAAACATAATTTTTTCTCATATTTTTTCCTCTTGTTTTCCCTCCCACTAACATAATTTTCCCTCTCTTTTTCCCCTTTTTTTTTCCTCCATTGAAACACTACTCTATTCGAGATCATTATATATAATATACCTCCACACTATTATTCAATAATTTTGATATGATCTTTATCAAAAAGTCATTCAAAAAATACATTAATATTATGAGGATGATATGAGGAAAAAAACCGACCTATAAATGGGGAATCCCCTTACCCGTACCGTTTATTTTAAGGGGGATGTTTATCGGTGATGATATCTCATACAAATTGGTATTGGAGATGGTAATGTAAAACCAGTCCCCGACCCGTACCATTGACATCCATAATCTAAATTATATAAACCTTAAATTCAAACAGAAAGTACAACTAGACAAAGAGATAAAAAGATTAGATTTTTGTTTTTACTTATATATATGTATTTATATAATTTATAATTTAAAAAAAATTATATAAATACCAGTGTCAACCGGAGAGAGTTGGTGCATAGTGGTTTAACCCAAATCTGACTTGGTTTCAAATCGAGTAAACAACATTTGACCCATACCTAACCTGATCCCCGTTTTAAGTGCTCTAAACCCGTTCCAAACGGATCGGATCCCCATCGATTTGGAACATGTCGGGGACTTTTGCCAATAGTGACGATAATGGAACCCCTTAAAAACTGTATATACATCCCTGCTGTAATCATACCTATTAAAATTTTTAAAAAATCTCTAGTTTGTAAGTAAACCCCACTTAATGCCAAAAATATAATTTCTTTAATTATAATGTTATGTATTTTTGTAAGCACACACCACCAACACCTATTATTATGTTATTTAAACAACTTTATTATTATTTATTTATTTTTTTTTTAATTTTGCCATCATTTTTTCTCTTCCTTCACTTTTTTTCTCCTCGACTTTCCTTCTTTTTCAAAATCATACTCTATTTTTCTTTCTTTCTATTCTCTTATCATGTCAAATAGGAAACAACTCTCTCAATTTATTCTTAACTATTTTCTCCCCACAAAATCACTCTGATTGTGGGTTTTTCCGGTTGGAGATCCACTTTCTATTTGTAAGAGTTGTAGGGATGCAAGAATTGTGTTATGTCCCAATTGATGTTGAAGTAGAATGGTGTCCGATGAAATTGAAGAACAACTAATATTGATGGCAAAAAAAAAGGTCGATGAAAAGCATGTTTGAAAGAAAACAAATTATGATATTATATAGTTTATAATGATTGTATTCTTTTAATAAAAATAATAAAAAGTAATTTGAAACTTACTTTTTCACAACCAATTTGTCTAATAACTTTGATTCATTCTTCATACTTAATTAGCAATTAATTTGTATTTCCTTAAAATAAATTGAAAATATATTTGAAATTAGTTTTTATATGAGAATCTAGGATTTAAGAAAATAGAAAGAGTTTTTAAGATGTATTTTAATATCAAACCATTTCTTCCTTTTTTTAAAACAGCCATTAATAGGAAACATTTTTTTTTGACAAAAAAATAAAATAGAAAATTGATTAATAATTATTGGTGGGTGTATTTACAAACTATTTAGTCCTCTTAGTAATTTTACTCGAGGATATTATTGGATTTTAAAAAAGATACTAATTTTGGGTGTACTAATTTTTAAAAGGTACAAATATTGTCACTCTTTTCTCGTCATTAGGGACAAACCATTGGATCAACCTCATCTCATGTGTAATGGCATGATAGTTATTTTACAGGTTCTGTGTAGGCACCGTTTTAACGGTTTGTTGATTTCAATGGCAACTCTTACCTAGGCAATCGCCAAAAGCCCAGGTGTCGAGTTCAGTGACAAACTATCTTTTGTCATGCATGGTTCTTTCCATATAAGGCGGTGAACTAATTTTGTAAGCGACCGTCATAGCTCTTGTTGTACTACAACCATTCAGTGTCCGAAATCTTCTTCTTCAGTGTCAGAATTTAGTGTTCTTTTAAAGTTTTTTTATTTTTTTTTTTTATTTTTTTTTAAGACATTGGGGTTTTGATCAAATAACTTATCTAATATATTGAAATAAAGTTCATTTTTTCTTTCCAAATTTTAATTGTGGGTGACGCCTGAATGGCAAGGTGCGTGCGGTTTTTTTCTTTTAAATTTTAATTGAGACGCACATGATGCCTAATTGGTAAGGTGCGTGTCGATTTTTTCTTTATAAATTTTAGATGAGACCACGTGACTTCTAAATAGCAAGGAGTGGGCTAGGGAAGAACATTTGGGGAATGGGGATGGCTATAGGTCCCCCCATCCCCATCCCCAAAATGGGGAGGCTCCCCCCTTTCTTATTTTCCTCATTTTCTTATTTTTTCCCGTTTTTATTCTGTTTTTCTCTGTTTTCCCGTTTTCTCCCATTTTCCCGTCTTCAACATTTCCCCTATATAACTAAAATTACATACTAAAAAAACAAAAAATTCATCATAAATTCAAATATAAAATAAAATCTATTACAATTTCAAATGAAAGCGTTTTAATCCATTACAAAATAAAATCTATCAGACAAGTTTTATGATTTAGGGTTCGGTTTTTTATGTTAAAAAGATGTATATATACTTAGTAAAGTAGAAGAATGAAAATATTAACTATATATATATATATATTATATTATATATAATCTTTGGGGGAATTGGGGAAACGGGGATGGGGGCATCTCTTCCCATCCCTATCCCCATCCCCATTTCCATAAATTTGTAGGGGAAATAGGGAACTGGGGATGGGATGAGGTCCCGACCCCTCCCCATTTTAATTTGGGGATAAAAATCATCCCCATCCCCCCTATTTCCCCAAAAATTCTCCTCCAAATAGGGATGGGGATGTAGGGATTTGGGTCTCCGGGGATAAATGCTCATCCCTCGAGTGGTCTGATTCTTTCTTTTAAAATTTTAGTTGAGACGAACGTGATGCCTAATGCAAGATCAACTTGATTTCCGGATTTAGTGTGGGAATTTTTTTTTTTTTTTTAATGATGCAAATACATTCATTGAAAGGTTTGGTTCGGTTTGTCTAGAATGGTAACATCAAACGCCAACCGCTTATGGTATTATTTATGAAATTGAGTAAAATTATTATTCATGGGCAAATGAATTTACAGGACATACTAATAATATAATATTATAAGATCTTTGTAATATGTAGATGATAAGAGTACAAATTTTGTATACCAATAATTAGTGATGCTAATTAAGTGCAGATAGTGAGACTGTGTTTCCCAAAAATCTTAGGCCGAACATTACTGCATTCGGACACAGCTGCACCTGCTTCCTTTCCGGTGTATCTGAGGTCAATGTCAGAAATCTCCACACCCCGGCACGGTATGCCGCTACTGCAAGCAAGCTTCACTGCAACTGGAGTTGAACTAGTACCCCGAATGTTCTTGAAGCTAACATTGCTGATCCTTACCAGTGATGGAAGCTAAAGAAAAGAAAACGTAATCAGAATACAATCAGTACATATTATGTGGGGATGTTTTCAGGATACAATTAATTACCTTTGCATTGCACTCATTATGTGGGCAGTAAATTTGATCGATGATGACAGGACTGCTCACATTATTCATGATAATGTCTTCGAAATGCATGTCGGATACAGAGCCTCGGAAAGAAGCTGGCCAAGTTTTGATTCTGACACCATTCATGGTATTGAAGAAGCTGCAATTCCTGACTGTCACTCCGACTACAGGTTCTTCATTCATATACTTACCTAGGCTTCCTACACTGATGCCATGGCCTGGTCCGCATGTAACATTCGTGATTGTTATTTGTCGGCTGCCGTCACCGATGGACACACAATCATCACCTGTTCCGATGTTTGAGTCGGCGATGTTAATTCCGGTGGATCGACCAATATGGATTCCGTCAGTGTTAAGGCTATGTTCAGGTGCAGAGATGGTAAAGCGTCTGAAAGTAAGGTTGTTGCAGCCCAGAACATTAACATGAAACTGTTCGCTGTCTTTAGAAGTTATGTCTTCGACTATCGCATTCGTAATGAAGTTGAACCTCAAATTCTGTCCAATTTTACCCATCATAAAACAAGTTACATAAGTATCATTATTGTCTACGTTAAAAATTCTTGGATCCTGAAGTCCAAGTAATTTTTTCAAAACAAATATAAACGTGAGTGATCATAATTATTGATTATGATATAAGTTGTTGTATTACGGCCACAATCCAGATCATAAGAAAAAGATGCAGACACCATCACTAGAGGTAAAATGTATGTGCAAGAAATGATTGAATTAACTTACAATGGGAAGTTGCTTGCAATATGACTTTAGGCCACAAGTACCCCAAGCTATGGACCCTTGTCCGTCGAAAGTTCCACCGCCAGACAATGTGAGCCGGTCGATGTGTTGGAAAGTAACCCAGCTGCCATCAGCCTTCATTTTGCTAGGGTCTGTTAGGGCCTTCAATGTGCCTCGAACCACAATCTTAACAGGAGCCTTGCAAGGACCCTCTAAGCTCACTTGTGCTAACAAGAATGTCCCTTTCGGAATCAACACTTTGCTTGGAGTAGGACATGCACATGCCTCTTTAAAAGCATTACATAAAGCCTGAGAGAAAGAAACAAAATTATTCGACACTATTTTGACAAACACAAAAGTGACTTATTTACTCTAATCAACAGCTCAACCAATTCGTGAACAAACAAACGAATTATGTATACGATATATACCTTGCTGATATCTGACTTCCCGTCAGCCTTTCCTCCATATTTACGAACATCGAAAACAGGACCCGAATGAGCTTTAGCAGTTGATACTAACAACAATAAAAACATTGTCGCCACTTTCACAATCCACATTTTTTAACTTTATGATTTTTTTTCCTTCTTAATCAATTATTTCAAATGAATTATGAAAATCTAGCTATGCTTGAAGCCATTTTTATAGTGCGATGATAGAAAGCTCAGGCCCCTAAATTTTGCAACCAAATATTGGCTAAATTTTCCCAAGGTTAGTAAAAGGTAGCTAGAGAAGTTTCAATTTGTTTGCTTTTAATAGCAGTTGTTTCACTTTTTCTGCTTCTCTGCAATTGGTAATAATGCTTCAAGTAGGATTTAAATCTATTCTTGATGTAGCGGAAGCTCTGTCGAGAAAAACCTGCGTAAAACGATTAGAAACAACCTATTAAAGTTCCGTTGATTTGCGCACAAATACCGGAAAGTTAGGCTTCAATTCGTTGATTCACGATGAATACCGAAATTGGAATAATTAGAGAAAACTCTAAAATTTTATAAATCAAAAGCTAAATGGCCAATTCGGCCTACATCATTATTTAAAGCAAAATAAATCCTAAACCTAATCGAATTCCTTGGAAAGCAAGAAAAACGACTTAAAAACGGAAATTTACCAAAAAAGGCAAAAACGAAATTAAAGCAAAAACTAATTCTACTGAGAATCCTAAACACTCCAGAATTGACGGAAGTCGATTCGGAATTGGGAAACTCAAATTATTGCGAAAAAGAAACTTTCATAAAACGGCAAAAATTGCAAATTCAAGGCCTAAACGACGGAATTTGCCTAAAAAAGGACGTGCTTACGCAGCAAAGCTTCGTAGTAGTTCCGGAAACGCCGAAACGCATCAGCTGTCAAAATTTCAAATCATTCTGATTCCGCCGCCCGGGTTTAGCCTTACTTGGTTTGTTTCAAATCCCACCCCTCTAAATAATCTAATGCCAGTTGATCCGCCGCATCATTCTCCCCAGGTTGGAGAAAATTCGTCCTCGAATTTATCGCGGTGTCATCATCAGAGGAGTCGCCATGGAAAGGAATCAAATGCTTGACATTGAAGACATTATGAGTTCTAATATGGCTGGGTAGTTTCAGGCGATACGCATTTGGATTAATTTTTTCCACAATTTCCAGCGGGCCTATCTTCTTAGCAGCAAGTTTGTTATACTCCCCCACAGCAAACCTGTCCTTTGTGAGGACTGCCCACACAAAATCGCCCACATCAAACTCCAAATGACACCTTTTCTTGTCCGCGGCCAGCTTGTATTTCTCTACCGATTGCAACAAATTTTCTTGCACCTGCTTATGAACCTCATGTAACCCTTGAACGAAATCTTCAGCTTTCCCATGAACTCTAGTCTTGCTAGGTAGAGGAATCAGGTCTATAGGGCTTCGAGGAACCAGTGAGTACACGACCTGAAAAGGACTGAAGCCGGTACTCCTATTGACAGCATGGTTGTGGGCAAATTCGGCTTGGCTCAACTTCAGATCCCATGACCGAACATTTTCTCCTACCAGACATCTCAGTAAATCTCCGAGCGCTCGGTTCACCACCTCCGTCTGCCCATCAGTTTGCGGGTGATATGCACTGCTAAAATCCAACCTTGTATTGACCATCTTCTAAAGGCTCCGCCAAAAGTGACTGAGGAATCGAGTGTCCCGGTCAGAAACAATTGACGAAGGTAAACCATGAAGGCGATAAATCTCTCGGAAGAACAATTGAGCGACCTTGACAGCATCAGTAGTTTTTTTGCACGGGATAAAATGAACCATCTTGGAAAATCGATCAACCACTACATAGATAGAATCACATCCACGTTGGGTTCTTGGCAGTCCCAAAACAAAATCCATGCTCAAGTCCGTCCATGGTTGAGTAGGAATCGATAATGGCCTGTACAAACCAGCATTAGTCGCTTTCCCTTTGGACACTTGACAAATCCGACAACGTTCCACATATCTCTCTACTTCCTTCCGAATTGTTGGCCAAAAGTACGATGTCTTAACTAACTGAAGCGTGCGATCTCTGCCCACGTGACCCTCCCCATGTATTTCCGTAATAATTTGTAGACGTAAACTACACTCGGGAATACAAAGTTGATTTCCCCGAAACAAGAACCCATCTACCAATACAAATTCCGAATTTTTTTTCTCTCGAACAGCAACCATTATCTCTGAAAAGTGTGGATCTGAATCATATAATTCACGAAAAGAGTTAAAACCTGGAACCTGGACAACCATTGTTGATAACAGATTGACTCTTCGACTCAGGGCATCAGCCACCCGGTTCGTAACACCTGCTTTGTGCTTCAGGACGAATGTAAATTGTTGAAGGTAAGCTGACCATGAAGCATGCCGGGAAGAAATTTTTTCTTGACTGTGGAGATGTCTCAATGAATCATGATCGGTGTATAGAATGAATTCTCAGTGGAATAAGTAATGCCGCCAATGTTTCACCGCTTGGACCACAGCATAGAATTCTATGTCATATGTGTTATAACGTACTCGAGATCCCAACAGTTTCTCACTGAAATATGCCACCGGTTTCCCACCTTGACTCAAAACAGCTCCGATGCCAACCTTGGAAGCATCGCTATGCAGCTCGAACGGTTGAGAAAAATCTGGTAGAACGAGTATAGGGGCTGTTGTCAATTTCTCTTTGATTTGCTGAAAACCTTCTTCAGCTTCGGTCGTCCACTGAAACTTGATTCCTTTCATACACTCGGTGACAGGTGCCATAATGCTACTAAAGTGCGGGATGAACCGGCGGTAGAATGATGCCAATCCATGGAAACTCCGTACCTTAATAATTGTTTTCGGTTGCGGCCACTGCCTCACTGCCTCTATTTTGGACTCATCCACCTGTAGACCCTCTCCAGAAATAACATATCCCAAAAATAACACCTTTGGTGTCATAAAAACGCACTTCTTAGCTGCAGCAACAAATTTTTCTCTACGCAACACACATAACACTTCCCGAATGTGCTGAAGATGCAGCTCGGGGTTTGCACTGTAAATTAAGATATCATCGAAGTAAACAACAACAAACTTACCGATAAATGGTCGAAGGGCTTGGTTCATCACTCTCATGAAGGTGTTCGGCGCGTTTGACAACCCAAATGGCATGACTAGCCATTCATATAACCCCTCTCGCGTCTTGAACGCTGTCTTCCATTCATCCCCAGGTCGAATACGAATCTGATGATACCCACTCTTCAGGTCCAATTTGGTGAACTCATGTGCCCCGCTCAATTGATCTAACAAATCATCTAGTCTCGGAATTGGAAAGCGATACCTTACTGTGATCTTATTAATTGCGCGACTGTCGACACACATCCTCCATGTTCCATCTTTCTTGGGAATTAACAAGGCGGGAACAGCACATGGACTTAGACTCTCACGGATATGCCCCTTTGACTGAAGCTCCTCAACTTGCCTTCGTAACTCTTCGTGCTCAGTGGGACTCATTCTGTAATGTGGTTTGTTTGGCAACATAGCTCCTGGCTCTAGGTCGATATGATGTTGAATGTCACGTAGAGGTGGTAGTCCTTCAGGTAATTCTTCCGGAAACACATCAGCAAACTCCGAAATCAGAGGAGCTGCCGCACTAGGAACCTCCATATCAGCCTGTGTTTCTTTTCCCATTAACACATACACCGTTTCTACTTCCTTTATCTCCAACTCGAATTTTGCATATGATAACAGGTTAGTAGTATCGCTATGCGCCTTAATCTTCTCAGATGGTTTGCTCGGTAGTAGCACAATTTTTTTTTCATGGAAAACGAAAGAATAGGTATTCTTAAACCCATCATGATACACTTTTCTGTCATATTGCCACGGCCTCCCTAGCAGTAAGTGACATGCATCCATGTCCACCACATCACACCACATCACACCACATCTGATCCTTGTAGTTGGTTCCCATCGAAAACGAAATTAGCGCCCGCTGTGATACAGTCACCTCGCCCCCCTTTTGCAGCCAAGCTAGTCTATATGGTTTTGTATGTTTTTCTATTGTCACCCCTAACTTTCGTATCGCTTCGACTGACACAATATTCCCACAACTCCCCCCGTCTATGACAAATCGACACACCTTACCAAGGATGGTACAAGTAGACTGAAATATGTTATTTCACAGCCACTCTCCTTCTCCAGTTCTCGGTGCCAAGCAGGTACGTCGCACCATCAACATCGTTCCGGTGTCACCATCTACCAGTTCTTCACTCACTTCCTCCGCTCCTGATTGTGGTTCTTCAATTATTTCCGCATCTTCCTCATTAAATTCTGCCGGGTCAATAAATAATACCCTCTTTGCTGGTCTTGGACACTCAGACAGCCTGTGACCCGTTTCTCCACATCCAAAACACCGAAATCCGCCAGTGGTTGCCCTGGGAGTTTGAACGTTGTTTGTCGGGTTCCGTGGACCAGTATATGAACCACTGCTAGCACTAACACCTGGTCGACTTCCAGTATTTTCACTGGAACTACTTGCTCTGTTTCGACTGCTCATTCCTCCTCCGAAATTCAGCGTCTGTCCACTATTAGATTTTCGCGACAATGTCTTCTCCAATTGTAAAGCCCTCTGATGCGCCTCAGTTACTGTCACGGGATCGAAAAGATTAACCATATCAAGGATTTGTGTACGCAACCCACCACAGTAGCGCGACACCAACTGATCTTGTGTCTCCTCTATATCGTTTCGCACCAACAACTCATAGAACTCGGTTGTATATTCATCAACAGACCTCATACCTTGACGCAGATTCTGCAACCTCTGGTACATCAATCTCGTAAAATTGTGAGGTAGAAACTCTTTACGCAACTTTTGTTTCATCTTCTCCCAGTCAGAAAGTTTGGGTTTTCCAGCGCGATTCCTAGTGAGTTTAAATTGTTGCCACCAAGCCGCGGCTCTACCCCGAAACCTCGTGGCCACCAATGCCACCCTCTCATTCGCAGGAACTCTTTTGAATTCCAGAATCTCGTCAGCGATTCCAATCCATTCCAGAAACTCTTCTGGCTGCATGCTTCCACGGAATTCCGGAACCTCAGTCCGCATCCCTGACTCCCATCGCCTGACATCTTCAGTTCTGTCATCAACCCTGTCATCAGTCACAGGCGCTCTCTGTCGACGTCGTGGTTACGGATCCCCTTCCACTTCGTCACTACTTGTCTCAGGATGTAAGGCCTGAAACGGGTTTTGGTTGGCTCTTGACGCCGCAAGTTGCGCCGTTAATTGCTCCACCTGTCGCTCCAACTGTATCACACGGTCACGTTCGATGGCTAGGTCTACAGGAATCTGGTCTGGTCGTCTTCTCGGCGGCATGATGATGTCGTCCCGAACGAACACGGCTCTGATACCAACTGATGTAGCGGAAGCTCTGTCGAGAAAAACCTGCGTAAAACGATTAGAAACAACCTACTAAAGTTCCGTTGATTTGCGCACAAATACCGGAAAGTTAGGCTTCAATTCGTTGATTCACGATGAATACCGAAATTGGAATAATTAGAGAAAACTCTAAAATTTTATAAATCAAAAGCTGAATGGCCAATTCGGCCTACATCATTATTTAAAGCAAAATAAATCCTAAACCTAATCGAATTCCTTGGAAAGCAAGAAAAAAGACTTAAAATCGGAAATTTACCAAAAAAGGCAAAAACGAAATTAAAGCAAAAACTAATTCTACTGAGAATCCTAAACACTCCAGAATTGACGGAAGTCGATTCGGAATTGGGAAACTCAAATTATTGCGAAAAAGAAACTTTCCTAAAACGGCAAAAATTGCAACTTCAAGGCCTAAACGACGGAATTTGCCTAAAAAAGGACGTGCTTACGTAGCAAAGCTACGTAGTAGTTCCGGAAACGCCGAAACGCATCAGCTGTCAAAATTTCAAATCATTCTGATTCCGCCGCTTGGGTTTAGCCTTACTTGGTTTGTTTCAAATCCCACCCCTCTAAATAATCTAATGCCAGTTGATCCGCCGCATCAATTCTCTTATTAGTATTTTTTTTATCAAAAACATAATTAGTTTTTAGAGATCCGGCCATATCCTATAAACTTTAGGATTAGTATAATTAATTAATTAAATACAATAACTTAAGTTTTAATAGTACATAAAATGTGAACCGACAAAAATACTGAACATTGTTGCACTGATGTTTCGAAGAAGAAGTCTCCAAGGATGGAGGAATGGATACCTCCGCTTTTAAACGCTCTTAAGTTTAACGTCGATGGCTCGGCGCAAGGAAATCCGGGTTCAGCGGGTTTAGGTGGGGTGCTTCGGGACCATCGAGGGAAGGTGTTGTGTAGGTTTTCTGCCTCAGTCGGGATTCAGGACGCTATAACAGCTGAAATTCTAGCCATTGCTAGAGCTTGTGATCTTTTTGGGTCCAGACCTGAGCTCTTGTTCATGTGAAATTTACCTGTCGTATCATTTGCAAAATATGCAAGGCAAGTAATTCATTCAACACCAAAAGTGTAGTAATTATTATTATAGTTTTCTTCTTCTCTGAAGAATATATATGGGCACTTTAGTACTTGAAATGATGAACTAGATTTTTTGTTGATTGAGACTTTAAAAATGTATTGTTTTTTGAAGTATTAGAATCGGCCTGTCATCTTTACAAATAAACCAACCGCCCAATTTGTCTTGGTAGCAAGGACACACATTCAGTCTACCGATGTGCAAGTTCGAGTCTGTCACTCTATTTTCATCTTTATAAATAAACCAAAGAATTTGTTCAACAACTTCTCATCAGTCATAGATGTTAGAATATTTAAATACTATTGTTGAGCTCATTCCTATCAGCTTAAACTTTTGGGTATGTGATGTAACGGAAGCTCTGTCGAGAAAAACCTGCAAGAAACAAATTAGAAACAACCTACTAAAGTTCCGTTGATTCGCTCACGAATACCGGAATATTAGGCTTCAAGTTCGTTGATTCACTATGAATACCGAAATTGGGAGATAATAGAGAAAACTCTAAATTTTATAAATCAAAAACTGAGTTGCCTTTCAGCTTACAGCACTATTTAAAGCAAACAACTCCTAACCCTAATCGTAATCCTTGCAGAATAGGAAAACGAGTCTAAATACGAAAAAATCCAAAAATTACCCAAAATGGCAAAATTGAGATTAATACAGAAACTAATTCTATGGAGAATCCTAAGAAGACCAGAATTGACGGAAGTCGATTCAGACTCAAAAATCTCAATTTATTGCAAAAACGAAATTTTCCTAAAACGGCAAAAAACGGCCTTTTCGGGCCCTAAACGATGGAATTCGGCTAAAAAAGGGTATGTCTCACGAGCAAAATACTTGTGACTATTGAAGATCTCGCCGAAACACATCAACTGACCAAGTTTCACGTCATTCTGACTCTGACGCCCGGACTAATAGGATTGGATTGGCCTTTTTTCTTGGTCTTTTTCCTATCTCACCACTCCATATACTCCAATGTCATATGTTCCATTGCTGCTGCATCAGTATGTTAGTTATTAACGATTGCATTTGAATTTGTTTAAATATATATTTGGGTTTAGGCCACGTGCCAAACCATTTTGTCATGCACGTAAGGGGGTATGTTATACTTATATGGTTTAAATACTTTTGAGTGGGGATTGGCTAGGTTGAGGGGGGTGACATCTGTTTCTGTCTTGGCTTGTTTTGTCGGCTGTTAGGAGAAAGCCAGCTGGTTGTGTTTGTTGTTTTGCTCAGCCTTGATTGGTTTTTGAATAAATGCTATTAAAAAAAAAAAATACTGTTGTTAGACCATTTTTTATCCGTTTAAATTTTTGGGTGTGTAAATTACTTACGATTGGAGCTAAATTTTTTTTGAGAGAGCGTAATTTTTTTTTTGAAATTGATGCTCTACACATTTAGATGTTCCAAGCGACTAGAGTCCTCTAATTTCACTCTCAATTATGGACATCAATTGAAGGCCAAAATTTAAGGGAAAAGGTCTTGCAGTCATTGGTGGCATGGCCAAGATTTTTGTGTTAGATCGAGCTATATCAATTTTTAAGGATGTGGGATAGAAGACAATCAACTATTCCAAACAATAAAACTATTAAAACAAGTGCAATTAAATCTCTTGGCCATGCAGTATCTACAATTCCACAACACCCATTTGAATCTATTAATTTCCTTTTGGTTAAGAAAATTATGAATTACTACATTCTTATTTAAAAAATAAAAAATAAAAAAAAATGAATTATGACATTCTTGCAAGTTGCATGATATTTGTATCATAGACTCAAGCTTTAGAATAAATGATGTCTCAACTGTAGAGAAAGTTCCATCTAGTGCTAGCAAATCAGGCCAACCCGGCCCGTTTGCTTAACGGGCCGAGACAGACCCGGACTGTCAAGGAAGACAAGTAGGGCCGGGCCGGCCTGTTGGAGCAAAGGGGAGGCCTGCCATGGGCCAGGAGTCCATGTAGGGACAGGCAGGGCCTTAAAGGGCCGAGCCCAATGAGCTTCGTTTTTTCTTTTATTTTATACAATATTATTTTTTATACATTGTAATAATTTTGCGTAATTATTAATGTAATAATTTTAATATGAAATATAACATTATTCATTTCATACAACACTTAATTAGTTTTCGATGAATAATTTTTTTTAATTTCGTATTAAATTTGTGGTGAAATCATAAATGTATAAATTACAAATTATGATTGTCTCGTTAAAAACCTTACCAAAAAAAACTAATGGGATAAAACCTTGGTAAGGGAAATGAAAGTTAATTAAAAAATAAATAAACAAGACAATACCTTAGAGTAAGAGCCTTAGAATATGTAGAGACTAGAGAGTGGGAAGTATGTAAATATATAATATATAATGTATAGTGTATAGTATATTAGTATAATGGTATATAGTATATAAATAATATATTAAATAAATAAAATAAATTACAAAATAGTTGAAAGAATGAGTGAGAGATGTTGGAGAATGTAGAGAATAGAAAGAATAAGAGAGTAGGGATTAGGGAAGTAGAGAAAATGTAGAGAATGAGATGAGGGTGATGGGGGTATTTATAGGAAAATGTTATGTTAGGGTATAATTGGAAAAAATTGTAAAAGATTTTTAAAAAAATGTAATTTTAAAAAGTTTTGGATTTTTTTCTCCCCTAACGATCACCTGGTTAATTAGAAAAGTCACCCCTCAATTCAAATTTTGAAAAAAAAATTTAAATTTCGAAGAAAAAAAAAAAAATTATGGCGGGCCCTAACGCGCCGAGCCCGTTAGGGTCGGCCATAAAAAAAATTCAAAAAATTTTTAGACTGGTGGGCCCAACCTGCCATTTCGCCACTAAGGCTTGGCCTGGCCCGCTAGCTTAACAGGCTTTGGCCTAGCCCGTGAAGCTGGTGGGCCGGGCATGCCTGAGCCCACGAATGGACGGACCGAGCCAGGCAGCCCACCACGGCCCGGCCCGGCACGTTTTGCGATTGTATATTGCAAGATCTTGCTTGACATTGGCTCATCTCTCCAACATCTCAACAAGCTCCGTAATCTGAATCTCACATGCTGTGAAAGTCATAGAAGCTTTTCAACAAAAAATCATTTTAAGTCTTATAACTCTTGATCTGTCTTGTTGCACTAATCTCATGGAGTTTCCACAGGTCTCGGGGAGTAGTATAAAATGATTATATTTAAATGACACTGCTATTGAAGAAATTCCCTCGTCGATTGGGAGTCTAACAGGGCTTATTGAGTTACAGATCTTTCATTGTGCAAGGCTCAAGCACATTTCAACCAGTATTTGTAAGCTGAAATCTCTTGAGTCAATAAATCTTATAGATTGCTTCAAACTTTAGAGTTTTCCGGAAATTTTGGAAACGATGGAACATCTTGAAGTTATTCATTTATGCGGTACAGCAATCAAAGAGCTACCTTCCTCAATAAAAAACCTGAAAGGGCTTCTGAGATAAGAACCGAGAGAAAGCAGAAATCTTGAGAGGCTTCCGAGTAGCATTTGTAATTTGAGATATCTAGAAGAACTCTTGATTTCGGATTGCTCAAAATAGGTCAAATTGCCTGACAACTTGGGGAATTTAAGATCTTTGAAGTATCTCAATGCAGCCCGATCTGCTATAACTCAACTACCATCTTCTTGATAAGATTACTGATAAACATGGTTCTCCAGCTAGTCTGTTGAGTGTTTTAAGAACAGAGCATGGTCCTGGTCAAGCTTCAAGTCAACTAAGTAACAGAGTTAGTTACGTTAACCATAGTTAGCTTAGTCTACTGTGGTTAGACTTTATATTAACTATGGTTAAGAATAACAGAATGATGAGCTGTAAAGTTAGTTAGATTTTGGTGTATAAAACCAGATCACGTGTATTGCATTTCATAATCTGAGAATATAGAGAAAAGATATTTTCTGAGAGAGAGCTCCATTAATGGAGTCTCCCCAAGCTTAGTCTTCTTAGCTGTTGCTTTCTTTTCTTACAAAACATTTATCAAACACCTTAGCTGCGTATTTTCACTTCTCTGACAGATTTGTCGGAACTAGAAGCGTTGATTTGTTCTGACTGCAAAGGATTGACATTTTCTCCTTTATCAAGTTCACTATGCTCTTTAACTAAACTGTTTTTAAATGACTGCAATCTAATGGAAGTCCCCCAAGATATTGGTTGTTTACCATCATTGTTCTATCTAGAGCTTTGCACGAATGATTTTGAGAATCTACCGGGAAGCATCAAGAACCTTTCTAAGTTGCAAATGCTTCGGTTGAACGATTGTAATATGCTTCTATCCATTCCAGAATTTCCATCAGATCTGATAAAATTAGAAGCAATGAATTGCAAGCAGCTCCAATCATTACCGGATGTGTCTGATTTCGCAGAATTTGTAACTCAACGCTGGATCGATGACAATTTACATTTCATGGATACAATCTTCGTATTTACTAATTGTCCGAGACTTAATCAGAAAGCATTCAACAACGTTGTCAAAGAGTCACTACTAAGAGTTCAGCGAATGCAAACGACATCACAGAATCCTGAAAAGGTCATTTTGTCTCATGATAGACCTCTTTATATATCCCCCTGATTAAAAATATATAATTATGATATGATTTTCATGTTACAGGAAGATGTGATAAGAACTCTTGTCAGCATTTGGTTTCCTGGAAGTGAAATTCCTGACTGGTTTAGCCATCGAAGTTTTGGATCTTCGACCCCAGCATAATCGGTCTAATTGCAAGTTCTTGGGATTTGCTCTATGCATTGTTATTGCATTCGAAGAATTTTACTATGAAGAGCCTTCGTTATTATATTCCATCTCTTACGAGTGTCATTTCGAAACCAATCATGGTGATGAGTTTGTATATACAAGTTTGGGATGACTACACAACTTTTTCACTCAAATTTTGGCCTTCAATTGATGTCCCTAATTGCAGAGTGAAATGTTGTGGGGTACGTCCGATATATGCAGAGCCCAACACAACTTCTGTTGAGAAATTTGGTACCTGCATTGATCAATAGTTTGGGAAAACCAACAAATTCCCAGATGAGGAAATGAATCCACGTCCTGAGATAATTACAGGAAGCAGCAAATCAAAGTTCTTAA
This sequence comes from Acer negundo, assembly GCA_035582765.1. NCBI lineage: Eukaryota > Viridiplantae > Streptophyta > Magnoliopsida > Sapindales > Sapindaceae > Acer > Acer negundo. The sequence continues at coordinate 45,731,174 of CM069241.1, forward strand.
TTGACAACAGAGTTGTTCTGTTTTATCGAACTATGCATAACAGAGTTGGCTTGTTTCTCTTCTATTTCTGGATTTTCATTGCTTGTCTCTTTTGTGGACTTTGTGTTTTTGGGATGCTGGGGATTCTGATTCTTCGTCTGTCAAGCTCTTGTGAAATTTACCAGTCGTATCATGCGCAAAATATGCAAGGCAAGTAATTCATTCAACACCAAAAGTGTAGTAATTATTATTATAGTTTTCTTCTTCTCTAAAGAATATATATAGGCACTTTAGTACTTGCTTGAAATGATGAAATAGATTTTTTGTTGATTGAGACTCTAAAAAGGTATTGTTTTTTTCAAGCATTAGAATCGAGCTGTCATCTTTATAAATAAACCAACCGCTAAATTTGCCTTGGTGGTAAGGAGTAAGGACACACATTCAGTCCAGTAATGTGTAAGTTCGAGTATGTCACTCTATTTTCCTCTTTATAAATAAACCAAAAAATTTGTACAACAACCTCTCATCAGTCATAGTTGTTAGAATGTTTAATACTATTGTTGAGCTCTTTCCTGTCAGATAAAAGTATATTAGTTACTGTGGCCGTGTGGGGTCACCCAAAAATAAACAAATTACAAAATACAAATTACAAAAGGAAATTAAAATAAAACTAAACAAAATGTCAAATTACAAATTACATTTTATTGGATATTTGGGAATTAGGTCACCCAAAAATCAATTAATTTTTTATATCACAATATTTGTTTGTATCTTTTAAAATAATCACTTAAAAAGAAACAATATTTTGTGAATTACAACAATTCGGACCGGTCTTTAAGGATGTGGCCTGTGGGATAGACGACAATCAACTATTCCAAACAATAAAACTATTAAAACAAGTGCAATTAAATCATCTTGGCCATGCAGTACCCACATACACCCATTTGAATCTATAATTTCCTTTTGGTTAAGAAAAATATGAATCACAACAATCTTTAAAAAATATAAAATAAAATAAAAAAACATGAATTACGACATTCTTGCATGATATTTGTATCATAGACTCAAGCTTTAGAATAAATGATGTCTTGAGTCTCTTGACAGCAGAGAAAGTTTCATCTATATAGCATATATAGCATATATATATATATATATATATATATATATATAATAAAATAAAAACTAAACTAAACTTTAACACATGAATGATATAATTAAATTTTGTAGGATACGATTTAATTATCATATCGAAATAAGCTTAAAAAGGTGTCAAACCCATATATTCAAGTCTATATATAACATTCTTATACATAACTAGATAAATCTCAAAGCAAATCGGTCAATCAATTTTGTATGCAGTAGTCACGCACATATTAAGAACCTTACCGAGGTAGTAAGGTGCACCACCATCAACCGTGCTCTAATCATCCATTGGATCAGCCTCTTCCGTACTCACATATAAGTCGCTCAATGCCTTCGATTTTGTATTTTGTAACTGCACATTGCATTGAACATATGTTGTATCCAACAGATATTCATAATCGATTTGATTTGTTGTTTTTTTTCTTGAGAGAAGCTCCTCGGCTAAACTCCTTTTGAGATCAAATCCTAAAATACCATCGCATGTTTGGCTCGGTATGCGAATGGCAAGCTTCTGCAGCTCAGGGCATTGCGCTCCATAGCGAGACCACCACTCGGCTGTAGAATTGAAATGAAAATTAGTATTAAGACCCACAAGACAAAAACAAAGACAAATTAAAAGAGATCTCTAGCTTACTTGGAGAAGCATCTTGTAGTCCTTGCAAGGTACTCCCATCTTTAAAAGCACCTTCGCCATGTTCATACTTCTGAAGCTGTTGAGATATCAAATCTTGAACATGACGACCTTCAAACATTTCAAAGATGCAAGACTTAAGACCATGTTCAACCTCACCATTAAGATAGATTTTTTCGGTGAAAAGGAGGGCAGGGTTTAAGTAATAGCCAACACCGTAAAGAGGTCTGTAGAGATATTGATCTCATACACATTCAATTACCTTCCAAAATGGCATGTAATCGAAGGCCTCGTTTCCAAGCTGTTTTTTTATTTCCTCCTTAGCTTGTATAATGCTATAATAGATGAGGCCAACTTGTAGTTTAGAAACCCCGTCGTACTAGTGGTGCAGTAGCTGCCAATAGCATATCGGCTTTTTCCCAGAAAGGGATATCTCTTAGCAAATCAGCAACCCATTTTCCTGTGTTGTAGAAGCCCAATCGGAGTCGGTCCATTCAGATGAATCAAACATGTTCTTCAAATTGTTCTTCTGTGTCACAATATTTGTCAGATTGAAAAAATGCTTTAGTGACCTAATCTTGTATGGCTTTACTACCAAATCATGTCCATTGAAATACGATCTAAACATCTTCAACACATCTGTACGTCCATGAACGAACTCCGTAAGCGTCTTGGCCTTGTTTAATATCTCTCTACAGGGTTCCATCATCCCAATGTTATACAACATAAGCCCTATGTAGTGAGATTCCCTCAATGACCAGCACACGTTTTTGTGTTTGAACACAATCTGTCTAGTCGCAGGCCAAATCCAGGATACTGTATCCGCTACAATGATTTGAACTACATTTGTAAGCCCAACATTATCGATAACAAATTCTAATAGCTTTTGCAAGATACCCAAACGGCCAACATGTGAAGAAATGTCAAATGATCCAATATAGATAGTACCCTCGGGGGAATCTGCCAAGAAATTCATAAGGCGTCTTCTCTTGTCATCTTCCCATTCGTCGATCACAATGCTACAACCAGTCACTGCCCAAGAATCTTTAACCTTGCTCACATACTCCTCTATTTGTTCCGAATCAGCTTGTTAACTTGTATTTTTTGCAGAAGTACTACAATTCATCTTCAAAGGAATATCTGTATGGCACGATTAGTCAGCTTCTTTGGCAAGTTTTCTTCTTTTGGTTATCATGAAGTCCTTGACATGTGAGGGAATTTGTTCACAAGGCTTAACATCTCCTCTTAGGTGACCTAAGTGGCACTTGAGACGATAGAAGCCACTCACCTCTTTACCAAAGTAATTGCATGCGTCTTTATCTTTCTCATCAGGAGAAGCAATGCCATGGTCATGCACATCTATCAACATGTTTCTATGAAAAACACAAATATATAGAGAGAGTGAGATTACAAGAATATATCTATATGCTAGAAAATAAGAATGCTTGACTACCAATTAAAAGATTGGGAGGAACAATAATATATATATATATATATATGTGTGGAAAATTTTCAAGTCAGTGCGTTATGATATAACTTCATTAGTGCGGCGTTGGATGTGGACCATTAGATTTACATGCTTTGATTCAAAGTGTATGCACTTGTCAAAACTTCTCCATAATCTATGGTCCACATGCAATGCACTGATGAAGTTATATCAAAACGCACTGAGGAGAAAAGAACTGTATATATATAGACATGATTTAGAGGAGCAAAACCAAATTAACCATTATTTCTATGTAAAATTTGTAAAATTGTTGTTTAATTGAAAGAAAAACGTGAGTCAGCCGTCAAGATTGAGAGCCATGACCACATGATATATATATATATATATATATATATAAGGTCACGTTCCTATCAGGGCATCCTTATATAACTTTATCAAGATATTGAATGTGAGTCACTCATTTATAAAAGTGATTTGACAAGTGCATACATACCAAGTCAAAGTATGTAAAACAAGTAGCTTACATCCGATGTTCTTATATAATTCTATCAAGGCATCCTCATAGGAAATTTTCCGTATATATATATATATATATAACAAACTTTTTAAATAAGGAGGACACAACTTGAACTCATAATATTTATAAAAGTGATTTGACAAGTGCATACATACCAACTCAAAGTATGTAAAACAAGTGGCTTACATCTAATGTCCTTATATAATTCTATCAGTGCATACATACCAACTCAAAGTATGTAAAACAAGTGGCTTACATCTAATGTCCTTATATAATTCTATCAGAGCATCCTCCTAGGAAATTTTCCGTTTATATATATATATATATATATATGTATATATATTTAAAACAAACTTTTTAAATAAGGAAGACACAACTTAAACCCATAATCTTGTAAAGAGTATACAGCTAAGCCAACCATATCTCGTCCCCAAAATTAAGGATGACAATGGTGCGGGTTTAGGGTGGGGTGGGGTGGCCCTCTCCGAACCTTGCCCTATTAAGTTTTTGAAAACCCATCTGATCCCTTCATAAAACCTCACAATAGATGGAGTGGGGCGGGGTGAGGTATGTTTTCCCCATCCCCACCCTATTTAACTCATTTATCAAAAAAAATTATTAGAATAAAAATATATATATAACCCAATGGATATGATATAATATATAAAGTAATTCTAAAAAAACTATTAAAAACCATTTCATAAACATTAAAAATAAACATAAATCACACAAGTAAACAAATACATTCAATCATTTTAAATAAAAACATTGAGAAAAAATAAAAAATAAATAAATATTATATTTTAAGTGAAACGAGGTGAGACGGGATTATAAAACTCATTCCCACCTAATACCTATTGTGGGTTTTACTATGTCCCCATCCCCATCAAATTAAAATTCATCATCTCCTCATAAGTGCAAGTCCTCACAGGACCTGTCCTTGCAAGTTGTTTTGTCTTCTCTACCCAACATTTGTTACTTGGGGAGCCAAATTGTAAACCTAATATGACATTTAGGGGGAGTGTATAAATATATGATATAAATCTGTAGATATAATAATTTTCTTTTTAAATATTAAGAATAAATTGTGGGGCCCAAGGGTTCATGGCCGCCTCCGACCTCTACTTTGTGGGGTTAGAGGGGTCATGTCTGCCTCCGACCTTAATTGACCTCCGCATTATCTCGACCTATATATTGTTCAGTCATTACTAGCACACAATTAACGTCAAATCGAGAGATTTTTGTTACGATACCATCAGAATTATTATAAATCTTGAAAATAATTTTTGATCTTTAAGGGTTGACGAGGATTGATAATGACTACATATTCTACAGTTATGACTAGACATTAATGGGGAATATACAAGTAAACGAAATCACAGATCAATTAGGCTGTAAAAATATAGATTACCTACCTTGGAAGATGAAACAAACACTAAAAGAGTCTTCCAGAGAGAGTGAAATGATGTTTGTGTTATTGATTCGAGAATGGTCCAATAATTAAATTGATTTTATCAGAAGAAAAAGATAAGAAAACAACGAAGACTGTATCAACCAATACAGAGGTGTCTTATATATAGGTAGTGAGAGTTTGGCCTACCTGTAAAAAGAGACAAATGATTTATTATCTCAAAACATGAGGCCTCACCAACTCTAGATAGAGAAATTAACACAATAAGAGCGTCTTTACAAGACTCTTCAAATAAGATATTTTTAAAAATCAAACGAGCAACGTCAGTATATTTAGCTACAACAGACTCTTCAATAAAATTCTTTAAATAAGATTTTGCTTCTTACTCTTCAATATTGAAGAGTAACTTCTCCCTTTTCATTTATTATTATATTATTTTTTATAAAACATCATCATTAATACTTATCATCTACATTCTTTATCTTTTTAATTAATTTCAATTAATATATAATAAGTTTTAATTTATAAATTTTATCATCATAAAAATTATACCATTAAAAAGGTCTTATCTAGATCTTTAAAATGAGACTAATATTGATTATTTAATAATAACATATTAATAATATGAAAAGTTATTATTTTTAACATGAAAAAATGGAGGGTAATTAGATTTGTTGGTGGGGAGGGAGAATTTCAATATTTCATTAAAATAATATAAATCTATTTTTAATTGAAGAGTCTTTTGGAAAAGCTTTTCTTTTTTTACTCCTCAAATTGCCACATAAGTAAACAAATAGATATTTAAAGAGTGAAAATAGAAGACTCTTTTGGTGATGGTCTAAGATAGAAAGGTGTGCAATTTTAATATGGCAAGACAATAAACTATTGGTTGTTCTATAATTAATGATTTTATCTTTTTAAAGGCTTTTAAGACAATTATTGGAAATTAATACTCCCCGTTTAGCACGTAAATCTAAAATGAATTTTTCTTATGGAAGTTAATGTTGTATTGTAAATTCAAATCATCGAGATTGGGATTCGTCAACGATGGAGTCTTCCCCGCTACTGGAGTTTTTTATATTTATTTAATAAATTTAGTTTTAATGTTATTATTTTAATACAATATTATAATGAAAAAAATTATTACATAAGGGGTATTTTTTATATTTAATATGTTAGATAAATACGGTGTTATTTAATCAAGACTTTTAAGATTTTTTTAAAAAGTCCATATTGCCTTGCAATATTGAATCTAAATTATTAAGATTTTTTTTAAAAGTCTATATATATTGTTTGGTGGTATTATATCTAGACTTTCAAGAGACATAGTAAATTATTTTGTGGTATTGAATTGAAATCAAGATTTTTAAGATTTCATGACAAAATGGATTTTTCAGACTTTTTAGTGATATGTATAAATAATTTGAACCCAAAATTGTCTTGTCATCTCCCTCAATATTTTCCAGACTTTTCTCTCTCACTCAAATTATTTCTAGACTCTTCACTTGCCGGTGGATCCTACATCCATCCAGCAATGCTCTTAGTACCTCTGGATGCCTTTCAAGGTGACGCTCCTCAATAAAGGTCCTCGCCTCATCGAAGAGTCCAGGACGGGCAAGTAGGGAAACCATTAGAACACAATGAGTGATCTTAGGTACTCTAATGCGGTTAAAGTAAAACCAACCTTTCTCAAGCATGCGAGCAGTGCTACAAGCATGGAGAACAGCTGCATAAGTGAATTGATCTATTCCAATTCTCGAGTCTTTCTCCATTTCACGAAACAAATTCACTCCCAGCTCTCCTTGTCCATGTATGCTATAGCCCAATATTATCACCGTCCACGATATAACATCTCTCTCCTTTATTGTCACAAATATGTTAGAAGCGTACTCAATGAATCCTGATTTAACATACATGTCGATGATCGCATTCTGGACCATAATATTAAAGAAAATCCTGTTCCTAAGCAAGTAACCATGAATCTCTTTTGCAAAATCATCTTCAAAATTGTTTTGCTACTTCACAGTAATGGAATTTTTAAGCATCTCTTTCATTCTTCTATGGTTGCCTCAGCTTGTTTCTTTACAAATGGTCACCGAACCAATTGAAGGTTATGTGTTGGTTGGAGGTATTTTAAAATTTTATTACTTTTCTTCATATCTTATACATGTTTCTCATTTAATATTTGTTGTTCAGTGACTGTCTTCAACAAGATTATGGAGCACTGGAACTTGGGGAGAAAATTGAATACTACAATCGACTCTTGAGGTTCATATTTTTAAAAGTCCAAAAGTCATAAAATAAAGTCTAGATATTCCTAATAGTCTATAAATAAAGTTCAAAGACTTTTACAAAATCCTAAAATTTTTGTCCATATAATCTTTATAATCTTTATTGTTTTGCAAATCCATAAAATCCTTACACCCTAAAATTGTTTATTAAAATCTCAATCTAATACACCATCTAAGTTTACATGTGTTTGTATAAATTTTTCCTATATTCAATTCAACCGACCAGTTTCTGGATAATCTACTCTGATTGAGAAATTCGGTATAAACAAAATCTCAAATATAACAAAATTGTCAAACTAAAAGACAGTTTTCCCCTTCCAAAATCGACGTCATTCACACAAATCCCCTTTAGTCCAAAAGAACAATACCTGTCAAGTACGTAGAGATCTCTATACTGATAACCTCCTCTTCGGCTCCACCCAATTGGTCCGTATCCTCCACGCGCCCCCATCTCTCACGTGACCTCGTCACTCTTCTCTGCATGCCACCAACCTACAATCAAAAGTACACAACTTATACATTCTCTCATTTTTCCCTCGTCTTCCTCCGGATTCTCATGAATTTTCTCGACTGCCAAACACCTCCCTCTTTCCTAAATTTTTTTTTTTAAAAAAAAATGACTAAAAACAACAACAGCAACGATGACGTCGACGTTGCCCTCCCCGCCGCCGCCGCCGGCGGTATCACGATTTTCTAACTCTGTATTTCGATGAGAATCTTGAAAATTGAATATGTTACACGTCTGATCATATAATATTCCCAAATGTTAATATATATATATATATATATATATATATTTAATGTTAATGGTTGATGTGATTTGAGATTGTTAAATTGAATTTCAAGCGTCAGGCTCGAATTACTTGTTTCAATTTTAATTATTTGTAGAATGATCAGTTTGAGAAACCCTTAAGGTTGGACTTTTTTTTTTTTTTTTTTTTTAATGTGATTTTTGGAGCTGTCGAATTTGTGATTTTGAGATTAGAATTAATACATTGAACTGAAATGGTGATTGATCCTGATGAAATCATATAAAAAGAATATGATTTTTATATCGAATTATTGTCGAAATCCGATGATTTTGAACCTGCAATCGTTATTTAGTTTTTGTGTGTTGAATGTTGTTGAAAGAGTGTATTAGTTTGTGATAAAGGATAAATCTTTGAGCCTGTTGAAATTGAATGGTTTATGCTTCTGTGCACGTATCTCTATGCAGAATGCGACAAGTTAATGTATTGCATTATGTTAATTCACGATTTGAAGTTGATTTGGTTGTTTGATTACCGCGCTTAGTGCAGAAGATCGTGCTGGGCTTGTGAATGCACTTAAGGCAAGTTATTCAACCGTTCCTTTTTTTTTTTTTTTTTTTTTTCAAATGTGGTATTCTGTTTCTGTGTTTCCAATGGAGGCAGAGCTCATTAACGCTTAACAACAAATTGAACAGCATGACAGCAGAATATCCGATGTGTCCCATTTATCGGTTGTTGTAATTGAAACTGCTATTTAACTATTTGCTGCTAGAAAGGGTTGGAGATTTGGGAATACCATCCTTTTTGAAAGTTTTTCATGATCGTAATTTTGATGTTTTGCAGCACAAACTCCAGATTTTTGCTGATCAGCATTCATATTTTATGGAAACTCTTTCATCCAATGTCAGGATGCGTGTTGAGGTCCTGAAAGAAATTCAGGTTCGTCTGTCAAATATCATCCTTTTAACATTTGTGTCATTCTTTTTTAGTTGATATGATATTATTCAGCTTCCAACATGGAGTTTGTAATGATTCGCAGACTCACTTTAATTACTTCATGTCACGTTTCTTTGGGCGTTTACTTTTAATTTTGTCTCAAATTTAGAGATGACAAGCATCTTCTTCACAAATTCACAACTTTCAGAGCCAACATGATGTTAAGTGTGAAGCCCGAAAACTTAATTACACCACCCAATTAATTGCACCGGCCACCACCAAATTAGCAACCAACCATCATTGACAAAGATTACAAGAATTTATTATTGAGTTGTTGGTAGTTGGTTTAATTGATGGTTTTGGTGAACCTTGAATACTATAAATACTCTTGTAATCTCATTGTGTTAGTATACCAAGTAGAGAAGAGGGAAAATATTGAGAGTTGATAGAGATAGTGTCTCACTATTGTAATTATCGATTTCATAGTGGAAGTTGAGTGTGGGTGCGTTCCGTGGATGTAAGCTTTTGCTGAACCACGTAAAATCTCGTGTCCCTTATTTTTCTTTTGCTTGTGTGCATATCCCCTAAGTCGGATTTAATCCCTAACAACTGGTATCAGAGCTTTGGTTTTCAAGGCTTAGGGGAAGGATCCAGAGTTGAGGATCAAGTAGTACGAGGTTCCAGGAGTCCGGAACAGCAGCCGTGCAGCTGACGCGCCGCCGGAGCAGCACCACCGGAACAGTAGCCTCCGGAGAATTAGCCGCCGGCCACGGAGAGTGAGTTGTCACCTCCCACACCATTAGAATCAGAAAGAGCCGAACTCCAAGTTTCCCTTCTGGTCTGTCGTCAAAAAATCACCGGAAAGTGGTAAAATCGGCCGACGAAAGTTGAAGAGGAGCCATTTCGCCGCCCAGTTTCCGCCGGCGAGTTGAGCAACACCACCACCACCAAAAGAAGCAGAAAGAGACGATCTTCAAGATTGTCTTCTCCGTCGTCGTCAGCCGAGCACCGGAAAGTTCTCAAATCGGCCGTCGAAGTTTTGAAGAACCGAACGGTTATCGTCAAATCTACGCCGATCCGTCGTGAATCTGAGAAAACCGACACCACCAGCAGACTCAGCGTGGTGAAATCTTCCAGATCCGGTTCCTTTGACATTGAAACGGAAAGTTTCAGATTTCAGCTGGATTCTGGCTGGATTCCGTCAGGTTTGACTTTTTTGTTAACCAGTTCAAACTGCTTGCCATTCTTAGTTTAAGTCGGAGCAATGGGGTCCGAGAAGGATACATATAAGATAGAGAAATTCAACGGTACGAATTTCAGCTTCTGGAGGATGCAGATAGAGGACTATCTATACCAGAAGGACTTGTATCTGCCAATAGTAGAAAAGCCGAAGGACGTGTCCGATGAAAAATGGGTGGTCAAACATAAACCAAAAGACATGACTGATGCGCAGTGGATGGTTTTGGACCGGAAAGCGCTAAGAGCAATTCGACTTAGTTTGTCGAAATTAGTCTCCTTCAACATCAAGGGTCAAGAGACAGCGGCAGATCTCATGAAGGCCCTATCAAATTTATATGAGCAGCCTTCTGCAGCAAGGAAAGTCCATCTAATAAAGAAGCTAGTGAATCTGAAGATGTCAGAAAATCAAAGCTTCAAGGAACACCTGAATGTGTTCAACGAGGTAATAGATGGGTTAAATTCAGTTTCCATAGTATTTGATGAAGAGGTGTTAGCAGGCATAATTCTAGGCCAAATGCCGGAAAGTTGGAGTACGACGTGTCAATCGATCGCTAACTCGTTCGGAAAAGAAAAGTTAGCCTTCCAATAAGTTGTAGACATGATTATGACCCAAGAAATTAGGATGCGTGAAGAGGGATCAGGGGCATCATCTTCAGCACTGAACATGGAAGGTAGAGAAAGCAGAAACAGGAATCGGAACAGAAATCAACGGGGTAGATCAAAGTCAAGAGGAAGATCCAAGTCTAGAAATCGTCAGGGCAACAATTCAGGTAATCAGCAGCGAAACAAGAAAGACATCGAGTGCTAGAATTGTGGCAAGATGGGTCACTACTCTAGTGAGTGTAGATCCGGAAAGAAAGACGATGGCAAGAGCAGTGCAAATTGTGTTTCAGAGGAGGCAGACGATTGCCTTATCTGCGCATTGGAAAGCAAGACGAAATCTTGAATGTTGGACTCAAGGGCGTCATTCCATGCCACTTTATACAGGGATTTGTTCGAGAACTACGTCTCCAAAAATTTCGGTAAGGTGTATCTTGGTGACGATCAAGCATGTGACATTACCGAGAAAGGAGATGTGAAGATCCAGCTGAATGGCTCAGTGTGGAAACTCGACAACGTGAGACACGTACCGGACTTAAGAAAGAATTTGATCTCCATTGGGCAATTAGAGTCAAACGGTTATGTAACGACTTTCACAGGAGATAAGTGGAAGATCTCGAAAGAAGCAATGACAATCGCCGGAGGAACTAAGAACGAGACTCTTTACACGACCACCGATGGGTATGGTTTGACAGCAATGGCGGAAGGTAGAGAGGATCCGAATTTATGGCACCAAAGGTTTGGGCACATCAGTAGTCAAGGGTTGAAGTGTCTACATTCGAGAGGTAAACTACCAGGATTAAAGTCTATTGAGGTTGATTTCTGTGAGAGTTGCAATCTTGGGAAGCAGCAGCGAGTGAGCTTCAAGAAGATCGGAAGAGCACTGGCAAAGGAGAAGCTGGAACTAGTGCACACTGACGTATGGGGTCCAGCTTCAGTCTCATCAATTGGAGGTAAACAGTATTTCGTCACTTTCATCGATGACCATTCTAGGAAGGTATGGGTTTACTTCTTACGACACAAGTCTGATGTGTTTGAGGCTTTCAAAAAATGGAAAGCTATGGTTGAGAATGAGACAGGGTTGAAAATCAAGAAGCTGCGTTCAGACAATGGTGGAGAATATGAAGACAACGAGTTCAAGAAGTTTTGCTACAAAGCGGGATAAAGCTCATAAGGACAGTGCTAAGTACACGGCAGCAGAATGGTATAGCAGAATGCATGAACAGGACATTGACTGAGAGAGCCAGAAGCACGCGCCTATAATCAGGATTACCGAAGCAGTTCTAGGCAGAAGCAGTCAATACAACAGCGTACTTGATCAATAGAGGACCATCAAAGCCTTTGGACCTCGCTATACCGGAAGAGATCTGGACTGGGAAAGAGGTAAAACTTTCTCATTTAAAAGTGTTTGGGTGTGTATCTTATGTACATGTAAGTGATCATACAAGGAGCAAGTTGGATGCCAAATCAGTGAAGTGCACCTTGGTGGGTTATGGCGAAGACGAGTTTGGATATAAACTTTGGGATGACCAAAATTGCAAGATGATCAGAAGTAGAGATGTTGTCTTCAACGAAAAAGTCATGTACAAGGACAGAAACACAAAGACAGAAACACAAAGACGTCTGAGCAGAGAGAACCAGACTATTTTGGGCCAGAGGATGTATCGGATGGTGAAATTGTGGAACATGGAAGTAATATGGGAGTTGAAGAGCAAGGTGTGCAGCCCCAAGTTGAAAAACCTATACCACAAAATGAAGTTTTATCACCATAGAGTCCGATCGGTCAGAGGATACTGAATCCACATGTTACGAATGCTTTGAGAAGATCTCCAACGGCCCAGAGTACATTATGAAAATCCACTCGCCCACATATACCAAATAAGAGGTACTTGCAATACTTGTTGTTGACAGATGCAGGAGAACCTGAATGCTATGATGAGGCATGTCAAGGAGAAGATGCAAGCAAGTGGGAGCTTGCAATGAAAGATGAGATGAAGTCGCTTGTATCCAATCAAACTTGGGAGTTAGCCAAGTTGCCTGAAGGAAAGAGAACCCTACAGAACAAATGGGTGTTTCGAATCAAGGAGGAACATAATGGTTCCAAGAGATACAAGGAGAGACTGGTGGTCAAAGGCTTTCAGCAAAAGGAAGGTATTGATTACACCGATATATTTTCTCCTGTTGTTAAACTAACTACGATTCGGTTAGTGTTAAGCATTGTCGCAGCAAAAAGGTTATATCTTGAACAGTTGGATGTCAAAACTGCATTTCTTCATGGAGATTTGGAGGAAGAGATATATATGCAGCAGAGGGGTTTGCAGAAAAAGGCAATGAGGAGTTGGTTTGCAGATTGACGAAGAGCCTGTATAGTCTGAAACAGGCTCCCCGACAGTGGTACAAGAAGTTTGATGGATTTATGCAAAGGAACGGGTACTTCAGATGCAATGCTGACCATTGCTGCTACTTTAAGAAAGTTAAATCAAGTTTCATAATATTGTTACTTTATGTCGATGACATGTTAGTAGCTGGTGCAAATTTGGAAGAGATTAACAATTTGAAGAAGCAATTGTCGAGTGAATTCAAAATGAAGGATTTGGGTGCAGCAAAGCAAATACTTGGAATGAGGATTAGCAAAGACGAACAAGGAGGTACTTTGCAACTGTCTCAAGCAGAGTACATTCGTAAGGTGTTACAGAGGTTCAACATGAGCGATGCAAAGCCAGTCAAAACACCATTAGCTAGTCACTTTAGATTGTCCAAGGAGCAGTGTCCAGAGACAAACGAAGAGAAGGACTTCATGGCTAGAGTACCATATGCCTCAGCCATTGGAAGCCTGATGTACGCCATGGTTTGCACGAGACCAGACATTTCCCATGCAGTGGGAGTTATGAGCAGATACATGTCTAATCCAGGCAAGCAACACTGGGAAGCAGTAAAGTGGATCTTGAGGTACCTTCAGGGTACGACAGAGAAGTGTCTAACCTTCAGAAAAGATGAGCTCAAGCTGGAAGGTTATGAGGATTCCGATTTTGCTGGAGAGGTGGATCATAGGAGGAGCACCATAGGATATGTGTTCACATTAGGGATTACCGCTATTAGTTGGGTTTCTCAGTTGCAGAAGATAGTGACAATATCTACAACTGAAGCGAAATATGTGGCTGTGACTGAAGCTAGCAAAGAGCTTATATGGTTACAAGGGCTGTTAGCAGAGTTAGGATTCGAACAAGAGATGAATGTGTTGCACAATGATAGTCAGAGTGTGATACACTTGGCAAAGAATTCGGCGTTCCATTCTAGGACTAAGAACATAGACTTGCGCTACCATTTCATCCGGTCGTTAATTGAGGATGGGGTGTTGAAGCTTGTGAAGATCGCAGGGAGCAAGAATCCGGCTAACATGTTAACCAAACCAGTCACTAAGGAGAAACTGGAGCTGTGTGCAGCTTCAGTGGGTCTTCAAGGTTGAAGACAAAGAAGGATGAGCGCACCGTACCTATCCACTAGTCATCGAAGGAGGAGGAAGAAGTCCACTCGAGTTTCAGTCTTCAAGTGGGAGATTATTAAGTGTGAAGCCTGAAAACTTAATTGCACAACCCAATTAATTACACCGGCCACCACCAAATTAGCAACCAACCACCATTGACAAAGATTACAAGAATTTATTGTTGAGTTGTTGGTAGTTGGTTTAATTGATGGTTTTGATGAACCTTGAGTACTATAAATACTCTTGTAATCTCATTGTGTTAGTATGCCAAGTAGAGAAGAGGGAAAATATTGAGAGTTGAGAGAGATAGTGTCTCACTATTGTAATTATCGATTTCATAGTGGAAGTTGAGTGTGGGTGCGCTCCGTTGATGTAGGCTTTTGCTGAACCACGTAAAATCTCGTGTCCCTTATTTTTCTTTTGCTTGTGTGCATATCCCCTAAGTCGGATTTAATCCCTAACACATGATGAGATGGAGCAGAAGTTTTTTGAGGAGAGAGCAGCTTTGGAGGCTAAATATCAGAAGCTTTATCAACCGCTTTACTCCAAGGTATATATTTATATGCTGGAATTTTCACACTTTTCAATTGCTTGTTTGCGATTTTCAACGTGAGTCAGTCACTACATCCTAACGGTTTCGATATTTCATCTTTGTGCTGATGATTTGTGAGGATGACATGCATACACACACCCCTTTTGGTTAATCAAGTTTGTGTATTGGTGGTGACTTTCAGAGATATGAAATTGTGAATGGTGTACAAGAGGTTGATGGAGTTGTAAATGGAGATGTTACCGACAAAGAAGTGAAGGGTACCTTTTGAAATTCAAAGCTTCATTAAATAATACATTTTCATGAGAGTTTGAATCCTCTCCTGGTCTGACTTTTTCCAAGCTGTTTTTTTTTAACTGTAATTGAATTTGAATTAGGTGTCACTCATTGAATAGGAAAAACCGAACAAAAATCCAGACCAGGAGAGAATCCGAACTCTGTTTCTGAACTTTGATCCATAAAAATTTCATCTTTTTTGAAGAGAAAGGAGTGCCAGGATTCTGGCTCACAGCAATGAAGAATAATGTAATAGTGGCTGATGAGGTACAGAGGTTACATAAAACTAGGGATTCTTTTAAACATAATTTTTTCTTCTTGTTCATTGATTATATAGATTGACTATTGTCTATCTATCTGCCGACGTAGATCGTTGAACGTGATGAAGAGGCTCTCAAGTATCTTAATGATATCAAGTGGTGTAGAATTGATGTTCCGAAGGGTTTCAAGCTGGAGTTTTTCTTCGATCCTAATCCTTATTTCAAAAATTCTGTCCTCACAAAGACATACCACATTATTGATGATGATGAGCTTGTTATGGAGGAAGCAAACGGGTAGGTTTTCAAAGAAGTTATGTGTTCGGTATCGATTTTATAACAATGTTTTAAATAATATTGTTAAAATTGAAAACAATGTTTTTTTTATAAAAAAAAAATATATATATGCATTTTACTTGTTAGTTATAGGTTTAAATTTTTCTCATTTTCGAAAACAATTTTTTGAGAACATGTAGACAAACAACATTTTTTTTTCTTTTTTGTTTTGTTTGTTTTGAAACCGAAAAAAAAAAAAAAAAAATTTTTTTAAATGGATCCAAACACACACTTAAATTGTCTCAATATACCTCATACTATGTTGGGTTACTTTGTAGGATGGAGGTTGAATGGTATCCGGGGAAGTGTTTAACATTGAAGCTCTTAAAGAAGAAGCCGAGAAAAGGATCAAAGAATGCAAAACCAGTTATAAAAACAGAGAAATGTGCAAGTTTCTTCAACTTCTTTAAACCTCCTGTATTTCCCTAGGATGCCGATGAAATTGATCCAGATATTGTTAGTTTAGTTTTATTATGCATAAAACAGCTAGGTGCACTTCTTAATTGTGTAAAAGCTGGTTTTTACTAATTCCTTTTTGTGTTCTTACAAACAAGCTGCAGAACTTGAGGATCAAATGGATCAAGACTATACTGTCGGGTAACTTGTTTAATGGAGAATTCTAATGAGGGAAAGAGAACTGACTTTTTGATTTGTGATTATTTTGTTTATTAAAACTTTTGAGAATTAATTTACGTAAAACCCACGCACAAATCACGAATTAAGTTCCTACCAGAAAGGTAACTTAATTCCAGGCACGCTCCCACCTAAGGAATTAATTAAATTCCCTTTCTTGATTATATCCGGTTATTTACGTATTTGCTAATTAGATGAAATGACACAATGTATTTTCATGCAGTACCACTATTCGCAATAAAATAATTCCTCATGCTGTATCGTGGTTTACTGGGGAGGCTGAAGGGGACGATTGTGATGAAATTGACAGTGAAGATTATGACGGAGAAGAAGAGGAAGAAGATGAAGAGGACGAGGATGAAGATGATGATTCTGAAGTGAAGGATAGAAAAAAGGTACGTACATTCATCGTTAAAACCTCCTCAATAATCCATTGGTGGTTTGAATTATGTGTAATTGTAAATTCTTGAATGTGCTGAGATGGATTTTCATGACATTTCATTCAACTGTTTGTGTCAGCAGTGATACGAATAATGCCCAGATTATTTCTGTGAATGGCAGAGGAGTGGGAAGCAGCATTAGCAACAAGGCCGGTGGAGGTCAGCTGTCGGAGCATGCTCCTGACTGTCGGAGGCAGGATCGTATGCGTGTAATGTAATGTTGTGTCAATTGCTGACAATTTTCGGAGATATTGATTTTTCTCCATTTGTGATAATCCTTATAATATGAAGATTATTTTTTAAAATATATATTTATAATATTTTAGTTAACATTATTAGTTGCAAAATTAAATTTTGGAAATTTTTAATAACTATAATATTTTGTTGTAAAATTTATTGAATGGTTTCTTTTTAGTTGTATTTAATATATTAAAATGTAAATATATAAAAATTACAAGTTAAAAGGATATAAATATAAAAGTAATTTTTAAAGATAATTATGTTTTAAAGAAGGGTACGGATATTGACACCTATAAAACTTATTAGTGCATCTATTTTTATAAGTATATCTATGTCTAACATTTAAAAAATAAATATTACTATAAACATCCATCATAATGCCTATAGTACCCTCATTGAAATAAATATATTCATTTTAATACATATTATTTATAAACACTCTTAAATTATTATCACACCCAATTTATAAATAAATAAAAAATCATATTATTTTTGGAATCAAATTCTTTTTTAATGATGGTTCAATTTACTTTTGGAAATATCTCAAATGTAGAAGTCTTATAAAATGGAATTTTGAAACTGTATATGGGGTCAAAAGATTTTCAATCTGAAATTCTCTTATTTATACGGTTATCTTAAAAAAAATTCTTATTAATAACTACAACTATCTTTAAAAAATTAAAAAATCTACTGCTATCTTAAACAAAAAAAAAAAAAAAAAACTTATTGATATCTACAGCTGTCGTTAAACAAAATAATTTGTTTATTGATAGAGTTCATAAATATATATAAAATAAAAACAAAAACAATATGATGATCATACGATGATGGAAAAGTTTGATACTTGAAATAAAATTAGAGTTTAATTATGGTTTATCATGTTTTTTTTTTTTTTTTTTTTTTTGAAAGGTAAGTTTTTTTAAATAAAAAAAATATAGTTGAAGATATGTGTAATTAATGAATGTATATAGTAATTTGTTTATTTTTAATTAAAGTAATTTGTCATTGTTGGTAGACTGTTTTAAATCACGTAGAGACTTTATTGTTGAAGGAAGGATTTTATCATCATGGCTTTAAACACTTCTTCTAGCATATTATCTCCTGTTAGGTTATCTTTTTCTGTCTCTTTACCTCCCTCTGTTAGACGAACTCAGTCTCATAGAATACAAGACCTTATGGAATATACCCATATCCCTAATTCTGCACAAATCAACGAAACCTCTCTTCCTTTAGTTAACCCTTACAATATCTTTAAAAGAGAGAAATCTCTTGCTAGACGAGTCAATCATCTTCTTCGTCATAGAGCCCCTCCTGTCAAAGAATACATACAGTCCACTAGTCTAGACAACTGTCTAGTCCCTGCTATTACTGCAGAACAATACATCGACCTTGAAATCGACCAAAAAATGATCGACCAATGGATCCAAGATGGATATTCACATCTCCATGTCGGAGATGTACGAATCATCCTCACCCTCTATGGCTGAAAAGGTCTCCCAGTCACAGCCCGTGTTGCCTTACTCAACACCATTTACAAAGAGTATGAGCATGCGGTTATTGGCACATGCTTGTCCACCCTCCATGTTGGTAGTATATCTCTTACATACTACCCCAATTTCAACATCCCTTTACTGGATCGGAACCTCCATAGCTATTTGAAAGTCCAACTCCAGATTTCGGGCATCTCATTGCTACCCGAGTCCTACATGGCCACTCTCTATCACCAGATCACCTACCGATTACAAGATCATGCCCTTGATCTTCCTATTCCTGGCCACTCTGGAGACACCATCTTTATTAAAGCTGATCGGGAAGATGAAGTCCCTACCATCACCCAGATTCCTAAACAGCTGCCTCGGGAAAAGCTTCTTGAAATCATGCCACTTGAGTGGATCACCAATTATGAGAAGGCTTTCTTAACTCAACACCAGCAATTGCTTCAGACTCAAAACATATCAGAGAACCAGACGATTCTGTCAAAACTGTTTATGAACCGCTCTCCAAACCTGAAGCATCTGTTAGTGCTTCTGCACCCCCAATAATTTTTAATAAAATATGGGTTTACTAATAAGTTTTATGGGTGTCAATATCGACACCTTTTAAAAAAAAAAAAAACAAACAACGCAATACTTTGTATTCACTATTAAGTGTTTAGTGATATTAAAAAATAAAACATATTATTCAATTTTCAATTTTCAATCAAAAGAAACAAATGCAATCTTATAATGTATAGTCTCATATGGTGGCATGCCTCATATCATTAGTTTTGAGTAATTGATTCAATCACAAAAAGTGAAGATTGGATCCTAACTTGAATGAATGAGTGTTAATGAGGTTGATTTGGTCATACTCGTTATTCATAATAGTTTGTTAGAAGTTGTTTATTAATTGTTATTGTAGAGAATAATATTCTTCTTATTATTTCTCATAGGCTATGTAAAGTATATATACATGACTAACAGTTCGTATCCTAGTGCAAGACTATATACATGACTAATAGTTGGTATCCTAGTGCAAGACTAACAATGATAGTTTGATAGTGTTCCCAACTCTAACTAGTGGAAAGATAATTATTGATAATTACATGATTAAATATATACAGGATATAATCAGATAACTATGGATTTGGATTAGTATCAATATGCACCCACAAAATGGTGGGCATGTCAGAGACACCAATCTTGGACCGTAGTAGTGTGAACCTTGTCCTGGACAATGGTTTGGTAAGTGAGTTGGCCAACTGGTCTAAAGATGAGACATGTGACACTCGGAGTTAGCCTCGCTGAAGTTGTTCACGCACAAAGTGAAAGTCAATAGCTATATGTTTCATTCTTGAGTGAAATACCGGATTAGAGCACAGATATGTGGCACCTACATTGTCATAGTAGATTGTAGGTGGATGAGCATCGACAACTGAGAGTTCACGCAGAAGGTTGGATAGCCAGATGACTTCGGTTGATACAGGAGCGACGACTCTGTATTCCGCTTCAGTCAAAGATCGAACGACCGATCGTTGTTTACGAGAACACAATGAGATAACATTCGTTCCAAGGAAGATGACATAGGCACTGGTAGAGGTTCGGTCATCTTGGTTCCCCGCTCAATCCGTATAAAATAATCCAAGCAGTGAAACTGAAGAGTCACGACGTAGGAGGAAGCCATGACTGTGGTTTCCACGTAGGTAACAGAGAAGACGTTTAGCAAGGGCCTAATGGCCAGTTGTTGGGCGATGCTTAAACTGAGCAAGCTTGTTCATGGCAAAAGCAATGTCAGGTCGAGTGAATGACATATATTGCAGAGCTCCAATTACTTGGTGAAATTAGTAGCATCCCGTTAAGAAGTTTCAAAATGTGGTCCGTTAGCAGTAGAGTTTAAATCGGTTTAGCATCAAACATTTTGGTGCGAACCTATAGATATATTACATATTTTTGTTGAGAGAGAAACATGCCATGTGAAGAGGGAAGAACTTCAACCCCTAGGAAATATGACAGCGAGCCAAGGTTTTTGATTGAGAATCGCTGAGCAAGTGTACCTATAATTTTTCCACTAGAGCCCCGTTACTTCCAGTGATTATGTCGTTAACATATACCAACAAAAAAAAGAGCACAACCATTAGCATTAAAGATGAATAAAAAGGAGTCAAATTTAGAGTTGATAAACCCGGTATGGATGAGATATTGACGAAGTTCATTGTACCACGCCTGAGGAGCTTGTTTGAGGCCTAAATGGCTTTCTTAAGGCAACATATGTGCGTGGGATAGGCAGGGTCTATGAAGCCCAATGATTGTGCCGTGAAGACATCCTCAAATAAATGCCATTGAAGGAAGGCATTATTCAAATCTAGTTGACGAAGGGACTAACCACGAGAAACAGTAAGACTAAGCAAAACTCGAATCATGGTGGTTTTAAACTCCAGACTGAAAATCTCAGTGTATTCAAGACCCGGTCATTGGTGAAAACCCTTGGCTACTAAACAAGCCTTGTATCAAAAGATGAAGCAATCCGAAGATCTTTTAATGTGAAACACCCATTTGCATCCTACAATATTGTTAGCCAAGTGTGAGGGAACCAGGTCCCATGTGCAATTCTAAATAAAAGCATCAAATTCTTCTGACATTGCTCTCCGCCATTCAGGAACTTTCAGAGCTTGGGAGGCATAGGTCGGTTCATTTTGTGCTGGTGATAACATTACACTTGTGAGGGAAAGTTTGGAGATTGGTTTATGGATGTTTTTTTTTGGACCTTGTAATCATAGAATGGCTGGTGTGGGTGATTGGATCAGGTATTGGTTCAGCTGATACACTGTAGAGTTGGTGTAGGTGGGTTACAGGTGAGTTGGGTTGAGTTGCAGATGGGCTAGGTTGAGTTGGGGATGGGCTGGTCGGATCGGCAAGCGATGGAGCTAGTTCAAGAGGGAGCTGGACTGATCTGGTGTGGGTGGTGGACAAACCTATTGCGATGTCTGGTTGGGTTGGGTTGGGTTGGGTTGGGTTGGTCTGGGCTGGGTCGAGAAGTAGCGGGTGCTGCGATTCGAGCTCCGGAGCTGGGCGGTGGCTCTGAACGGTGGATCCCATGCAAGAGAAAATCTAGTGACGTGTGTGCATGTGTAATGGGAACCGGGATTGATGATGTGAGTTGGTGTAACTAGGACGTGTGTGTATCAGTGTTGGAGCGAGTGACATGACAGTGGAGACTCATGTAGGGATATACAAACTCAACGAACGTAACATGTTGGGAGACAAAAATATGATCGTTTTCTAAGTCTAGACAATGATACACATTTTGAGATAAAGAATACCCAGTAAATAGACAGACTCTAGACCGAGGCTCTAATTTGTGGGAGTTGTACGGTTTAATCCATGGGCAACACAGACACCTAAACAAACGTAATTTTTCATATGCAAGACGCATAGAAAATATTTTTTTCCAAAGGTGTCGACATGTTGAGTGCCGGTGTAGACATCATATTTATCAAATATACGGCTGTGGTGAAAGCATATGACCAGAAAGTGAGTGGCATTGATGCGTGAGTGAGAAGTGACAGACCTGTTTCTATAATGTGACGATGATGTCGTTCAGAGACGCCATTGTATTTAGGTGTGTGGTGGTGTGGTGAAGTGTGATATTCCATGATTGGCAAGTGTTTGTTTTAAAGCAATAAATTCACCACCATTGTTGCTGTAAAAAGAGACAATAGAGTGACCAAAAAAAATTTCACCAACAATTTAAAACGTTTGAACACATCATGGACATCAGATTTATTTTCCAAAGGATAAAGCCATACATATTTGGTAAAATGATCAACAAAAATAACATAATATTTATAGCCAACCATCTTTGAAAATAACTAGAGAGCTCTAGACATCTCAATAAATTACCTCAAGCGGTTTTGAACTAAAAACAGTTGAAACCCAAAAAAAAATAGTTTATGAGTTTTATTACATTTGTAGGCATCACATGAGACACTAGACTTATTAGACGACAAAATAGATAATTGATCGGAATGATTTATACACCTTTTGAGGTTTCTATTTTCTATCTTTTGTTCTCGTTTTTGAGCGTTTTTGTGAATATAATATGTTTTGTAAGCCTTGTGCAGGCTCATTTTGTTTTGGGAAGTCATTGTGCGGAAACAAGGTGTTTCTGGGCCAAAACGCATCTTAGAGTGCAAAACAGATATTTTCGCGGTACGCCTCGTCAAAGTGTACCGCGTATGAGAAAAAGTGAACTTCTGCCAAGTTTCATAGTACGATTCGTTAAAGTGTACCACGTCAGACCAAATGGTGTACCGCGACATTAAGCAAAAGGCATTTCACAGTACATCTTGTCAAAGTGTGCTACGAGATTCACCAGAGTTGCGTTTTTCAGGGCATTTTCAGAGGGGTAAACTTATATTTGCACCCTTATTTTTGTACCCTAATTCCCCCTACTATAAATATCCCCTATTATCTCTCTACTAAAAAAGACACATTCCATCTCTCTCTCTTCTCTCTCCTCTCTCTCACACCCAAACACATATTCTCTATCTTCTTCATCTTCTCCACCAAAGAAGGAGAGAATCCAAGCTCCCATAAAGGTTTTTCCTCCATGGGAACTCTTCATACATCTACACAACCCTATTTTACACTTCCTTTATCCATTTTAGAGTAGATTTCAAGGAAATATAAGTGGTTTTCGGACCAAATCCGAGCTAGGAAGGTTAAGAACATCCATGGAGGACTTGTCTTCAAGGGTTTGCTCTTATTTACTCATT
Organism: Acer negundo; assembly: GCA_035582765.1. Classification (NCBI taxonomy): domain Eukaryota; kingdom Viridiplantae; phylum Streptophyta; class Magnoliopsida; order Sapindales; family Sapindaceae; genus Acer; species Acer negundo. Next base: position 45,754,586 of record CM069241.1, read on the forward strand.
TCTTTGTATTTATTGCTTCTTTGATGTGTAACCCCGATTTAGGGAATATTATAAACCTTCACATGTGCAATATATGTATATTTGTGTTTAAATTCATTTGGGTTTTGTTTTACTCTTTGTTAATTGCATGAATTAATCACTAATTGCAATATCCATGTGTGTGGAGGTCTAAAATTGACATGTATGCTTGAATGAGATTAGGAGTAGAGTATTTTAACTTCCCATAATTGTTTGTATGTTGGTAGATGACCAAAATACCATATTTAGAGTAATTTGAGTGTTTGAGTATTGGTTCCAAAGAGTAGGAAAGGCTTAGTTCAGGCATTTAGTTTCTAAATTGGCCTTGGTTCATATTCTTATGCTTAATAGGTTTTGCTATCAAGGCACAATTGTCCATCCTTGGCCGAATCGGGTAATAAATTGATTTAGAGAAAATTTCCAAATCAAGAGAATGAAACCTTAATCTAAATTGAATGTCCTTAATGTAAAGCAACCAACTTATTGCACATTTGTTGTTAAGTAAACTTGTTTTCCATGTCTAGTCATCCTAGGGAGATTGATAAAACCGAATCCTTATCTAGAGTAAAGACCAACTGAATTTCTCTTGTGCTTGTGTAGTTATAGGGGTATTTCTTGTGCTTAATGCTTTCACTTGGTTAGCCGCTTTGTGAATGATATTTAGGTTGTGTGTTATATATCGCGTGGTTCGTATTAACATGATTAACGTGATATCATCTACATTTGACCAGAAAGATGAGAGATCACTAGGCTGACGTGTAGAGCTCGTGTGTGTGTCCTACATCCCTTAATGAATTCAAGCATTTATTCATGAATGTAATCTCCATGTCACTCGAGAGAGGGTAGAGATTAATTTAGGGGACACGAGCATATAATATACGTGTTGTATGTGTATCTCATATTCTTAATGTTTTCACTTGGTTGATATCCTATTTTTGGTTAGCCTTGTGGATGAATTATTGGCTGTAGTATGGCTCACGCAGTTGCGCATTACATGCCCAACGAAATAATCATTGTATTTGACGAGTAAGGTAGAGATACACGAGGTTGGCATACAGGGCTTGTGTATGTGTCCTAAAGTATTTAATGAATCCATACGATGTGTGTATGTGATTTTTAAGACTCGAGAGAGATTAAAGATCAATTAAAGGGACACAGGTCTATTATATACTTGCACATTGATGAACTAAGTGAGTCTAGAGCTTAATTAGGAGGATTGTTACGGTTGAGTCATCACCTTAGTGTAACCACATTTCATGCTATCTCTCCATTCCATCCGATCATTGTAAATATTATTGTTTATAATTTATTTAGTTATAGTATTATTTACATTCTTTGCACACACAACACACAAGTCCTCTTGGAGTGTTGTCTAATAACGCTAGAACCGATGACGGTTGGCGGATTCCACCTCCCTACAAAACTCACTTGCCATTGTGCTAGTCTCTATGACTCATGCACTAGCAAGATCAAACATAATTGTTCATCTTTTGACCGACACTGCAACGACGTGTCGTCAGTAATGCTTGGGAAAACAATAACTGACTTATTATTTTGGAAGAAAAATGACCTAAACGGTGATACCAATCAGAGAGGATGACTTTGACACTTGAGAGGGCAATGATGGGCGAAAATTCTTGTTGAGCATGGGACAACCATTCGTAGACACCGTTCCTAGTCCATCCTTGTAGGAGTCGTGCCCTTGTATGGAGATCCTTCACTGTAAAGAAAAAAAAGTTGAGAATTCAATTGAAACATGGTTAGTAGTGTCAAACTGTGACACATATTAGGTTTTGTTTCATATTGAGAACACATAGGACATTAGATAATAAGAAAGATGAAGTCTTATAAGGTAGTTTGATGGAACCAATGTGTGATGTTTAAACCCGAACCATCACCAATCATAACATCATCGGAGCCACCATATGGAGAATGTAGTGGCAAGTTGTTGAGGTTGACGGTAACATGATATGAAGCACCTAACTCAAATAGCCACTAGGAGACGAAGCAAGGTTTGGAGTGGCATAATTTGCACAAGGCTGCCACTGTCTGGTAAATTGATTTGGTGGAGCCAAAGATTGAACTAGACTCAATGTGAACATTGAACATTGTTTTGTTGTGTGACCCTATTCACCACATAGTTTGAAAAAACCACGATATTGTCGCGGTTTGTTTAGATTATTCTTAGAGGACCTTTGAAGCATGAACCATAGTTGATGGTGCAATTGTGAGGGATGCCAATTGGCTGCTGGAATTGTTGTTGCTGCTAAAATATTGTGGCATGTTGCTGCCGGTTTGGCCATGATAGCTGTTGTGATTGTGTAACCTGTTGAAGTTTCCGAATTGGCTACCAGATGGTGGCTTGGCTATATAGCTTGCGGTGATGGGCAGTCGTTGGCTCTTCACAGCTTCTTGCTTTAGTGTTGCTTAAAATTTGATGTGTTTCTCATGGAGTTCCTCAAAGGATATTGTTGAATCACGAGAACGAATAGCAGATGAGATGTCTTTAAATTCATCACCTAGACCATTCAAAATTTTAACTGTTAAATCTTCATAATTTTCAGGTGCGTCAAGCATGGCTAGCTTGTCTGTAATGCTTTTAACGTGCTGCATGTATTCGGTTATGGTTTGAGTTCCTTTGATGACATTGGTGAGGATACCCTTAAGCTGCATAATATGGCCTCTGGACGGTTTTGCATAGGTATTGGCAAGTGTAGTCCACACATCACAAATGGTTTGAGTGGAAGCAATAAATGGAATAATTGACGAAGATATGGAACCTAAGATTGCATTCAGAAGTAGTTGGTCTTGTTTGGTCCAGATATTGTGAGCGGGATTGGGTCCTTCAATGTCCTTTATTGTGATGGTTGCCGACGGACATGGTTTTTGACCTTCAACAAAGCCCATAAGGTTGAATCCAACAAGGAGAGTGTGAAACTGAAGTTTCCATGAACAATAATTTGTTGTTGTGAGTTTTAGTGGGGCTTGAGCATCCACGTTTATGGAGACAATGATGTTTGAGTGGCCGATTTCATGGGAGAAGGAAGAAAAGGAAATTGCGGTCACTGTTTGTGGGGAAGAAGATGAAGTGGTGTTGGTCATGGTGGATCAAGGATTCGTTTGAGTTAATGTATCTCCGATGCCATGTAGAGAATAATATTCTTCTTATTATTTCTCATAAACTATGTAAAGTATATATACATGACTAACAGTTGGTATCCTAGTGCAAGACTATATACAAGACTAACAGTTGGTATCCTAGTGCAAGACTAACAACTGATAGTTTGATAGTTTGACAGTGTTCCCAACTCTAACTACTGGAAAGATAATTACTGATAATTACATGATTAAATATATACAGGATATAATCAAATAACTATGAATTTGGATTAGTACTATCAATAGTTATTTCATTAATTTTGCAATTACAAATTAATTTCTCAAAAATCCAAAGGTGATATGCAAATTTACTTTTCACACACTTAGAATAGATTAGTAATAGAATTTTAGTTTTGATCAATATTCTTCTCGATCTCTATGGACCACCCTTGCTTGTCACTATACGGATCTCTGATTCATGCACTGATTGTGGGGAGTTTTATAAAATATTCTTTTTTCATGTATGTATCTTCTGCTTATAATGTATTTTTTTTCTTTGTACTATGAACACCTCTTGCTTCTTCTTTTTTTCAACTATTAAATTTTCCTATTTTTTTTTCATTGCAGTTGTAAAAGGTTTGTCTAAAGTTATAAGTAACAACGATGGGTTTGGAGTAGTTATATTTGGAAATAAGAAAAGTAGATAGTTCCTTCGAGGTGATGGGAATGTGGATGAATTTATGTAAACAGCATATGGTAAAAAATTTGCTAGATGGTATGCCGGTCAAACAGAATTTTATTAAATAATGTAAACAAGAGAGATTTTCATTGTGAAGACTATGTTGTATAGAGTTCATTTTTACTGACCCCTTAACGGGGGTGAGCATTACCCCCTCCCAAAAAACAGACGAGTGTCCCAAAATTAATCAAAAATTAATAAATTAATTAATATTTATTTTATATAGTGATTTATCAATTTTGCCCTTATGTCAAGTACCTCCCAGATATATATATATATATATATATATTTTTAATAGAACTCCCATATTCAATAAAATAAAAAACTAACACATTAAACACACCATGAACGGCAACATCATCACCAAATTTAATAAATAAATAAATAACAGATATGGGTTCAACCAAACTGATATCTTTCACACCATAATTTTTTTTCAATGTTTTCAACCTACAGAAAATCAAAATCTCTCGCTCTATCATACACCAAACAACATCATCACCAAATTCAATCACACAAAAAAAAAAAAAAAAATTATCTGGGTTCAACCAAATTGACATCTCTCACATCAGAATTTTTTTTTTTTTTTTTTTTAACGTTTTTTAACCACCAAAAAATCGAAATCTCTCAATCATACACCAAACTGACATCTCTCACACACAACCACCACGAAAAGAATGCTAAATAGTTCAGTAGTGAGTGTGCAAATAATACCACTCATTTTAATTTATTTAAGAATATAGCAAAAGACCAAATTACCCTTAATTAGTTATGGACTAACATTGATCAACGGTTAGTCAGGGTCAAGGGATAGTCAGTGTTATTATAATTTTTTTCATGGGGTTCTGTGTTATTATACATATAATCAGAGTAAATTTATATAATTTATCCAAAGAATTATTTATTTATTTATTTATTTATTAGGGCTGTGATTCTTAGCTGTATTCAACTCTTTTATACCACCTCAGCTAGATTATAAACTAATAGCATATGGCCACACATGGCCGGCATAGGGCCACACATGGCCGGCATAGGGCACTCTTTAGTCTTTAATGTTAACCAATTGGTGTGCCATGTCACTGGTTTTTACCGTATTTCAAGGAAAGATTTCTACTTATTTTAAGGAAAGAAGAAAACAAAATCCTAAAAATTTCTCACAAAATCCAAATCTATCCCTTTTGGCTGTTTGCCTAGGCAGCCTAGGCGTTAGGTGGTGCCGGTCTAGAACACTGTTCATTTAGTGCATCAAAAGTCCTTGAGCTGGCCCCAAATAACTATAAAAAGGTCATTTGCCTCTGAAATTAATTAAAAAGAGAATCAACACCTAACAAGATATTAATTATTAACAGAATCAACACCTAAACAAGCAGACAGCATTATAAAGTTTTTTTTTTTTTTTTTTGACTTGGAGCGGCTTGTTTAACTTTTTCAGTGGGCATACACGAAATGTAAATTGAATTAAATTAATAAGAGAATCTATAAAGAACAATAAAACCATTTTCTTTTCAAATTTATTAAGGAATAGAAACGTTTTAATTTGATCACCGATTCATGAGATGGTACTCATTAAATTAAAATAATTTATTTGAAATAGTTTATTCAATAATAAAGATAAATATATTACACGAATTGATCCATCTTTTGTTCTAATTTCCTGCAATTTTGTTGCATACAGTCTTTGATCATTTCTTCTTATCAACATGGGCGCTTCACAATCAACTTCTTCCCCCACCAACCATGAAAGAAAGTACGATGTTTTCATTAGTTTCAGAGGCGAGGATACACGTGATAACATTACTAGCCATCTCTATGAGGCTCTGTGTCAGAAAAAGATTCACACTTTCATAGACTACCAACTCAAACGTGGAGATGAAATTTCGCCAGCACTTCGAAAAGCTATCGAACTATCAAGGATTTCGATAGTCATTTTCTCGAAAGATTATGCGTCTTCTAAGTGGTGTTTGCGCGAACTTGCGGAGATTATCAAGTACAAGAAAATGAACAAGCAAATTGTTATACCTGTATTCTACGGTGTTGATCCATCACATGTACGGAAGCAAACGAAGAGTTTCAAGGATTCCTTTGTTAAGCATGAAAAGGAGTACGGAGGAGAGGTGAAGATATGGAGAGAAGCTTTGACTGAAACAGCCAATCTATCTGGATGGGATTCCTCTGTTGTTAGGTAAATCTAGCTTTGTTATATGCCCATTAATTCATAATTTAAAAGAAATACTTTGTTTAGCTTGTGATTTATTTGGACTCTCAATTGTTCTATAGTGCTTAAATAGTATTGTTAGTCAATTTCCTATCGGCTTAAGCTTTTTGGTCCTATTGTTATTAACAAATTAATTGTGTTCTTAAAATCTGTAGGCCAGAAGCAAGACTTGTCGACAATATCATCCAAGATGTTTTAAATAAATTGAATGTTGTATCTCCCTCAAGTGACTCCAAAAGTTTCGTTGGAATAGATTCACGTATTGAGAGGGTTAAATCATTATTATGCATTAAAACATCAGATTTCCGAGCTGTAGGAATTTGGGGCATGGGTGGTATAGGTAAAACAACCATTGCTGGAGTTGTTTTTGACCAAATTTCTAGTCAATTTGAAGGTTGTTGTTTCATTGCAAATGTTAGGGAAGAATCAGAAAATGGTGGTGGACTAGTTCGTCTACGAGACCAAGTTCTTTCTAAAATATTAGAAGAAAATATAAATTTAGGCTGCCCCAATGTACCTCCATTTATTAAGCGTAGGCTTGAAAGCAAAAAAGTTTTTATTGTTCTTGATGACGTGAATAGTTTGAAACAATTAGAAATCTTGGCAGGAGGGGTTGATCAATTTGGTCCTGGAAGCAGAATTATTATAACAACTAGAGATAAACAAGTGCTTCTTAATTTTGGAGTAGGAGATAACATATATAAGGTTGATTCATTGTACAACCATGAAGCTCTTCAGCTTTTTTGTAAATATGCCTTCAAAGAAGATCGTCCTCCCAAAGATCTTATGTTGTGTGCTCAAAGTGTAGTAGATTATGCCAATGGCAATCCTTTAGCACTTAAAGTGTTGGGTTGTTTCTTGTATCGAAAGAGCAAACACAATTGGGAAAATGCATTGCAAAAGTTAAAAAAGATTTCAAACCCCGAAATTCATAATATGTTAAAAATTAGTTTTGATGGACTAGATAAAGAAGAGCGAGATATATTTATTGACATTGCCTGTTTCTTTAAAGGAGAGCATAGAGACTATGTAACACAAATACTAAACGGTTGTTACTTCTCTGCACAAGTTGGAATTAGTGTCCTCATTGACAAATCTCTCATAACAATATCGCGTCGCAACAAGATACAGATGCATGATTTGCTTCAAGAAATGGGTTGGGAAATTGTTCGACAAGAATCATCTAATAAGCCAGGAAAACGTAGTAGGTTGCACAATCAAGAGGATGTTTGTTTTGTACTCAAGAAAAATTTAGTAAGTTTGTCTTACAAATTTTGCTTTGTTTCTTCATTTAAATAGTTCATCATAAATGCCAGCAGGAAACTTTATGCAATAAATTATTCTTTATTTTATTTCATTTTTTTTTTTTTTGTTACAATTAAGGGAACTGAAGCAGTTAAAGGCATGTTCCTAAATACGTCGAGAATAAAGAACCTAGATCTTGATTCTCAAGCTTTCGAGAGAATGTACAATCTTAGATATCTCAAATTCTATGATGATGAACATCATCCCAGATCCGGAGACATAAATATCTCAAAAGTGATCAATCTTCCCCATGACCTGAGTTATCTTCCTAATGAGTTGAGATATCTCCACTGGAATGGTTATCCTTCGAAAGCACTACCATCAACTTTCAGTCTAGAGAACCTTGTTGAACTTGACCTTTCTGCCGGCAACATTGAACGCCTCTGGGAAGGAAAAAAGGTATACTTTACAAATATATGTTTCATTCTTCGAATATACTTTATATAAATGTGTAGTTCGATGACTTGAACTTGGAACATCATCGTGTAGAATGAGTGTCATTTACCATCCAGCCACATTGGGTGGTGAAAAACAATTAATTACTTATTCTTATCATTTGCTATATTTTGTTATACAGAATGCACCGAAATTAAAAAGGCTTAATCTTTCCCATTCATGCCACCTAACTGAGATGCCAGACCTCTCAAACGCCCCATGCTTGGAGGATATAAATCTTGTACATTGCAAGAGCTTGCTTGACATTAGCTCATCTCTGCAACATCTCAACAAGCTCCGTAATCTGAGTCTCACTTGCTGTGAAAGTCTTAGAAGCTTTTCAACAAAAATTCATTTTGAGTCTCTTATAACTCTTGATCTGTCTTGTTGCACTAATCTCATGGAGTTTCCACAGGTCTCGGGGAGTAGTATAAAAAGATTATATTTAAATGACACTGCTATAGAAGAAATTCCCTCGTCGATTGGGAGTCTAACAGGGCTTATCGAGTTACAAATCTTTCATTGTGCAAGGCTCAAGCACATTTCAACCGGTATTTGTAAGCTGAAATCTCTCGAGTCAATAAATCTTATAGATTGCTTCAAACTTGAGAGTTTTCCTGAAATTTTGGAAACGATGGAACATCTTGAAGTTATTCATTTATGTGGTACAGCAATCAAAGAGCTACCCTCCTCGATAAAAAACCTGAAAGGGCTTCTGAGATTAGAACTGAGAGAAAGCAGAAATCTTGAGAGGCTTCCAAGTAGCATTTGTAATTTGAGACATCTAGAAGAACTCTTGATTTCGGATTGCTCAAAACTGGTCAAATTGCCTGACAACTTGGGGAATTTAAGATCTTTGAAGTATCTCAATGCAGCCCGATCTGCTGTAACTCAACTACCATATTCTCTGACAGATTTGTCGGAACTAGAAGCGTTGATTTGTTCTGACTGCAAAGGATTGAAATTTTCTCCTTTATCAAGTTCACTATGCTCTTTAACTATACTGTCTTTAAATGACTGCAATCTAATGGAAGTCCCCGAAGATATTGGTTGTTTGCCATCATTGTTCTGTCTAGAGCTTTGCGCGAATGATTTTGAGAATCTACCGCAAAGCATCAAGAACCTTTCTAAGTTGCAAATGCTTCGGTTGAATGATTGTAATATGCTTCTATCCATACCAGAATTTCCATCAGATCTGATAAAATTAGAAGCAATGAATTGCAAGCAGCTCCAATCATTACCCGATGTGTCTGATTTCGCAGAATTTGTAACTCAACGCTGGATTGATGACGATTTACATTTCATGGATACAGTCTTCGTATTTACTAATTGTCCGAGACTTAATCAGAAAGCATTCAACAACGTTGTCAAAGAGTCACTACTAAGAGTTCAGCAAATGCAAACGACATCACAGAATCCTGAAAAGGTCATTTTGTCTCTTGATAGACCTCTTTATATATCAATCTGATTTAAAATATATAATTATGATATGATTTTCATGTTACAGGAAGATATGATAAGAACTCCTGTCAGCATTTGGTTTCCTGGAAGTGAAATTCCTGACTGGTTTAGCCATCGAAGTTTTGGATCTTCGATAGATGTTCAACTAGCACCACCCCAGCACAATCGGTCTAATTGCAAGTTCTTGGGATTTGCTCTATGCATTGTTATTGCATTCGAAGAATTTTACTACGAAGAGCCTTCGTTATTATATTCAATCTCTTACGAGTGTCATTTCGAAACCAATCATGGTGATGAGTTTGTATATCCTGGTTCTTTGGGGGTTTGCGTTAATGGAGATTACATGAACAAAACATTCATCAACTCGGATCATGTCGCATTAGGGTATTGGGACTATTCCAATCTTATACAAGTTTGGGATGACTACACAACTTTTTCACTCAAATTTTGGCCTTCAATTGATGTCCCTAATTGCAGAGTGAAATGTTGCGGGGTATGTCCGATATATGCAGAGCCCAACACAACTTCTGTTGAGAAATTTGGTACCTGCATTGATCAACAGTTTGGGAAAACCAACAAATTCCCAGATGAGGAAATGAATCCACGTCCTGAGATAATTACAGGAAGCAGCAAATCAAAGTTCTTGATTGACAACAGAGTTGTTCTGTTTTATCGAACTATGCATAACAGAGTTGGCTTGTTTCTCTTCTATTTCTGGATTTTCATTGCTTGTCTCTTTTGTGGACTTAGTGTTTTTGGGATGCTGGGGATTCTGGTTCTTCATCTGTCAAGCTCTTGTGAAATTTACCTGTCGTATCATGTGCAAAATATGCAAGGCAAGTAATTCATTCAACACCAAAAGTTAGTAATTATTATTATAGTTTTCTTCTTCTCTGAAGAATATATATGGGCACTTTAGTACTTGCTTGAAATGATGAACTAGATTTTTTGTTGATTGAGACTCTAAAAATGTATTGTTTTTTCAAGCATTAGAATCGACCTGTCATCTTTATAAATAAACCAACCGCTCAATTGGTAAGGACACACATTTAGTCCAGCAATGTGCAAGTTCATATGTAACTCTATTTTCATCTTTATAAATAAACCAAAAAATTTGTACAACCTCTCATCAGTCATAGGTGTTAGAATGTTTAATACTATTATTAAGCTCTTTCCTATTGGCTAAAAGTATAATAGTTACTAACAATTGCATTTGAATTTGTTATTTGATATTTGAATTTGTTTAAATATATATTTGGGTTTGAGCCACGTGTCACTCCATTTAGTCTTGTACGTAAGGGGATGTGTAATACTTATATGATTTAAATACTATTGTTTGGTCATTTCCTTTCAGTTTTAACTTTTGGGTCTGTTAGTTACTTATAATGGGAGCTAAAAAATCTTGAGAGAGCATAAGAATTTTTGAAATTGATGCTCAACACATTTAGATTTTCCAAGCTACTAGAGTCCTCTAATTTCACTCTCAATTAGGGACATCAATTGAAGGCCTAAATTTAAGGGAAAGGTCTTGGAGTCATTGGTGGCATGGCCAGGATTTTTGTGTTAGAACGGGCTAAATTAATTTTTTATATCACAATATTTGTTTGTATCTTTTAAAATAATCACTTAAAAAGAAACAATCTTTTGTGAATTACAACAATTCGGACCAGTCTTTAAGGATGTGGCCTGTGGGATAGACGACAATCAACTATTCCAAACAATAAAACTATTAAAACAAGTGCAATTAAATCATCTTGGCCATAGAGATGGCAATATTCCCCGTGGGAGCGGGGATGGAGGATAATATTAGAGGACGGGGACGGGGATTGGGATGGGGACAAAATAATCATATCCTATCCCGTGTACCAAACGGGCTCCAAAAGTCCTTGAGCTGGCCCCAAATACATTTAATAAATATTAAAGAAAAAAAAAATCATTTGCCTTCGAAATAAATTAAAAATAGAATCAACAAGCAGACAGCGTATAATATAAGAGTTTGTAAATATATAATTAGTTAATGTCTGTGACATAATGTTGGTGACAGGCTGTAGTTTGATATTTACCAATTGTTGCTCTTTCCTTTTCTAGTTTGTCATTACATGGTCTGCATATATAAACATTTGTAATATAATTATAATCAATGAGAATTTCTATTTTCTCTCAATATTGTTTCTAGGTTTAATATATAAAGTAATTTTTTTTATTTTTTTTTACTTGGAGGCGCCTGTTTAACTTTTTCAGTGGCATATACGAAATGGAAATTGAATTAAATTAATAAGAGAATTATTAACGAACAATAAACCTTTTTTTTTTCAAATAAATTAAGGAACAGAAGCGTATTAATTTGATCACCAGGCCAATTCATGAGTTGGTACTCATTAAATTAAGATATTTTATTTGAAATAGTTTTTTCAATAATAAAGATAAATGTATTACACAAATTGATCCATCTGTTGTTCTAATTTCCTGTAATTTTGCTGCATAGAGTCTTTGATCATTTCTTCTGATCAACATGGGCGCTTCACAATCAACTTCTTCTTCCACCACCAACCATGAAAGAAGTATAATGTTTTTGTTAGTTTCTGAGGCGAGGATACACGCGACAACATTACTAGCCATCTCTATGAGGCTCTGTGTTGGAAAAAGACTCACAATTTCATACACTACAAACTCAAACGAGGAGATGAAATTTCGCCAGCTCTTCGAAAAGCGATCGAGGAATCAAGGATTTCAGTAGTCATTTTCTCGAAAAATTATGCGTCTTCTAAGTGGTGCTTGCGCAAACTTGCAGAGATCATCAAGTACAAGAAGATGAACAAGCAAATTGTTATACCTGTATTCTATGGCATTGTTCCATCACATGTACGGAAGCAAAGAGAGATTCGAGGATTCCTTTGTTAAGCATGAGAAGGGGTACGGAGGAGAGGTGAAAATATGGAGAGAAGCTTTGACTGAAGCAAAGCCAATCTATCTGGATGGGATTCCTCTGTTGTTAGGTAAAATCAAGCTTTGTTATATGCCCAGTAATTCATAATTTAAAAGAAATACTTTGCTTAGCTTGGGATTTATTTGGACTCTCAATTGTTTCATAGTGCTTAAATACTATTATTAAATTGATTGTGTTCCTAAAATTTGTAGGCTGGAAGCAAGACTTGTAGACAATATCATCCAAGATGTTTTAAATAAATTGAATGTTATATCTCCCTCAAGTGATTCCGAAAGCTTCGTTGGAAGGTTGAGAGGGTTAAATATCTCCCTCAATATCATCTATACCCTGATTCGAGTTCCCTGATTCACGTATTGAGAGGGTTAAATATTTATTATGCATTGAAACATTAGATTTCCTAGCTGTAGGAATTTGGGGCATGGGTGGTTGTTTTCAACCAAATTTCTAGTCAATTTGAAGGTTGTTGTTTCATTGCAAATGTTAGGGAATGATCAGAAATTGGTGGTGGACTAGTTCATCAACGAGACCAAGTTCTTCCTAAAATATTAGAAGAAAATATAAATTTAGGCAGTCCCAATATACCTCCATTTTTTTTTCTTTTTTGAAAAGCAAATATTATTCAATATTCAAGGGCTCAGCAAAAAACGGATACGAACACAAACAACAGGAAGACAAAAACAGAGCATATATATAAAGCAGACTCCCCCAAAACAAAAAACACGGCACAACCCATTTATTAAGCGTAGGCTTGAAAGCAAACAAGTTTTTATTGTTCTTGATAATGTGAATGGTTTAAAACAATTAGAAATCTTAGTAGGAGGGGTTGATCGGTTTGCTCTTGGAAGCAAACTTATTCTAACAACTATAGATAAACAAGTGCTTCTTATTTTGGAGTAGGAGATAACCATGAAGCTCTTCAGCCTTATTGTAAATATGCCGTCAAAGAAGATTGTCCTCCCAAAGATCTTATTTTGTGTGCTCAAAGCGTCACCAATGGAAATCCTTTAGCACTTAAGTGTTGGGTTGTTTCCTGTATCGAAGGAGCAAACAAAATTGGGAAAATGCATTGCATAAGTTAAAAAAGATTTCTAACTCCGAAGTTCACAATATGTTGAAAATTAGTTTTAATGGACTAAATAAAGAAGACCGGGATATATTTCTTGACATTGCATGTTTCTTTAAAGGAGAGCATAAAGACTATGTAACACAAATACTAAATGGTTGTTACTTCTCTGCACAAGTGGGAATTAGTGTCCTCATTAACAAATCCCTCATAACAATATCACGTTGCAACCAGATACAGATGCATGATTTGCTAAAAGAAATGGGTTGGGAAATTGTTCGACAAAAATCATCTAATAAGCCAGGAAAATGTAGTAGGTTGCACAATAAAGAGGATGTTTGTTTTGTACTCAGGAAAAACTTAGTAAGTGTCTTACAAATTTTGCTTTGTTTCTTCAATTAAATAATTCATTATAAATGCCAGCAGGAAACTTTATGCAATAACTTAATCTTTATTTTTTTTTTCATTTTTGTTATAATTAATGGAACTGAAGCAGTTAAAGGCTTGTTCCTAAATACATAGAGAATAAAGAACCTAGATCTTGATTCTGAAGCTTTCGAGAGAATGTACGGTCTTAAATATCTCAAATTCTACGCTGATGAGCATCATCCCAGATTCAGAGACATAAAAATTTAATTAGTATTTTTCTTTTTGTTTTAATTGATTTGTGCTTTCTTCATGCTCCAAGCATTCAAGGAAGTGATCTTGACATTAGCAGTTCCATTGTTGAAAACAAACAACTTGATTTGGTTATCAATGGCCAAAGTTGGATAAACCCTTGATGAGATCACAACTTTACCTCCTCCGCCAAAGCTCTCCACTATTGACCGATCAATCTATAGATTCAAAAAAAAAAAAAAAAGCTCAATTTTATTATGTACCATGCTTCCAAAAGTGATCATGTCACATTGTAAAATTACATAGTCGATCAATTCCGCATGAAAAAAGGTGTGAATAGTCTGCACCTTAAACGTACTCGTATTCTAATTTTATACATTTATAGACTAGAAACTCACCAAACTCCTCAGTGACAGCTTCTCCCGAGCTGGGTCCAAATCCACAAATGCTCCATACGTGGTGTTATCATTATGTTTATTCAAGGAAGATCTGCCACACAAAACAGTATTAAAATGAAGTTTCAGGAAAATTATTTTTGAGAGATTTGAAGCAGAACAGTTGGTCGATGATTGTATTCGTACAGTTAAATGGAATAATCGATCCAGATGGTCCCTGTAAAGTTATGACAACTGAAAATGTAGCAAAAGACAGAAGGACTTTTTTTTAATTAACCTGCTTTGGTCACTGCACATAAGCACTTTATGTTTGTTCCGGTGATTGTAGATTCTAAAGAAAACTGCTGTGTATTCACGTAAGCAATTTGAAGCAAAAGTTAAAAAGCCAAATGGACCCAAACCACCTCTCACTGAAGCACTGTTTTTGCTGCAAAGCAACTGTGGATTGTAGTGCTTTTCTTTAAGCACTTCTACATTCTTCAAATCACTTACTTGAAATGATACCTCAACATCAGCCTGTCAAACAAAGTTATATAATTACATTAAAACACAAAAGATCTTTTCGGTAGATTTGACATACGCTAAGACAAGATGCTTGTAGCGTGAATTTATACACATAGACATGCACTGAAAAGGACTCGCAGCAAAAACATAGGTTGATTATATATGAACAGATCACTAACCTGTCCGGCTGTGACACCAATTACTTCAAGCTTTGATCCTCCTTCAAGGATTTTGCTTGGCCAATTCACTTGGTTTTCACGAAGCTTTTCGATTTCCTTAACAGGCCATTGAAGCAATTTTTTCCCGGATTTATCCAGCCAAACAGTCCTAGGAATTGCCTGAAAAAAAATCAATGAATCCGGAGAAGATAAACTTATCAGCCCTCACTTTATAGTAATTTGAATTATACATTATGAATGACCAGATTTTAGTATTCATAGAAACTTGAATTCTCAATTCTGAATGACGATCAGATTTTAGTATTCATTGAAACTTGAATTCTCAATTTAGATACTTCTGACAACCGCATTTCAACATCCAGATGTACAAAAACATAAGGACGTATGTAATAGAGAATGGCTAACTTGTATCAAAACGTACTTAATACTAAGAACCGAGATGTCTGTAACAAAGAATGACTAACTTGCATCAAAATGTACTTCAAACCAAAATTAAACTACAAAATTTACCTGAATTCCAGACCAACCCTTTAGAACATCATCCTTGACACTCGAAGATTCATTAGTCCACCCCCACAAAATCCTCCTCTTCTTCTCATCATCAAAAAATGTCTTGGAAGCATAGAATTTTCCATAATCATATCTCAATCCTGCATCACCTTCAACCATACCCTTATCAGGAAAATACTTATCCTTAACAACATCATACGTTCCGATCGTGTAGCAATCATGCTTGGTTTCATCCAGGCTGTTCTTCAGCACATACTTCACTCTCTTCCCTCTAGCAGACGTATCGAGGCCTTCAAATCCGTCTGTTTTAACCGGGAAAAAATCTGGACACTCCCACATTCCTGTCCCCTCAGCAGAATGCAAAGGCTCCTCAGCCAAAGTCCAGTGATCAAAATCTTTGCTCTTGTACAAATATGCAACTCCAACTCTGTTATCTCTGCTTCCAACCAACACTCTCCACAACTTATCAGGGCCTTGCCAGGCAGTGGTTGGGTCTCTGAATGCACTGCCATTGATTCTGTTCATTGGAGTTGCTAGCATCAGTGGATTTTTCGGGTACTTGACCCATTCTATGAGGTATGGGTCAGATAGATTTTTGGGCATGGCCAGGTTTTGCACTTGTCTCTCACTAGGGTCAATTCCAGTGTACAATATCACTGGCTTGCCTCCAGGGAGGATGGTGGCAGAACCTGACCAGCAGCCATTGATATCCGCCTGCTGCGACGGGAAGATCGCCGGCTTATGCGAGATCCAGTTTACGAGGTCCGTCGACGTTGAGTGGGCCCACACAATGTTGCCCCACACTGCACCTTTTGGGTTGTATTGGTAGAACAAGTGATAAATTCCCTTGTAAACCATAGGTCCTGCATTGTACATATATATATATATATATATATATAATTAATAATTATTCCATTACAATTCTTCAAATTTTTGGACTGGTCATTTATTTATTAACATAATTTGGATTAAAAAAAAAATAAAAAAAATAGGGTCCTGCTAATCGTGTGTCATTAGAGGCTTAGAGCACATATTGATAGGATCTCTAATGTCAAAAGAGCAAAAAGTTTTAGGTGCTGTTTAATTTGGATTCATTTTCAAAAACTGTATAATTGTAAAATCGTTTGTTTACGGGTTTTTGAAAACGACTTTTCAAAAATGGAAACCAGTGTTTGTAAATTTGTAACTAAATATTAAGTTGAAATTATTTTCAAAACAGGTTTTCAAAATAAAACATAACTTTTTCCTCCAAACAAATATTTTATCCATTAAAAAAAACAATATCAAACACATTTACACCATTTTCAATTTTTGAAAACTACTTTTTCAAACACTACCAAATAGGTTTACATTTATAAAAATAAAAAAATAAAAACATAATTTACATTTTTAAAACACCATTTAAAAATAAAATAAAAAAGTAATGCTACTTTACCCAAATCTAGATTCCAAATAATGTGGCATCACTAAAATCTAATGATTTCAATCATTCAATTATAATACTGAGAAATCAAGAATCAACATCATTTGGATACTAAATTTGGACAAAGTAGCATTATTGTTTTAAAAATGATATCAATGCTCTTATTCTCCATAGGATTTCAAATCATCTGTAAAAAAAAATTCATATTCTCTAACTTAAACCTTATCCATTAACACAATTCTAAAAATTAATCAAGAAAAGTATAGTATACACTAACCATTGGGATCTGCACATCAAACCACACCAATTTATCCATGCCACCATTTATAAAATATCCACACAAAAAAAATTGTGTTAGAAAACAAAAACAAACAAGACCATCGAAACATCAAAAACTCAAGAAATCTCCCCAAACGAAAATGCGTATTTACCATTGATCCAATTCTTGGGAGGCTGAAAATGGTATCCAGTTCTATAAGCTTGATTTACAAGTGCTTTATGCAAAAATTTTGGAGAAGTTTGATATCTTGCAAAAATATGGTGTGATGCTTCAAGCTCAAGAACATTGTAGCCTAGAAAGAGAGCAGAAATAAATAAAAAGGATACAGAAATTGAAGGGGTTGTCATTAATTTTTGTTTTTGAAATTTGTAAACTCAATGCATGGTATTTATAAGGAAATTTTAATTTGTATGTTGAAAAGGATTGACGCAATTTCAATTGTTTTAAAAGGCCCTCCTTGAGTTAAGGGTGATCTTTACTATTTTATGTTTGATAATTGAATGGTGTTAGGCAGACCCACACTAAACTATTTATACCTTATTTTTAAAATTATTTAGTATTCCTTTTTTCCTTTATCAAATTAAGACAAACAATTTTTATTAAAAAAATCTTGTACAAAGTAAAACTAATAAAACTCCACTTTCCTTATTTCAAAACACTAATGACATAGATTATTTTAAATCACTGAATGTTTACTATTTTTGTTTATATTTTCTTTTAGATATCGATCTCATATTTCTCATGTTTAGTATTTATTGATTTTATTGTTTCATATGTTTGTTTTGTTTTTCTTGTCAAATTATAGATCCATGTTTGCTATTTTTTTTTTCTCTCAATTTATTTTCTTTCAAATCTTCCAGGCATTCTATGATTTAAAAATTTTATTCTGAATCTTCCAAAGTTAGTTTAATGTTTTTTTTATAAAAAAAAAAACCCTAATCTGTGACGAAACGAAACCACACCAAAACTCTAACTTAATCGTTCAAAAAAATCATAAGACGATCAATATCATACTCACAATCTACAACCAATAATCAAATCAACTACAGAAAAAAAAAAAAAATCGCATCTATTAAGGATGGTTTTACCATGAAATGAGAGGAAAAAAAAAAGTCATGTGAATGGATATGAGAAAACTGTATACAAATATTAGAGATGAAGTGTATTTTTAATTTTATTCTTTTGAAAAAAAATATAGGGTGTATTAAGTTTGAAAAATATGTAAAAGGGTAATCCTAGAAAGAAATAAAAAATTAATAAAGCCATTTAATTTTATATAGTTAAATCGAAATTTTAAAAAGTGGGACACATATAGTTCAGTAGTGAGGGTGCCAATAGCACCACTATTGACAATTAGATTCTGTGAGTGGAGGAATTTTGACTAAATGTGGAAAAATCATTGACATCTAGATTTTGTTTTTAAAAAAATCATTACACTATTATATAAATTCAGGTTTTTTTTTTTTTTTTTGTAGATGGGAAGAACTCGAACCTGTAACATCTTAGTACATGTGTGAGGAGTTTACCACCGGACCAACCTCATCTTATCCATTGACATCTAGATTTAGATAAGTGATTTTTGATAAGTTGTTTAGTTGAATTCATTGTCTATTTTTAACGATAAGACTTTCTATAATAAGAAGTTTTATTAGCCTATAACGACTTGATCTTTATTGTAATATTTTGTTTTTTTAGCTATTACAAGTATCTTGTTGTAACCAATGCCATACGGAACTATTTCATCCATTTATGTATTTGGTATATGATAATCGTCTTTTATATTTCTCAACATTGTTTTTTTCAGGTCTGACACTACTTCTACAAAATAAAAATAAATAAAAATAAAAATAAAAATAAAAATAAAAATAAAAATAAAACGCAAAAGAAATCGGTTTTTAACTGATGTAAAAACACACCGTCGTCTGGCCGCACCTCTAATTGTGGTAAGCCTTTACCGTCTGACTACAAAATTGGATGTGTTAACAATGACACAATATTTATATATAACCTATATGAATTGTTAGAAATTAAATAAATAAATAAATAATAAAAAAAATAAAAATAAAAAACTTGTTAGATAAATTTAAATTCATTCCACTAATCAAAATTCTAATTTCTACTACAAACATATATTAAAACATATTTATTGGAACATTTAAGAAAATTATATTTTTTAAAACATATATAGTCGAGTTATGAGTATATACTCTATAGGAGATTAGTGACATCAATTATAGTAAGCATGATTTGGAATACAACTCTCACTACAAGGGAGATATTTCTCTACATGCATCTTGCAATTTAATGAACAAATATAAGATTAGGTTAATTTGGGGGTGTGGGTTTATTTTTCGTTTCATTTTTGGTGTGGTTTTGTGTTCTGCTGGAGATATTTTTGTACAAACTTTTTCCTTAAAACTATATCTTTTGGCAAGGAAATAAATTTTTTCATCCGCTGGGGGTTCCTTGATTTTTCTATACGAATCCAACGGTATAAAGATTGCAGAATTCTAGAGGGTATTTTGAAAGTTATGATCAATTATTCATTCAAATGTCAAAAGCGATGCTCTATTTCGCGAATCCGTGAGTAAACTGTTTTCATCGCTCATTTTCACACTTTTCCAAATCGATTTTTGGAATATTTTCTGAATGAAAAGTATTTGTTTGCATGTCTAATTTCCTGTGTAAAAATTTGAGCAAATAACGATGAGTATTTTTAGAGATGCGCACTTGAATGTGGACATAGGTCAGATTTGAATTTCAGCATAATTTTGCTTTTGAATCCATATCGGTTTTCCCAAAAACCGTTGTCTTTTCAAACCGCAATATTTAAGACATCAGTTTTAAAGAAAACCGATTTCTTATTGGAAAATAAATCCATATCGATTTTCCCTAAACCGTTGTCTTTTTAAACCGCAATATTTAAGATATCGGTTTTTAAAAAAACCGATGTCTAAAAGTTTTTTTAAATCGGTTACCTAAAAACCGATTAGAACCGATGTCTTTTAACCATTTTGTAGTAGTGTGCACCATGTTTAAATGTTTAATATGGTATCCGAGCAATTAATCGCTTCCATTTTTTTTTTTTCTCTATTCCTCGAAGAATTTTCTGAATTTTCTTCAAGGTTTCATGACAACACCTGGATCGAATTCATCAATGAGCAATTCTGCCATTAATGATGCTTCGGGTCGTTATTTTCTTCATCATTCAGAGTCTCGACAATCCAGGCCTGGTTCTTGTTTCTCAGCCATTGACGGAGGAGAACTATGCTTCTTGGAGCACAGCTATGTTGATAGCCTTGTCAGTGAAGAACAAGCTTGGATTCATTGATGGATCCATACCTAAACCTGGAGATTCTGAACTAATTCGGCTGAATTCCTGGATCAGAAATAACAACATTGCTATTTCTTGGATTTTGAACTCTGTTTCAAAGGAAATTTCTGCAAGTGTGATTTACTCAGAATCTGCTTATGAGATATGGCTTGATCTCAAAGATCGTTTTCAACAACAAAATGGACCTCGGATTTTTCAGCTTTGAAGAGATTTGAGGAGTCATGTTCAAGGTCAGAATTCTGTTAGCACATACTTCACGAAATTGAAAGAAATTTGGGAAGAACTTAGTAATTACAGACCTGTTTGTTCATGTGGAAAATGCACTTGTGGAGGTACTAAAGCTTTGGTTGATCATTATCAAATGGAGTATGTTATGTCATTTCTTATGGGACTACATGATTCCTTTACTCAAGTAAGAGGTCAGTTATTTCTTATGGACCCAATACCTCCTATTAACAAGGTGTTTGCATTTGTTTCCCAAGAAGAAAAGCAACGGGCTATAGGTGTTCATAGCATGAATTCTGGTACTGCAAATGCTATTTCTATGGCATTTGCCGTTAGAAATGATGCAATGAAATTCAATACTAATCTATCTTCCAACAAAACTCAGAAGAAAAAGAGACCAATTTGCACACAATGTGGCTATCCTGGTCACACTATTGAGAAGTGTTACAAACTTCATGGATATCCACCAGGATACAAACCAAAACAAGAAATTCTTCTTCTAATCAAGTCTTGGCTTCTTTTCCTTCTCAAGCTTCCATTAATCAGGTTTCTGCTAATGAGTCTGAACAGATTTCTCAGCAAAGGAATTTTGGTAATTTTGTTCAGATGTTGAATCCCCCTCAATATCAGCATCTTATGTCCATGTTGACTGCTCAAATGAATGCTGCTTCTAAGCCATAAATGGACACTGATAGTCCTTCTACTTCTTATGCCGCAGGTATATGCCTCTCTGTTTCTTTTAATCCAATTTTGGCTTCTTCTTACTATTGGATAATCGATTCTGGTGCAATGAGTCATATCTGTTCCACATATTCTGCGTTTTCTTCTCTAAAACCTATTACTAATTCCTTTGTCACATTACCTAATCATACTAAAATTCCTGTGTTCTTCATTGGTACAGTCCAAATTAGTCCTTCCTTGTTACTTACAGATGTATTGTTTGTTCCTCAATTCAAATTTAATCTTTTAGCTGTAAGTGCTCTCACTTCTTCTTCTCAATTATCCGTCAGCTTTCTTACTGATTCTTGTGTTGTTCAGGATATCAACAGTATGAGGATGATTGGCAAGGGTAAAAAGCTTAATGGCTTATATGTTCTTGATGCTAATCTTCCTCTTGCTTCTGTTTCATCACCTGAGTCATGTACTCCTGCTGTTCATTTACATGATGCTAATTGTAAACCTTCTGTTTCATCTATGGCTAATAATGTAGCCTCTCATGTATGGCATGCTAGACTAGGACATTTATCTTTTCAAAAACTTGATGTTCTAAGAGATCAATTACATTTGAATTCTTCTTCAAATAATAAAGAAGCTCCTTGTTATATCTGTCCTTTAGCTAAATAAAGAAAGTTATCCTTTAATTCTCATAACCATTTAGCACAATCTCCCTTTGATCTGATTCATTGTGATATTTGGGGTCCATATCATGTTCCATCCCATTCAGTTCATAGGTATTTTTTTTTAACTCTTGTTGATGATTTTACTAGATTCACTTGGCTATTTTTGATGAAACATAAATCTGAAGTCAGTGTTGACAAAATTGGCTCATCTCTCAACTTCCACCTTCTACTTGCCATCTTCCAACTTCCATCTACCCCATTCATGACCTCAACTACCATGTTGAAAATGGGGGAGGATTGTCTCTACCTTTCCCCTATAAATATGACCCTCAGCAAGGTAAGAAAAGCATCAGAAGCAAAGGCAAGAAGCAGTTCTGTATTTGTGCTTCCAGAGAGAGTTCTTGAGAGAGTTTGAGAGAAATTCTGTTTTTTCTGTAATTTGTATAATTTCTTCAATAATATCAGTTTGCTGCCTCCCGTGGACGTAGGCAATTGCCAAACCACGTAAATATCTGTGTTTGTGTGCTGTGTGCACTTTTTTGTCGAATTTCTGGTCATTTCCGCAATAAATTGGTATCAGAGCTTTGGTTTGGGTCAAGTCCAGAAATTTCAAGGTGCTCGAATCTCTATTTAGAGGATACCGTTGTGTTCCTCTCGGAAATATGATTCCAACGAAACTGACCGCGTCTCAATCGGAGCTCTAATGAACTCTCTAGCTCCGGTCAAAGTTTGGTCAAACTTGGAAAAATTTCCATAAATTTTCTACAAATTTCTCAATGAAAAAGACGACCACGTCAGCGCCACGTCATCATCCAATCAGCGCCACGTCATCGACACATCAGCGCCACGTTGTCGCACAGTTTTCACCACGTCGTCGCACAGTCAGTGTCTAGTCAGCGATCAGTCAGCGCCACGTCAGTAATTAGTCAGCGACCAGTCAGCACTACTACTGTTCCACAGTCAGAGAATATTCCTTCAGAGAATATTCCGTCAGAGCATATTCCATTATCCTAACGGAATATTCCTGAGTCAACTCGGTCCAAAAGTGTTTTTTACCAAAATCAGTGCAATTTTCACCCGTTTTTGACTGAGTCGGACTTGTTTTCAGCTATTTAGACCATTCCGGACGTAACCGTGCCATCGGTTTCAGCTAATTCGGCTTGTAAGTACTATCTTGACTTATTCAAGCTTTATTGACTTTGTTTTTTGGGCACAATGGTAGATCCAAACACTGGAGAAATTTTGGAAAAACCAACTGAAGCTCAAACATCAACATCAACCAGCAGTACCCCAGCATCAACTAGCAGTTCTTGGCAAAGAAGCTCATTGTCAAATGCAAAGTTTGATATTGAGAAGTTTGACGGTACCAACAACTTCGGCATGTGACAATGTGAAGTTCTGGATCTGTTATTCCGGGAAGGAACAGATATTGCCTTGAGTTCCAAACCCAAGGATATTTCCGATGAAGATTGGAACTATGTAAATTGTCAAGCCTGCGGCACAATTCGGTTGTGTTTATCCAAGGACCAGAAGTACTTTGTCATGAAGGAGACTATGGCATCAAGTCTCTGGAAAAAGCTGGAGGACAAGTACATGACGAAAAGCATAGAGAACCGTTTCTACCTGAAGAAGAAGTTTTTTCGTTTCTAGTACAAGAAAGGTATTTCTATGATTGAGCATTTGGATAATTACAATAAAATTTTCATTGATTTACAGAATTTAGATGTTGAAATTAGCGATGAAGATAAGGCATTGCTGTTGTTAAATTCCTTGCCTGATACCTATGAACATTTAACCACAACTCTGTTATATGGAAAGGATGAGGTTAAATTCATAGATGTTTCTAATGCTCTGGTGAATAATGAGTATCGGAAGAAGGATCAGCTTGATCATAGAGACTCGGCATTAGATGCGCTGACTGTTGCCCTAAGAAGGACAAACAACAGAAGATCTGAAGTGCCCAGTGAGGGTGGTAAATCTCGCTCAAATCCAAAAGGAGAATCATCATTCAGAAGTCTCGCGAAGGACGAGTGTGCCTATTGTCACCAGAAAGGGCACTGGAAGAAAGATTGTCCAAACAAGGACAAATCTAATGTGAATGTTGCAAGTAAAGCTGATAATGAAGAGGATTCAACTTTTACAGTTTCATCATCAGAAAGCCATTCTAATAGATGGATTCTATATTCTGGCTGCTCCTGTCATATGTGTCCCAACAGGCAGTGGTTTTCAAGCTTCCAGGTGCTTGACGGAGGAGTTGTGCTTATGGGCAACGACAACACCTGTCAAACGAAAGGGATAGGAATTGTTCGCCTGAAGATGCACAATAGTACAATCAGTTGATTGACAGACGTCAGGTATGTCCCTGATCTAAAGAAGAACCTCATTTCACTAGGGGTCCTAGACTCTAGCGGTTACAAGGTGACCATGGAAGGTGGAGTTCTGAAGGTTGTACGAGGTGCATTCTTGGCAATGAAAGGTACCCGACAAAGAAATTTATATTTCCTGGACGGGTACACAGTCACAGGGAGAGCAGCCGTCTCCAGTAGTTCTGACAATGAGGCATCTGATACTTCCCGACTCTGGCACATGCGCTTAGGGCATGTCGGGGAGAAGGCTTTGCAAGGTTTGGTGAAGCAAGGTCTTCTGAAAGGTGCAAAGACTGGTAAACTTGATTAAAGTCTTCTGAAAGGTGCAAAGACTGGTAAACTTGATTTCTGCGAACATTGTGTCATGGGCAAGCAGACGATAGTCAAGTTCGACACCGTTATTCATCGTACAAAAGCAACAATGGATTATGTTCACACTGATGTTTGGGGGCCTTCCAAAAATGCTTCATTGGGAGGTAAACATTATTTTGTGACATTTATTGATGATTTCTCCAGGTATGTCTGGGTATACACCATGAAGCATAAAGATGAAGTTCTTGATATCTTTCTTCAATGGAAAAAGATGATTGAAACTCAAACACACAGAAAGATTAAAAGGCTCAGATCAGACAATGGCGGGGAATACAAATCAGATCCTTTCATGAAGTACTGTCAGGATGAATGGATAATCAGAAATTTTACAATTCCTGGCATGCCACAGCAAAACGGTGTAGTAGAACGGATGAACCGTACTTTGGTAGAGAAAGTTCGATGTATGCTTTCTCAATCTGGCCTATGGAAGGCATTCTAGGCATAGGCTCTGATGTATGCCTCTCATATAGTCAACAGACTACCTGCATTTGCACTTGATGGGAAAACTCCCAAAGAGATATGGTCTGAACAACCTGTTTCTAATTATGACCGTTTGCATATATTCGGATGTCCAGTATACTTTCATGTTACTGAATCCAAACTGGATCCTAGAGCTAAGAAAGCTATTTTCGTGGCCTTTAGTGAATGTGTCAAGGGATTCAGACTATGGAATTCTGAGTCAAAGAAGATCATCTTAAGTCGAGATGTTACCTTTGACGAATCCGTGATGCTGAAACAGACATTTCGAGACACAAAAAATGAGAATCCAAACTCTCTGCAACAGGTGGAGTTTGAGGTTCCTAAGAAGTAAGAGAAAGCTTCTCCAACAGTTGATGGTTCTGATGATCAGGATGAGATATCAGTTGAGGTAGAGGATTCAGCACCATTATCTGAGATCAGACAACAGCCAGAGTCCATTGCCACCAGCAGACTGAAAAGAGACATTCGAAAACCTGCCCGTTACACAGACATGGTGGAATATGCTCTTCCAGTGACTGATGGTGATGTCCCGTACACCTACAGAGAAGCTAATGTCAAGTGGAAGATGGCGATGGATGAGGAGATGCAATCACTTCACCAGAATGAAACTTGGAAGTTGACACAACTTCCAAAGGGAAAGAGAGCTATAGGGTGTAAATGGGTCTATGCCAAGAAGGAAAGTGCTCCTGGCAAAGACAACATCAGATACAAAGCCAGATTGGTAGCAAAAGGCTACGCACAGAAGGAAGGAGTAGACTACAATGAGGTATTCTCACATGTTGTCAAGCATTCGTCTATTCGGATCATATTGGCTTTGGTTGCACAATTTGATCTTGAGTTAGCTCAACTCGACGTGAAGACCGCATTCCTCCATGGTACATTGAACGAAGAAATTTATATGTCTCAGCCAGAAGGGTTCAAAGTTCCAGGACATGAGAATTGGGCTTGCAAGCTGAACAAGTCCCTGTATGGTTTGAAGCAGTCACCGAGACAGTGGTATAAGCGGTTTGATAGCTTCATGATAACTCAATAGTACACACACAGTCATTTTGATCACTGTGTATACTTTCGCAAACTCCAAGATGGTACATATGTCTATTTGCTCTTATATGTGGATGATATGCTGATAGCATCTAAGAGCAAGGTGGAGATCGACAGGCTGAAGGCTCAATTGAGCTCAGAGTTCGACATGAAGGATCTTGGAAAGGCCAAGAAGATTCTTGGTATAGAGATCAAAAGGGATAGAGCAAAAGGTACCATATGTTTGACACAGACTCAAATTTAAAGACTGTACTTCAGAGGTTTAGCATTGATAGCAGGTTTAAACCTGTAAGTACACCGTTGGCTCCACATTTCAAACTGAGTGCACTAATGTCACCAACTACTGATGATGCAAAGAGGAAAATGGATCATGTTCCATATGCAAATGCTTTTGGTGCCTTGATGTATGCGATGGTGTGTACTAGACCTGACATTTCACACGCCGTAAGTATGGTGAGCCGTTACATGCACAACCCTGGTAAAGGTCACTGGCAAGCAGTGAAATGGATTTTATGGTACATTCAGGGTACTGTAGATATTGGTTTGAAGTTCGAGAGAGGTCAGAAGGTTGACAAACATATCATAGGATATGTTGATTCTGATTATGCTGGTGATCTTGACAAGCGTCGATCTACTACTGGTTATGTGTTCACTATGGCAGGAGGACCAATAAGTTGGAGATCGACTTTACAGTCAACAGTGGCTTTGTCTGCTACTGAGGCGGAGTATATGGCTGTAACAGAAGCTTTCAAAAAAGCCATTTGGTTTCGTGGTTTGATCAGGGACTTGGGCATTGTTCAGGAAAACGTGAAGATTTTCTACGACAGCTAGAGTGCCATTTGTTTGGCAAAGAACCAGGTCCATCATGCTCGCACCAAGCATATAGACGTCTGTTACCACTTTGTTCGGGAAATAGTAGATGAAGGGAATATTCTACTCTAGAAGATTGGAACTGCAAACAATCCTGCAAATATGTTAACAAATGTGGTAACAGGGATCAAGTTCCAACATTGTTTGGACTTGATCAATATCTCTCGAGCTCTTAGTGCCTAAGGGCGAAATGGAGGTAGCACTAATTGTTGGATTCTCGCCAAGGTGGAGATTGTTGACAAAATTGGCTCATCTCTCAACTTCCACCTTCTACTTGCCATATTCCAACTTCCATCTACCCCATTCATGACCTCAACCACCATGTTGAAAATGGGGGAGGATTGTCTCTACCTTTCCCCTATAAATATGACCCTCAGCAAGACAAGAAAAGCATCAGAAGCAAAGGCAAGAAGCAGTTCTGTATTTGTGCTTCCAGAGAGAGTTCTTGAAAGAGTTTGAGAGAAATTCTGTTTTTTCTGTAATTTGTATAATTTATCCAATAATATCAGTTTGCTACCTCCCGTGCACGTAAGCAATTGCCGAACCACGTAAATATCTGTGTTTGTGTGTTGTGTATACTTTTCTGTCGAATTTCTGGTCATTTCCACAACAGTCAGTGATATAATTCCTTGATTTTTCTCCTTAGTTGAGACTCAGTTTAATGCTCTCATTAAAAAGTTTAGATCAAATAATGCCCCTGAACTTGCTTTTACTGATTTCTTTCATTCTAAGGGTGCGGTTCATCAATTTTCTTGTGTCGAGAGACCTTAACAGAATTAAGTGGTCGAGCGAAAACATCAACATTTACTTAATGTTGCTCGAGCCTTATTTTTTCAATCTAGAGTTCCACTTAGTTTCTGGGGTGAGTGTCTTAACTGCAACTTTTCTTATCAATCGAATTCCCTCTCTTGTCTTACACAATCAGTCTCTATTTGAACTTCTTTATCACTTTATTGCAGATTATTCCTCATTTAGGGTATTTGGTTGTTTATGTTTTGCATCTACGTACACTCACGTCACATAGAACTAAATTTGAACCTAGAGCTCAAACCTGTGTTATTGTTGGATATCCTCCTGGTATGAAAGGTTATAGAGTATTTTTTGTTTCTCGTGATGTAATTTTTCATAAGCACCTTTTCCCTTTCCACACTAATACACTTTCTACTGATTTGGTTGACCCTTTTCCAGATCTTGTTCTACCGGTGTCTCCTTCTGATATCTCTGATATTCAGCCTCAACCTGAACCTATCCAACCTGTACCTATATCATTTGATCTTGTTCCTCAAAGAAGATCTTCTAGAGTGTCTAAAACTCCTTATCTTAGGGATTATCACTGCAATCTTCTTTCTAACAAAGTTTCTAATACTCCTATACCTTCTACACTTTCTTATTAGTCATTATCTAAATCCCACAACTCCCATTTTTTGAATGTTTCATCTCATTTCGAGCCTCAATTTTATCAACAAGCTATGAAATATCCTCAATGGAGGGAAGCTATGGCAGCTGAATTAGCTGCAATGGATAGTAATAATACATGGATAGTTACTACTTTACCTAAAGTGAAGCATTCCATTGGTTGTAAATGGATCTGTAAGATCAAATATAAGTCAAGTGGTTCCGTTGAACCGCATAATGCTCGTTTAGTGGCTGAGGGATACACTTAACAAGAGGGCATTGATTTTATTGAGACTTTTTCACCGGTTGCTAAGCTTGTTATTGTCAAGATATTATTGGCTCTTGCAGCTGTTAACAAATGGCATTTGGTTCAGTTAAATGTGAATAATGCTTTCCTCAATAGTGATTTATTTGAGGAAGTTTATATGGACTTACCTCTTGGTTATCCTAGACAGGGGGAAAATCTAGTCTGCAAGTTACACAAGTCAATTTATTTCTAAATTTTCTTAGGCTCTTCTTCTACATGGTTTTCAGCAATCCAAATCTGATTACTCTTTGTTCACTAAAGGGTTTGTGACGCAGTAGGAAGCTATTGAAGAGCCAAATCCATGGCTAACTGAAGAAGAGAGCTCTGCTCTTCGAATTGTATATCAGCAAATACCAAATATTCAACAACCTCTTTACAGCATACAGACCAAACATATATATACAACACTCACACCTAAATCCCAAGTCTAATATAAGCTAACATAAGCCCAATACAATTACAAGCCTAAAACAATTACAATATAACTCCTACATCAATCTCGACCTCGAGTTCGGTTGAAGCACGCGAGAAATGAACTAAGAGAATGACAATGGAGCGAAGTCCCCTATTTGGCTTGTGGGAGTGGTAGACTCCAACTGAGAAGTCTCTCTGAAGTTCATCCGAAATCCATAGTGGTACCAAAACGATCGTCCAACGGAATGCGGGAAGTGACCAAGCTATTTGCCATTGGCATCGCCTTATCCCTTCGGACTTGAAATTCTCAAATCCAACACTCAAAGTACTAACAATTGTGAGAACAACAGAACTTGCATCTCCAAGATCAATTGCCTCCACCATTGGTTGGGTAAAATCCTTAAGAATTGAGAACACAATTTTATCATGGATTGGCCTATCATCCTTATCAGTCACTGCCGAGTCTTTTGATCACTTCCATTCCCTTACATACTCTTCCAAATATTGTGTGTTTCCCATCTAAATGTGCAGCTGGTGCTAAAGTGATAAAGAACCGGCTGCCATTTGTATTTGGACCAGCATTTGCCATGGATAATATCCTAGCTCCAGTATGTTTTAACTCCATTTTATCATTCTTTTCTTTTTCCTCCAAAATAGCTTCAGTTTTTGTTAATTTCCTGGATGGTAACTTTAAAACAACCAATTTGTTTCCAACTTGTGCATCATTAGTGTCGAAGCCCCCCCCCCCCCCCCCATTGTGATTTTCACCTTCTGGTATAACAGATTCCCCTTTTGCCACCTGTTTTTCTTGCAACCTTACATCACCAGTTTGCTCCCATTTTGTTCACCATCAGATTCAAAGGCCTCATTGATATTACTTAGATTCTTGACATTGTTCTCACTTCTCAGCAAAACAGGTTCACCCTCTGTTAAATCTTTGATAACTGACTATGAATTACCCATTGATTGGCTTCCAATTTACTCATGATTCCCCTTTTCTTGAGCACTATTATCACAATCAACAATTATGTCTCCTAATTCATCACAAAAAAAAAAAAAAAAAAAAAACATCATCACCAATCTCATGTTTACACAACTCATTCTCAATTCAGTTATTTCTTTCACTATCAGCACTTTCATTCACCAAAATTTCCTCACAATCAAAC
Source organism: Acer negundo (assembly GCA_035582765.1). Taxonomy (NCBI): domain Eukaryota; kingdom Viridiplantae; phylum Streptophyta; class Magnoliopsida; order Sapindales; family Sapindaceae; genus Acer; species Acer negundo. The sequence continues at coordinate 45,785,087 of CM069241.1, forward strand.
CACTTAGATACGAAATGCATCATATCAGTGAGGGTTGGGGAATGGTTTCCAGGCAAAGTGGGCTTGGGTTTGGAATTGGATTTGGGTCGGGTACCCATTTGTGGAATAAAACACAAATCACTTTCAGGTTGAGTAATAGGGCAATAAGCATAAGTGAAGTCTCTCAAATTTTCAATTCCCTCTTGGTGACTCAGTGGTTTGGTGGATTGGGAATCTATTTTGATGGATTGGGTTTTACATGTAGGATTGAATGAGTGGTTGTGGTTACGAAATTAACTAGGATGGTGGGTTTTAGGGTTGAAACCGGAATTGATTTTGGTGATTTCGATTTGGTTTTTGTAGGTGTTTGGAATTTGTGGAGTTTCTAGGGTGAATCGAAGATTGAGTCTACGTGTTGGTCACGGTGAGGAGGTTTTCGATAGTTGTGGAACTGTGGTGTTGGGTCGACGGTTTGGTCACCAAGAAAAGGGGTTTTGTATTTGGTGACTGAATTATGGTGGCTGCAACGGGTATGGGTGTTGGCGAATTTAGGGTTTGGAGGTTTGTGGGTCTCAAGTGTATGGTGGTTTTGAAATCGATTTGGTCTGCGTGTGTGTGTGTGTGTGAACGGGATGAAGAAGATGGTGGTTGAGAGTGATAGAGATGGATGGGATGTTGTGAATAAAATGACGATGGAGGTTGAAGATGACGAAGATACCTTGGTTGAGCAGCAAACCTGGGTTCCCCCAAAATCCATTGTTCAACTTCTTCATCTGTGCTTGAATCATGATCTTGATACCTTCGATGACGAATTCCTTCTTCATCGGACTCAGAGAGCTCTGGTGGAGCAGGGATTTCACGTCGTTGGGCTCTCCTCAGATCACGATCTCCCATCGATGAAAGTTAAGCTTCCCGGTGTGGTCGAGCTCGAGCTTCACAGTCTCTGAGATTTGCATGTACAGTCCACAACTCTTCCGGACGTCGGTTTCCACTACTGGCCGGGAGTCCACCGTTGTCATCGTTAGCTATAAACCCGGAGCTAACCGAAGCTCTGATACCACTTGACGCAGTAGGAAGCTATTGAAGAGCCAAATCCATGGCTAACTGAAGAAGAGAGCTCTGCTCTTCGAATTGTATATCAGCAAATACCAAATATTCAACAACCTCTTTACAGCATTCATACAGACCAAACATATATATACAACACTCACACCTAAAGCCCAAGTCTAATATAAGCTAACATAAGCCCAATACAATTATAAGCCCAAATCAGTTACAATATAACTCCTACATCAGTCTGTTCTAGTTTTGTAGCATTGCTTGTTTATGTTGATGATATCATCATCACTAGTTCCAATCTGACAGCAGTCCATGAGCTCAAAGTTTTCCTACATACTCAATTCAAGCTCAAGGATCTTGGTTCATTAAAATATTTTCTTGGCTTGGAGATTGCTAGATCTTCCAAGGGAAGTTTTCTTTCTCAAAGGCATTACACTCTCCAGTTGCTTGAAGATACTGGTTTTCTTGGTTGCAAACCAGCTGGTTTGCCAATGGATCCAAAGATTAAACTCTGTTCCCTTGAAGGGGACTCATTACCTGATGCTTCCTTATATAGAAGACTTGTTGGTAGACCATTTCAAGACCAGACATCACTTTTGCTGTGCACATATTGAGTCAGTTTTTAGCTAAGCCACGCCAACCTCATTTAGATGCTGCTCATCATCTTTTGCAATATCTCAAATCTTCTCCTGGACAAGGTGTATTATTTTCTTCCCAGTCTTCATTTCAGTGGAGAGCTTTTGCAGATGCAGATTGGGGTTCTTGTTTGGACTCTAGAAAATCTGTGATAGGTTTTTGCAATTTCCTTGGTGACTCTATGGTTTCAAGGAAGGCAAAGAAACAAACTACCTTGTCTAGATCTTCTGCTGAGGCAGAAAATCAAGCCTTGGCATCTACGGCTAGTGAATTAGTTTGGATTTATCAGTTGCTGAAGGATTTTCAAGTCACAACATTTGGTCCAGCTCTTCTTTTTTGTGACAATCAGGCAGCAATTCATATAGCTTCCAATCCTATTTTCCATAAGCGTACTAAACAAATTGAGATCGACTGTCATTTTGTTCGGGACAAGGTCTCTGATGGCTTCATTAAACTTCTTCCCATTCGATCTCAACATCAGCTTGCCGATGTATTCACTAAGGCTTTGCCTTCTACCAGTTTGTTTCCTCTTCTATCCAAGATGGATGTTCTTAACATCCATAGTCCATCTTTAGGGGGAGTATTAGAGTTTGTAAATATATAATTAGTTAATGTCTATGACATAATGTTGGTGACAGGCTGTAGTTTGCTATTTACCAATTGTTGCTCTTTCCTTTTCTAGTTTGTCATTACATGGTCTGCATATATAAACATTTGTAATCTAATTATAATCAATGAGAATTTCTATTCTCTCTCAATATTGTTTCTAGGTTTAATATATAAAGTAATTTTTTTTATTTTTTTTTTACTTGGAGGCGCCTGTTTAACCTTTTCAGTGGCATATACGAAATGGAAATTGAATTAAATTAATAAGAGAATTATTAACGAACAATAAACCTTTTTTTTTTCAAATAAATTAAGGAATAGAAGCGTATTAATTTGATCACCAGGCCAATTCATGAGTTGGTACTCATTAAATTAAGATATTTTATTTGAAATAGTTTATTCAATAATAAAGATAAATGTATTATACAAATTGATCCATCTGTTGTTCTAATTTCCTGTAATTTTGCTGCATGGAGTCTTTGATAATTTCTTCTGATCAACATGGGCGCTTCACAATCAACTTCTTCTTCCACCACCAACCATGAAAGAAGTACGATGTTTTTGTTAGTTTCTGAGGCGAGGATACACACGACAACATTACTAGCCATCTCTATGAGGCTCTGTGTCGGAAAAAGATTCACACTTTCATAGACTACAAACTCAAACGAGGAGATGAAATTTTGCCAGCTCTTCGAAAAGCGATTGAGGAATCAAGGATTTCGGTAATCAATTTCTCGAAAAATTATGCGTCTTCTAACTGGTGCTTGCGCGAACTTGCGGAGATCATCAATACAAGAAAATGAACAAGCAAATTGTTATACCTGTATTCTACAGCATTGATCCATCACATGTACGGAAGCAAAGAGAGTTTTGAGGATTCCTTTGTTAAGCATGAGAAGGAGTAAGGAGGAGAGGTGAAAATATGAAGAGAAGCTTTGACTGAAGCAGCCAATCTATCTGGATGGGATTCCTCTGTTGTTAGGTAAAATCTAGCTTTGTTATATGCCCAGTAATTCATAATTTAAAAGAAATACTTTGCTTAGCTTGTGATTTATTTGGACTCTCAATTGTTCCATAGTATTTAAATACTATTGTTAGGTCATTTCTTACCGACTTAAAGCTTTTAGGTCTGAATGTCAGATGGTTATTAACAAATTGACTGTGTTCTTAAAATTTGTAGGCTGGAAGAAAGACTTGTAGACAATATCATCCAAGATGTTTTAAACAAATTGAATGTTATATCTCCCTCAAGTGATTCCAAAAGCTTCGTTGGAATAGATTTACGTATTGAGAGGCCGGGTTAAATCATTATTATGCATTGAAACATTAGATCTCTGAGCTATAGGAATTTGGGGCATGGGTGGTATAGGTAAAACAACCATTGCTGGAGTTGTTTTCGACCAAATTTATAATCAATTTGAAGGTTGTTGTTTCATTGCAAATGTTAGGGAATAATCAGAAATTGGTGGTGGACTAGTTTGTCTACGAGACCAAGTTCTCTCTAAAATATCAGAAGAAAATATAAATTTAGGCAGTCCCAATATACCTCCATTTTTTATTTTTTTTAAAAAGCAAATATTATTCAATATTCAAGGGCTTAGTAAAAACCGATACAAACAGCAAACAGCAGGAACAACCTGAAGAGGAAATAAACAGCAAGGAAGACTAAAAACAGAGAATCTAAAACAGACTCCCCCAAAACAAAAAACATGGCACGACCCATTTATTAATCGTAGGCTTGAAAGCAAAAAAGTTTTTATTGTTCTTGATGATGTGAATAGTTTTAAACAATTAGAAATCTTAGCAGGAGAGGTTGATCGGTTTGGTCTTGGAAGCAAAATTATTATAACAACTAGAGATAAACAAATGCTTCTTAATTTTGGAGTGGAAGATAACTTATATAAGATTGCTTCATTGTACAACCATGAAGCTCTTCAGCCTTATTGTAAATATGCTTTCAAAGAAGATTGTCCTCCCAAAGATCTTATGTTGTGTGCTCAAAGCATCGTAGATTATGCCAATGGAAATCCTTTAGCACTTAAAGTGTTGGGTTGTTTCTTGTATCGAAGAGCTTACAAAGTTGGGAAAATGCATTGCATAAATTAAAAAAGATTTCTAACTCCAAAATTCACATTATGTTGAAAATTAGTTTTGATGGACTAGATAAAGAAGAGCGGAATATATTTCTTGACATTGCCTGTTTCTTTAAAGAAGAGCATAAAGACTACTTCTCTGCACAAGTTAGAATTAGTGTCCTCATTGACAAATCTCTCATAACAATATCACGTCACAACCAGATACAAATGCATGATTTGCTTCAAGAAATGGGTTGGGAAATTGTTCGACAAAAATCATCTAATAAGCCAGGAAAACGTAGTAGTTTGCACAATCAAGAGGATGTTTGTCATGTACTCAGGAAAAAATTAGTAAGTGTCTTACGAATTTTGCTTTGTTTCTTCAATTAAATAGTTCATTATAAATGCCAGCAGGAAACTTTATGCAATAACTTATTCTTCATTTTTTTTTTTTTTGTTATAATTAAGGAAACTGAAGCAGTTAAAGGCTTGTTCCTAAATACAAAAATCCTAGATCTTGATTCTCAAGCTTTCGAGAGAATGTACAATCTTAGATATCTCAAATTCTATGGCATCATCCCAGATTCGGAGACATAAAAATATCAAAAGTAATTTTCTTTTGTTTTAACTGATTTGTGCTTTCTTCATGCTCCAAGCATTCAAGGAAGTGATCTTAACATTAGCAGTTCCATTGTTGAAAACAAACAACTTGATTTGGTTATCAATGGCCAAAGTTGGATAAACCCTTGATGAGATCACAACTTTGCCTCCTCCACCAAAGCTCTCCACTATTGACCGATCAATCTGTAGATTAAAAAAAAAAAAAAAAAAAAAAAGTCAATTTTATTATGTACCATACTTCCAAAAGTGATCATGTCACACTGTTAAATTACAAAGTCGATCGATTCCGTATGAAAAAATGTGCGAATAGCCCGCACCTTAAACGTACTCATATTCTAACTTTATACATTTATAGACTAGAAACTCACCAAGCTCCTCAGTGACAGCTTCTCCCGAGCTGGGTCCAAATCCACAAATGCTCCATAGGTGGTGTTATCATTATGTTTATTCAAGGAAGATCTGCCACACAAAACAATATTGAAATGAAGTCACGGGAAAATTAGTTTTGAGAGATTTGAAGTAGAATAGTTGGTCGATGATTGTATTCGTACAGTTAAATGCAATAATCGATCCAGTATGGTCTCTGTAAAGTTACGATAACTGAAAATGTAGCAAAAGACAGAAGGCTTTTTTTTTATTATTAACCTGCTTTGGTCACTGCACATAAGCACTTTATGTTTGTTCCGATGATTGTAGATTCTAAAGAAAACTGCTGTGTATTCACGTAAGCAATTTGAAGCAAAAGTTAAAAAGCCAAATGGACCCAAACCACCTCTCACTGAAGCACTGTTTTTGCTGCAAAGCAACTGTGGATTGTAGTGCTTTTCTTTAAGCACTTCTACATTCTTCAAATCACTTACTTGAAATGATACCTCAACATCAGCCTGTCAAACAAAGTTATATAATTACATTAAAACACAAAAGATCTTTTCGGTAGATTTGACATACGCTAAGACAAGATGCTTGTAGCGTGAATTTATACACATAGACATGCACTGAAAAGGACTCGCAGCAAAAACATAGGTTGATTATATATGAACAGATCACTAACCTGTCCCGCTGTGACACCAATTACTTCAAGCTTTGATCCTCCTTCAAGGATTTTGCTTGGCCAATTCACTTGGTTTTCACGAAGCTTTTCGATTTCCTTAACAGGCCATTGAAGCAATTTTTTCCTGGATTTATCCAGCCAAACAGTCCTAGGAATTGCCTGAAAAAAAATCAATGAATCCGGAGAAAATAAACTTATCAGCCCTCACTTTATAGTAATTTGAATTATACATTATGAATGACCAGATTTTAGTATTCATGGAAACTTGAATTCTCAATTCTGAATGACGATCAGATTTTAGTATTCATCGAAACTTGAATTCTCAATTTAGATACTTCTGACAACCGCATTTCAACATCCAGATGTAGAAAAACATAAGGACGTATGTAATAGAGAATGGCTAACTTGCATCAAAATGTACTTAAAACTAAGAACCGAGATGTCTGTAACAAAGAATGACTAACTTGCATCAAAATGTACTTCAAACCAAAATTAAACTACAAAATTTACCTGAATTCCAGACCAACCCTTTAGAACATCATCCTTGACACTCGAAGATTCATTAGTCCACCCCCACAAAATCCTCCTCTTCTTCTCATCATCAAAAAATGTCTTGGAAGCATAGAATTTTCCATAATCATATCTCAATCCTGCATCACCTTCAACCATACCCTTATCAGGAAAATACTTATCCTTAACAACATCATACGTTCCGATCGTGTAGCAATCATGCTTGGTTTCATCCAGGCTGTTCTTCAGCACATACTTCACTCTCTTCCCTCTAGCAGACGTATCAAGGCCTTCAAATCCGTCTGTTTTAACCGGGAAAAAATCTGGACACTCCCACATTCCTGTCCCCTCAGCAGAATGCAAAGGCTCCTCAGCCAAAGTCCAGTGATCAAAGTCTTTGCTCTTGTACAAATATGCAACTCCAACTCTGTTATCTCTGCTTCCAACCAACACTCTCCACAACTTATCAGGGCCTTGCCAGGCAGTGGTTGGGTCCCTGAATGCACTGCCATTTATTCTGTTCATTGGAGTTGCTAGCATCAGTGGATTTTTCGGGTACTTGGCCCATTCTATGAGGTATGGGTCAGATAGATTTTTGGGCATGGCCAGGTTTTGGACTTGTCTCTCACTAGGGTCAATCCCAGTGTACAATATCACTGGTTTGCCTCCAGGGAGGATGGTGGCAGAACCTGACCAGCAGCCATTGATATCCGCCTGCTGCGACGGGAAGATCGCCGGCTTATGCGAGATCCAGTTTACGAGGTCTGTCGACGTTGAGTGGGCCCACACAATGTTTCCCCACACTGCACCTTTTGGGTTGTATTGGTAGAACAAGTGATAAATTCCCTTGTAAACCATAGGTCCTGCATTGTACATATATATATAAATATAATTAATAATTATTCCATTACAATTCTTCAAATTTTTGGACCGGTCATTTATTTATTAACGGATTTTTGATTAAAAAAAAATAGGGTCCTGCTAATCGTGTGTCATTAGAGGCTTAGAGCACATGTTGATAGTATCTCTAATGTCAAAAGAACAAAAAATTTAGGTGCTGTTTGGATTCATTTTCAAAAACTGTATAGTTGTAAAATCGTTTGTTTAAGTGTTTTTGAAAACGACTTTTCAAAAGTGGAAACCAATGTTAGTAAATTTGTAACTAAAAATTAAGTTGAAATTATTTTCAAACAGGTTTTCAAAATAAATCATAACTTTTTCCTCCAAACAAATATTTTATCCATTAAAATATATATATATATATATATATATCAAACACATTTACACCATTTTCAATTTTTGAAAACTACTTTTTCAAACACTACCAAATTGGTTTACATTTTTAAAAAACATGATTTACATTTTTAAAATACCATTTTAAATAGAGTAATGCTACTTTATCCAAATTTGGAGTCCAAATAATGTGGCATCACTAAAACCCAATGATTTCAATCATCGAATTCTAATATTGAGAAATCAAAAATCCACATCAATTTGGACGAAGTAGCATTATTGTTTTAAAAATGATATCAAATGCTCTTTTTCTCCATAAGATTTCAAATCATCTACAAAAAATTTCATATTCTCTGACCTTAAACATTACCCATTAACACAATTCTAAAAATTAAACAAGAAAAGAATTGTATACACTAACCATTGGGATCTGCACGTCAAACCACACTAATTTATCCATGCCACCATTTATAAAATATCCACACAAAAAAAATTGTGTTAGAAAAACAAAAACAAACAAGACCATCGAAACATCAAAAACTCAAGAAATCTCCCCAAAAGAAAATGCGTATTTACCATTGATCCAATTCTTGGGAGGCTGAAAATGGTATCCAGTTCTATAAGCTTGATTTACAAGTGCCTTATGCAAAACTTTTGGAGAAGTTTGATACCTTGCAAAAATATGGTGTGATGCTTCAAGCTCAAGAACATTGTAGCCTAGAAAGAGGGCAGAAATAAATAAAAAAGATACTGGAATTGAAGGGGTTTTCATTATTTTTTGTTTTTGGAATTTGTAAACTCAATGCACGGTGGTATTTATAAGGAAATTTTAATTTGTATGTTGAAAAGGATTGACGCAATTTCAGTTGTTGTAGAAGGCCCTCCTTGAGTTAAGGGTGATCTTTACTATTTTATGTTTGATAATTGAATGGTGCTCGGCACACCCACGACTAAATTATTTATACCTCATTTTTTAAATTATTTTGTATTCCTTTTTTCCTTTATCAAATTAAGACATACAATTTTTATTAAAAAAATCTTGTACAAAGTAAAACTAATAAAACCCTATTTTCCTTATTTCAAAACCCTAATGACATAGATTATTTTAAATCACTGAATATTTACTATTTTTGTTTATATATTTTTTCAGATATCGATCTCATATTTCTCATGTTTAATATTTATTGATTGTATTGTTTCATATGTTTGTTTTGTTTTTCAATAAATTCATCTCTCTCTCCCTCTCTCTCTCTCTCTCTCTCCCTCTCTCTTTGTAATCTTGGTGAATCCAAGTGTTCTTTCTCTGTAATTTGTGTGAGATTATTGTGTTCTAAGAGTGCTAAGAGTGTATATACTTTGTTGTGGGTTGTGTTATCACTCTCGGTTCATCCATAACCGATTGAGAGTTGGTTTAGGTAGATCTTCTTTGTAATTGATAGATCTAGGTTTCTGGAAGGTTATCTAGGTTTCTTGGAGGTTTCTTATGATGTATTAATGCTTGTAAGACAGTTACATAGTGAAGAGAGCCTTCTTGTGAGGTTCAACATAGATGTAGGCCTTTTCTTGGCCAAACCACGATAACTCTTGGTGTTGGTTCTATTTCTTCTACTTCTCTGTTTTCAGTTTTGATTAAGTTCTGTTGATTCAAATCTGTTTTTAAGTTCAGAGATTCTTCTGTATATATTCTGTGAATTCTTGTGGTAGATCGAAGTTGTTGGTACTGGTTTTATTAGGTATTTTTATCTGTTCTTGTTGTGTAAGTATTTTTTGCAGGTTACTTTACAAAGAACATGTGTGTTTGTGTAAGGTTTGTTGTAGAGCATAAACACAACAATAGGATCAGTGAATCTCACGCCCTCCACACAAAACTCACCAATTAAATTGTTTCTTCTTCTATTGTTAGCCATTATGTCAAAAAAAATTGGAGTTCATAACCATTTAACTCTGGACTTTTGCCTCCAGATTTGTTCTTCACGCCTAATTTCTTGCCAATAGTCTTGGATCAATATGGACCTTTCGACCCTAAGTTCCTCACCCCATCCGGATTTGAGGGCTTCTTTTTCTACAGCCACTAGTTTCCCTTCAAATCCTTCCAAAACATTAGAACCTGGCAATTTTAACTTGACTGCCCTCTTGATTCTTTCCTTTACTGTCCGAAGCTTTAAAGACAGCACAAACCTCTGGAACCTCTAGCCTTGCAACTCCGCCAACCATCAATGGCGTTCTTCATCAAGTCTTTATCTTCAAGCCACCCATTAAAGAACCGAACTGGGGAGGGCCCTCAATCCGCAGCCGGCTCAACTAACATGACTGCACTGTGGTCGAACAATGTTCTAGGCAAACCTTTTTGGACCAGATTTGGAAACCAAGAGAGGATTTCCGGAGAGACAAGGAACCTATCTAACCTCACCCAAGATATCACTTAAATATGATAATGTAACATCAAAGTACTAAAATAGTGTTCCGGCAAGTAAATGAAAGATAATATATCCAAAACACAAGGAATAGTCGAAATTTACAAAAATTGGATTACTTGGATTATAGCTAGCTCGGCCAGCAGTGGAAAAAATGTTTTCTTTACTGTTTACATTGAATATTGAAGTTTCTATGTTTATTTATGCATTGCAAGGTATCAAGTCGTATTTTTGCTATAACAATATGTTAGAGTTTTGTACAATTACAAAACCCTAACTGACCTTTCTTGTTAGATCTGGTACCTACAAGAAACTCTTACAGCAAGAAAGAAGTAATCCAATCTTCTAACCAAAAACAGATTAAGCAATATATGAAAAACAAGTATATAAAACAAGTACAAAAGAAAATAAAAAGACACAGGATTTATAGTGGTTCGGCTAAACAAAGCCTACATCCACTTTGAGCCACTATGAAGGGACTCTGTCACTATATGAAGTATCCTTTACAGCCTTAATCTACCCAGAATAAATACACAGAAAGTCCTTAAAAGGAGCCCAGAAACCCAGAACAGAACCACTCAACCAATGCAACCTAGAGCAAATCCTAGACCTAAGTTACAACCTAGAAAAGCTCACAAGTTACATCAATAGATTCACCACACTCTGATCTCTCTTTTTCTCTTCTAACACTCTAGCAGATTCATAACAGAGAACCTTGATATTCAAGATAAACACCAATAACACAAGAAGAAAAATACAGAGAGAACCAGCTTCTAAAAATGAGAAAACCCTAAAAATATCAAAATCTCTTTCTCTCTCCTTCGTTTCAACTTTAATACCCCTTATCAGATAAGATCCATATCACTCCAGAATAGCCTATCAGGTGTTGCCAAATTAGCATGCAATCTTGACTCAACAAAGCAACTTGATCAGCCACTGGAACGGTGTCGTTTGGATAAGTGAACTGCTGGACTGGACTGGGAGCAATTCTGTTTGGGCTCCTGCTAACGAAGTGGCTTTTTGTGTGTCGTTTAAAAATACTTCGTCAAACACAATTTATAAAAACCTCACGAAGCCCTAAATGGCTTGGAAAGCACAAGTATGGCGGTAAGTGGGGTGTCGTCCACAAGGATTGGGACTAGCTAAAACTAGTTGATACTTAAGCAATATTAATGCAATAAAAGTAAATGGTTGAAGTTTTGAAATGTGAAATAACAAACAAATAAAACTAAACTAACAATGCAACCTAGAAATGGAATGCGAAATAGAATGAAAGATATGTATGATGGAGACTAAGGAGTCAATGGACTTATAAACGAACATTTGGGCAAATGTAATAAACTCGAAAATATGCACGTTTTAACAAAAGTAGCCAATCTAGGGTGTATAGAGTTAGTTATATATCACTAGCAAGGGGCCAACCTAAGGTGTATAGAAAAGGCCTCCTACTAGGATTTATCCCTCTCAAGCAACTAACTTAGGATGTATAGTGTTAGTTACTCGATTAGGACCCTAACAATTAATGCACGTATGTCTATCTAGGACTCAACCGATACTAGTTTAGCCAACCTAAGGTGTATAGAGAGGACTTCTAATCCTCTTATGAGAGCCGTCCTAGGATGTATAGAAATGGACACCCGTTCGAGGTTTGGTGAAGAACGCGGTTATCGAGCCTGGAATTCCATAATTACTAAATTAGCCAACCTATGATATATAGTGATGAACACCCGTTCAAGGTTAGGTGAAGAACACGGGTATCGACCTGAGATTTTGGAAATCCATCTATTCACATAAGCGATAAACAACTACATATGATGTATACATAATTGCCTACCCAAATAGCATCCAAAGAGAACTTGCAAAGAGAGTGTATCTAAAACAAGTAAATCCAAAGAAAAACCATTCATTTGAATAGAACAATAAAAGATAGACACATAGATGAAATAAAGTTTATATACAAAATCCCAATCATTCACAAACTAAACCATCAACCCCTTAGTGGGGATTTAGCTACTCATGTTCTAATCAATAAATACAAAACTAAGATAATAGATTGAGAGAAAACCCTTGAAGATAATCTCCTTCCTTGAAGCCTTGAATCCAAATCTCCTTAGTTGCCTTTAGGTTGAGTAGATAAGGTTTGGATGAGAGGGAGAGAGTTCTAAAAGCTAAAATTAGTAAGTTTATGCTATTCTAAGTATTGTAGGATGTTTTGGGTCGAAACATATAAGGTTCTATTTATAGGGGATGCAAAAATAGGTCACAAAATGCTTAAAAACTTATTCTAACGCGCGAGAGTGCTGATGAGAGTACGGGTCAGAGACCCACACTTTATCAAGTTTTTAGCATTTCAGCCTTGGATCCTGTCAACAGTGCAAGTGAGAGTGCGGGTGGCTAACCCGCACTCACCCGCACTTTATTACTGAAATGGTCATAACTTCCTCTAAGAGACTCGAAATTGCAATCCGTAAAAACCGATGGAAAGTAGACTTCCGGGGATTTCCAAATATATATAGTCCGGAATGTGGTTCAATTTGAGGAGAGAGATATGACTCTTCAAAGTTGAATGTTCTGCATGAGTGTTTAACATTTCCAGTCCCTTTTTGCACGAAATCTTTACTCTTCCAACACTAGGAAATGCACGAATACCTGTAATTATGGACAAAAAAGCCTATTAGACACGAAATATACTGAAAAAGACATGGGAGTGAGGCAAAGGACACGAATTTGAGGGCCAAAATATACAACATATTTGGTGCGATCACCTGCTGGCTTCAACTTTCCTTTCATCATTGGGCTTCTTCTTTTGGCCTACACACATGAATGAGATGGGCTAATAATCAACAAATTCCACCTAGCCCATCTTATGACATAAGACTGTACTGATCACTCATATAGCATCAGAATTCCTTCAAGGTACCTAGCTCAAGACACACAAAGAAAAAACAGTTATCCATAATCACCTATCTTAAGCAAGTTCAAGCAATGCTTTAACTTGCTATAAGGTACAACTTTTGTGCCCATATCAACTGGATTATCCTTAGTGGAGATCTTTTCCACTTCCACAATTCCATCAGAGATTTGATCTCTAATGAAATAATATTTCACTTCAATGTGTTTTGTTCTCTCATGGAAAACAGGATTTTTACATAAGTGCAAAGCACTTTGACCGTCTGTGAAAATCACAGCTTTATTTTTAAACACATTAATTTCCTCCAACAGACCTTAAAGCCAAAAGGCTTCTTTTATAGCCTCAGTAACAGCTATATACTCTGCTTCAGTAGTGGACAAAGCCACAACTAATTGCAATTGACTCTTCTAACTGACACAACAACCAGCTATAGTAAAGAAATATGAGGAAGTGGACCTCATCTTATCTCTATCCCCAGCATAATCTGAGTCCACATATCCAATCAGTTCTAAATCACTGTTAGAAAACTCATAAATCAGTCCTACAGAAGTAGTGGAGCTGATATACCTCAACAGCCACTTCATGGCATTCCAGTTTCCTTTTCTAGGATTTGCCATGTACCTAGACAACACTCTTATAGCTTGAGCTAGGTTAGGTCTAGTACTTATCATGAAATACATAATAGACCCTACTGCACTAGAATAAGGCACCGTCTCCATAAATCTACTTTCCTCTATGGTTCTTGGAGATAGAGCAGCGAATAGCACAAAGCTGGAAGATAAGGGGACATTGGTAGGCTTGCAATTCTTCATTGCAAATATGGCTATCAATTTAGACAGGTAATTAGACTGAAATAGACATAGTCTGGACTATTCTCTAACCCTTAGGACTTTTATTCCTAGAATCCTCCTATCATTTCCTAAGGCTTTCATTTCAAACTTAGATTTCAGCTTCATCTTTAAATCTCTAATCCTAGACATATCTTTGCTAGCTATGAGCATGTCATCAACATACAAGAGTAAATAAACAGTAGTATCAATGTTTACACTACTAAAATAAAAACATGCATCATATTTACTCTTGTTAAAGCCTAAACTGGTAATAAGAGTGTCAAATCTCTTATATCACTGTCTAGGGGCTTATTTAAGCCCATACAGAGATTTCTTGAGAAGGCAAACATGTGAGGGTTTGGTTTTTGAAACAAAACCCTCAGGCTGTGTCATGTAAATGGTTTCATCTAACTCACCATAAAGGAAGGCAGTTTTAACATCCATTTGTTCAAGTTCTAGGTTGTAGAAGCTAACTAAGGCTAGTATGATCCTAATGGTTTTATACTTGACTACAGGTGAGAAGATCTCATTGTAGTCAATGTTGGGGTTTTTTCCCTAAAGCTTGTAATTTGTAAATGTGAATTGAACATAAATAAAAAAAGTAGTTTGTTCATTCAAATTATCTCATACATTTATATATAACATGTGCACTTAACATCCATGATTGCCTGATGTAATTTCGAACTGAGTATATGAATATCATATATATATATATATGGATTAAGTTTGAAACGAGCAATCTAAAGAGTCTGTAGATAGCAAATAAAGATGGGTACTTTATTTGTGGTTAATCTACAGCTGTGGTCTATTTCGTAATGTACGATGATCCTGTCCTGGATCATTCATATAGAGATATGAGAATGGAGGCACCTTGTTTGATGTGATCATATAGGACTGGGCCATGATCTATATGAATCTCTCACCAAGATCCGTTACATGATGAGATTCATATATATCAACTAATGATGGCTTTATATGGGTGATCTTAATCCTGAGTGTCTTATCGACTCCTTCAGGTTAGATCGTGGTCTTTGATATACCATGGGTGAGGTCGGAGTTGCATTCCAGATTAATATGCTATGTATGTTGGGATCGTGGTTTGGCTTGTGGCTGGGAAGGTTTGTACACAATAGTGGAATCCACTCCTTCTTGTTAGAAGTAGATGGTAGTTCCTTTAAGGGTTGATTCAGGGCTTAAACAATATAAGCGCTCTCCTAATTTCGTAAGGAATGTAGGATTTATTATTCATTAGAGAATCAATGGTACTTAATGGAAAGATAAAATTAGAGGGGTATAACGAACATTATGACCTCGCTTTAATTATGAACTACTTGTGGAGAATCATACCATATGTAATAGTTATATCGATGGACACCAAGAGTTATTGGTTTGTGTAAAAACGTCTACAGTTGAGAGAGTGCAGCTTCGGGTTTTTAGTGGAATAACACCGAAGTTAATAATCATGAAATATTAATTAAAGACTTTAATTAATTATTTCTAAGGATTATTGGAGCTCAAAATACTGTGGGTCTATTAGGTCCCCTTGCTAGCCCGATCGATTTAGGTAACAAGGGTCACGGTTAATTAATTGAATTGTCCAATAAATTGTGTTACGAAAGTGACACATCTATATTCGGCAATTAATTGAATAATGAGATTATTTAATTAATGAATTTAATGATTATAACAATTAAATAATAAGATTATTTAATTATGTTATTAATATTAAATGGAGGTTGCAGGTTCAAATCATAACTTAGACATAAAATAATTAGATTATTTTATTCTTAGTTAGGTATAGTATTTAAGTTTAAGTCAACTAGGGTTTTGTGGAAGTTAGAATCCTACTCTACCTAGGACACTTAAATATCAATTATCTTTTGAATATATGGAGATATATTTGGAAAGAGATAATAATCTGGTTTGAAAAATATATAGAGATATAGTTATTAATAGCTAGATAATAAAATAAAAATAAACTAATATAAGATATCAGTGTTTTAATTTATTAAGAAATAGCATTGATGCTTTGAACCACAACACACAACTTTCACACTAAAAGAGAGAAACAAAAGAAAGGGGGCGCGGCCATTTTAATAAAAAAAAATAGGGGTTTTATTTTTTTATTTTATTTGTTCTTCACAAACAAAGGGTCGTCGGATTCTTCTAACAACAAAACAAGAGTTGTTTTGTGTTTCTTTCTTTTTCAGGTTCCTGAGTATTGTGACGCGCCCACACACCGTTATCAATCTCGGGTCATAACGAGAAAGATCGTGTGGTTTAAATCAGGGAGCAGATCGTACTAAAGAAAGAAGGAGCCTACAACGCTGGTAAGAAATCGTCTCACCTTCTTTATTGTTTTCAATTGTTACTGTACAAACGGGTTAGTTTAAGATTGCATAAATTTAAATAAATAAATAAATAAATAAAATAAAATAAAATAAAACCCATTCCGCTGCGCAATCTGTAACCCTAGGTTCCTACAGTCAATACCCTCCCTTTAGGTAAACTCTTTAACTACCAATCTAGCCTTATACCTAGTTGGTTCATTCTGTCAATCACCATCTTTTATCTTAAACAGCCATTTACAAGACACTACTTTCTGTTTCTCGGGTTTGTCAACTAGAATCCAGGTTCTGTTTTTACTAAGAGATTCCATCTCTTCTTCCATGGCTTTAAACCACCTAGACTTATCTATACATTTTATAGCTTCTTCATAGGTTCTAGGTTCAGAATTCTCCAATTCTTGGCCAGTGCATAGTGCAAATGAAACAACATGTGCATATGAAAACTTACTGTTAGGTTTACTAATTCTTCTAGCCTTATCCCTAACTAGCTCGTAATCAGCTAGAGAGTCTTTTATCTCTGGTTGATTCTCACGCTCTTCCATATGATGCTTCCCATCAGAATGGGTAGCCCTATCATCCTCAATGGGATTAAACTCCTCAGTGACAGGACCAAATGGTAGGCTGCCAGTTTCCACCTGAATCATGTTTCCATCAACCTTTAAAGGATCTGGATTGGATTCAGAGGGCTGGTCATTGTCTTTACAGGGCATTATGGACTCATTAAAGACAACATCTCTGCTTATTATAACCTTAAAACCCTTCTGGTCTCTAAGCCAAATTCTATAACCTTTGACTTCTAAGGGATAACCTAGAAAGACACCTTTCAAGGACCTAGGTTCTAATTTCCCTTCAGATTGGTGAGCATAGGCAGCACACCTAAACACCCTTAGGTGCTTAAGACTAGAAGGCATCCCTGTCCAAATTTTTTCAGGGGTTTTAAGGTTTATAGCAGTAGATGGAGACTTATTGATCAGATAGACTGCAGTAGCTGCAGCTTCTCCCCAAAAATTCTGGTTCAAACCAGATCCTATAAGCAGACATCTAACTTTGTCTAAAATAGTCCTATTCATTCTTTCAGCCACACCATTCTGTTGTGGTGTGTGTCTAACAGTTTTATGTCTTATTATGTCTTCATTATTACAAAAACTGTTGAATTCTTCATTGCAGAATCCAAGACCATTATCAGTCATTAGGACCTTAATGGTTTTTTAGGTTTGGTTTTCAACCTGCCTCTTCCAAGCCTTGAAGTTCTCAAAGGCTTGGTCTTTAGACTTTAGTAGGTAAATTCAGACTTTTCTGGAGTGGTCATCAATTAAGGAGAGAAAATATCTATTCCCATTATAAGTGGAGACCTTGGAAGGTCCCCACAGATCTGAGTGTACATACTCAAGAATCTGTTTAGAGTTATGTTGGGCAGTATTAAAACCGGCTCTGTTCTGTCTTCCAAGGGCACAATTCTCATAGAAGTCTAGGCTGCTAACTTGATCTCCATTTAGGAGATTCCTTTTACTTAACTCTTGTATACCTCTCTCACTCATGTGACCTAACTTCATGTGCCAAAAATTACCCTTGTCACTGATTTTAGTAGCTACACAGGCAACATTATCAGTAACAATATTACCTCTTAACACATACAACTCATTCTACTTATCACATTTAAGAATGATAAGAGAACCCTTAGAGGCTTTCAGACTACCTCTCTCAGCCTTATAAGTGTATCCTTCCTCATCTAGGGTACCTAGAGAAATCAAGTTTCTCTTTAAGTGAGGAACATATCTGACATTCCTTAAAACCCTCACCATGCCATCATATATCCTAATGGCAATGGAACCTATACCTTCCACATTGCATTACTGATAATTCCACATCAAAACACTGCCATTATTAAGTTCTTGGAACTCAGTGAACCAATCCTTCCTATGACACATATGGAAAGAGCAGCCTAAATCTAGAGTCCATTTTGAACTCATATCAACAGTGCTGACTGCTAAAACCTCACTAGGTTTATAAGATTTTGATGTTATAGCAGCATCACCATTAGACTAGGTCTTATCTTGACATTTCCTTTTATATTCATAACTCTGTTTCTTGAAATGTCTCTCTTTGCCACAGAAGTAGCATTTCTTGGAACTAAATCTACCTCTAAATTGAGACCTATTACCGAAAGTTTTACTTCTGCTTTTATTCTTATTGTTTGAGTTACTGTTCTTTACTGAAGGCCTGCCTCTGGCAAATAGATTCTCACCATTATCTTTTCTCTTAGTCTTTAGCTCCAAATCCTTAGATTTTAGGGCAAAGATGCACTCTTCCAGATAGAGTAAGGTTCTGCCATATTTTATAACAGCTTTTACATCCCTAAAAGAATCAGAAAGTGAGTTGAGGAGAATGATTGCCTCATTCTCATCACTCAACTTCTCTTTTTCCCCTGCATTAGCAAGTTCTATGGTCATCCTTTTGAATTCATCTTAAGTTCTGACCTAATCCATTGCTAGGGTTCATCTTAAAGCTAAACAGGCGTTCTTTCAAGTAAATTTTATTTGTTAAAGCTTTAGTGAGATATAAGCTTTCAAGCTTTTTCCAAACATCAAAAGCAGTAGTTTCATCGTTCACTTCTCTTAGCACATTATCAAACAAGTTAAGGATTATAAATCCTAAAGCCATCTCTAGCATGTCATTTTTTTGTTCATCATTTAAAGTATCAAAGAGCTTATCAGGTCCCTCGATGGCTTTGAGAATCTTTTGCTGAGAAAGTAAGGCTTTCACCTTCCTTCTCCAGATCCCAAAGTCACCGATACCATCAAACTTATCAATATTAAACTTTAAAGACATTACTGTTGAATTAAAGTTACCACTGTGCACAAGTGCTGATTCATGATTACTGGTTGACCCACTAGCTTCTTCTTCTTCTCCAAATAAGTCTTCAGAACTTGAAGACTTCACTTCTTGAGGGTTCTTGTTCTCTTCTTCTGTCGTTGGTACTGATTGGGAGGCTCTGATACCACTGTTAGAGTTTTGTACAATTACAAAACCCTAACTGACATTTCTTATTAGATCTAGTACCTGCAAGAAACTATTACAGCAAGAAAGAAACAATCCAATCTTCTAACCAAAAACAGATTAAGCAATATATGAAAAACAAGTATATAAAACAAGTACAAAAGAAAATAAAGAGACACAGGATTTATAGTGGTTCAGCTAAACAAAGCCTACATCCACTTTGAGCCACTATGAAGGGACTCTGTCACTATATGAAGTATCCTTTACAGCCTTAATCTACCCAGAAGAAATACACAAAAAGCCCTCAAAAGGAGTCCAGAAACCCAGAACAGAACCATTCAACCAATGCAACCTAAAGCAAACCCTAGACCTGAGTTACAACCTAGAAAAGCTCACAAGTTACATCAATAGAATCACCACACTCCGATCTCTCTTTTTCTCTTCTAACACTCTAGCAGATTCATAATAGAGAACCTTGATATTCAATATGAACACCAAGAACACAAGAAGAAAAATACAGAGAGAACCAGCTTCTGAAAACGTGAAAACCTTAAAAATATCAGAATCTCTTTCTCTCTCCTTCGCTTCAGCTTTTATACCCCTTATCATATAAGATCCACATCACTCCAGAATAGCCTATCAGGTATTGCCAAATCAGCAAGTAATCTTGACTCAGCAAAGCAACTTGATCAGCCACTGGAACGGTGTCGTTTGGATAAGTGAACAGTTGGACTGGACCGGGAGCAATTCTATTTGGGTTCCTGCTAGCTTCAACTTTCCTTTCATCATTGGGCTTCTTCTTTTTGGCCACACACATGAATGAGATGGGCTAATAATCAACACAATCATATTAATTTCCATTGAAAAAAAAAACAAATTAAACAACTTGACTTCAGATTTCAAAATGTTTTGTTTATCTTTTTACACCAATCAAATACTTTGATTTTTTTTCTCTTAGATTAATTGGTACAGACATGCTAGTTATGGTTTGCTTGACTTTGCCTATTTTGAAAGAATTACAAGAAACTAATGATAATCACTTATTAGGATCATTCGAGGGAGCCTGAAACCTCCAAGTGTTAAATACTTAAACAAGTCTGTTGACAAATCAAAGTACCTATGTATTCTTTATTCATCAACTTAAATATTAAGAAAAATACAACTGCTTCCACAAAATAAGCCACGTACCTACCACAAAATCTAATAAGGTGGAACTTCCTACCTGTTATCTTGACTAATTCTAAGAATAACAAATCATTGATCAACTCAACTTCAACTGCAAATATAAATTAAATAAGATACT
Organism: Acer negundo; assembly: GCA_035582765.1. NCBI lineage: Eukaryota > Viridiplantae > Streptophyta > Magnoliopsida > Sapindales > Sapindaceae > Acer > Acer negundo. The sequence continues at coordinate 45,805,660 of CM069241.1, forward strand.
AAGCAAAATGGTAAACACTTGGCACATAAAAATTAAGGCACTTAACATTAATCAATCAACAAATCCTAAAATTTGGACAAAGTAGTATTATTGAATTATAAAATATCCTGTATATTACTCTTATTCTTATTCACACACAGGCACACCATGTACAACTTCAAAGTTTCTCTATGTTCTGCCTATCTACACACCGTTGGCCAAAATGATGTCGATCGGGGGTGAAGTCAGGATTTTAGTTATAGAGGATCCGAATAAAACTAATTATTAAGTTTCATTATTTGTTTTTACGGTTTATCTTAAGTTTCATTCACCTTTTATACTGAGCTTTTGGGTGTTATAACATACGTTGAGGAAGTACTAGCAAGAAATTGAAATTACAAGCTAAAGTAGTTATAGATGTTTATGAATGATCAAGTTACAAGTTACAAGTTTTATTAACGGATTTTATGTTTCTTTGGTACTTTTTGGGTTTTTATAGCCTTCTCATGTATTTTTATTCCCGATAAAAAAAATGTCCTTTTTTACTTATTTTCGTAAATAAGGTTTTCCAAAAAAATTATTAAGTTAACAGAAAATAAATATTCAATATTCAAAATTATTTTTCTTTTTTTAAAATAGTACATAAATTCGTGTTTTTTTAGAGGGGGATTCGAACCTACGATCTCGTGACGTAAATGTGAGGGGTTTACCTGACCAACACTATCTCGTTAAAATTATTTTTCATTAAAATAAATAAATAAATAAATAAAATAAAATAAAATAAACCAAATGTAATATATAATAAAAGTAATGGTAAAAGTAACTACAATTAATATTAATAAAAAAAAAAAACAAATAAAAATAGTCCAAATGCCATTATACCATTGATTAAGTCAAATAAAAATGCCATTACATAAAAATTAAACAAAAACAAATTTAAATTAATTAATTGAAATAAAAAATATATATAATTTTATTAGGGATGGAAGAAATAAATTACATGATAGGATAATAAATAAAATTACTAAACCCTATTTTTAAGGAATGAATGAAATAATTATATATATATATATACACACTAAAATAATGGGAGGGTCAATGGGTTATAATTGTATGTATTATACATATTATTAAATTATATACACTAAATGTTAAAGCAATTTCCATTGGCTGGGATCATGGCCCCTATGGGCCCCTCTCTCCATCTCTAGTATCGATAACTCTCGATTTTCGGGACAGAACCTTAAACATGTAGCAGGTTGATTGCAAGCATTACTATATCACATCTTGATTAGCATTATAAAACTTTGAAAATAACAAAGAGCATTGGCGGGGATTTTGTTAATATCTAGATTGTAGATTTCCATGAGATGGAATATGGATCTAATAGATGAGACTACTGAATTATTAGATTTATCCGGCAACATGGGATTTTACATTCAGATTTGTCGGTGTAGAGTAATAGAAAAAGAAAAAAAAAATGTTATTTGTGAAATTTATATATCTTTAAGACTTGAGGTTTTACATCCAGATTTTTGCAATAATTCAAAGGTTATTAATGAGTCATGAAAATTAAATCTTAAAGCAAGACTTTGAATATTTTCTAGGATTGACTTTCTAGGCAATTCCTAGGAGTCATGGGTTTGATAAGTCAGGAAAATAACAGGTGCAATGGCCCGTGGTTGAAATTGAATATTACGTGTAAACCAAGTAAAAATAACATCTGGAAAAAATGTTTTCTTTACTGTATACATTGAATATTGAAGTTTCCATGTTTATCTATGCATTATCAAGTCGTATTCTTGCTATAACAATCATATTAATTTCCATTGAAAAAAACTAATGCTATAACAATCATATTAATTTCCATTGAAAAAAAACTAATTAAACAACTTGACTTACTGACTTAAGATTTCAAAGTGTTTTGTTTGTCTTTTTTACACCAATCAAATACTTTGATTTTTCTCTTAGATTAATTAATCAACAAATCCTGAAATTTGGACAAAGTAGTATTATTGAATTATAAAATAGCTCATATATTCCTCTTATTCTCATTCACACACAGGCACACCATGTACAACTTCAAAGTTTCTCTATGTTCTGCCTATCTACGCACTGTTGGTCAAAATGATGTCGATCAGGGACGAAGTCAGAATTTTAGTCATGGAGGGTCCGAATAAAACTAATTATTAAGTTTCATTATTTGTTTTGCAGTTTAGCTTAAGTTTCATTCACCTTTTATACTGAGCTTTTGGGTGTTATAACATATGTTGAGGAAGTAATAGCAAGAAATTGAAATTACAAGCTAAAGTAGTTATAGATGTTTATGAATGATCAAGTTAAGTTACAAGTTTTATTAACGGATTTTATGTTTCTTTGGTACTTTTTGGGTTTTTATAGCCTTCTCATGTATTTTTATTCCCGATAAAAAAAAATGTCATTTTTTACTTATTTTCGTAAATAAGGTTTTCCAAAAAAAAATTATTAAGTTAACAAAAAATAAATATTAAATATTCAAAATTATTTTTCTTTTTTTAAAATAGTACATAAATTCGTGTTTTTTTAGAGGGAGACTCAAACCTACGACCTCGTGACGTAAATGTGAGGGGTTTACCTGACCAACACCATCTCGTTAAAATTATTTTTCATTAAAATAAAAAATAAAAATAAAAAAAAAAAACAAATGTAATATATAATAAAAGTAATGGTAAAAAATAACTACAATTAATAATAATAAACAAAAACAAATAAAAATAGTCCAAATGCCATTATACCATTGATTAAGTCAAATAAAAATGCCATTACATAAAAATTAAACAAAAACAAATTTAAATTAATTAATTGAAATAAAAATATATATATATAATTTTATTAGGGATGGAAGAACTAAATTACATGATAGGATAATGAATAAAATTACTAAACCCTATTTTTAAGGAATGAATGAAATAATTATATATATATATATATATATACACACACTAAAATAATGGGAGGGTCAATGGGTTATAATTGTATGTATTATACATATTATTAAATTATATACACTAAATGTTAAATCAATTTCCATTGGCTGGGATCATGCCTATGGGCCCTTCTCCATCTCTAGTATCGATAACTCTCGATTTTCGGGACAGAACCTTAAACATGTAGCAGGTTGATTGCAAGCATTACTATATCACATCTTGATTAGCATTATAAAACTTTGAAAATAACAAAGAGCATTGGCGGGGATTTTGTTAATATCTAGATTGTAGATTTCCATGAGATGGAATATGGATCTAATAGATGAGACTACTGAATTATTAGATTTATCCGGCAACATGGGATTTTACATTCAGATTTGTCGGTGTAGAGTAATAGAAAAAGAAAAAAAAAAATTTTATTTGTGAAATTTATATATCTTTAAGACTTGAGGTTTTACATCCAGATTTTTTCAATAATTCAAAGGTTATTAATGAGTCATGAAAATTAAATCTTAAAGCAAGACTTTGAATATTTTCTAGGATTGATTTTCTAGGCAATTCCCAGGAGTCATGGGTTTGATAAGTCAGGAAAACAACAGGTGCAATGGCCCGTGGTTGAAATTGAATATTACGTGTAACCAAGTAAAAATAACATCTGGAAAAAATGTTTTCTTTACTGTATACATTGAATATTAAAGTTTCCATGTTTATCTATGCATTGCAAGGTGTCAAGTCGTATTCTTGCTATAACAATCATATTAATTTCCATTGAAAAAAACTAATTAAACAACTTGACTTACTGACTTAAGATTTCAAAGTGTTTTGTTTGTCTTTTTTACACCAATCAAATACTTTGATTTTTCTCTTAGATCAATCAATCAACAAATCCTGAAATTTGGACAAAGTAGTATTATTGAATTATAAAATAGCTCATATATTCCTCTTATTCTCATTCACACACAGGCACACCATGTACAACTTCAAAGTTTCTCTATGTTCTGTCTATCTACGCACTATTGGTCAAAATGATGTCGATCAGAGACGAAATCAGAATTTTAGTCATGGAGGGTCCAAATAAAACTAATTATTAAGTTTCATTATTTGTTTTGCAGTTTAGCTTAAGTTTCATTCACCTTTTATATTGAGCTTTTGGGTGTTATAACATATATTGAAGAAGTAATAGCAAGAAATTGAAATTATAAGCTAAAGTAGTTATAGATGTTTATGAATGATCAAGTTACAAGTTTTATTAACTAATTTTACGTGTCTTTGGTACTTTTTGGGTTTTTATAGTCTTCTCTTGTATTTCTATTTCCGATAAAAAAAAATGTCCTTTTTTACTTATTTTCATAAATAAGGTTTTCCAAAAAAAAATTATTAAGTTAACAAATAATAAATATTAAATATTCAAAATTATTTTTCTTTTTTTAAAATAGTACATAAAAGTAATGGTAAAAAAAACTACAATTAATAATAATAAACAAAAAAAAAATAAGAATATTCCAAATGCCATTTTACCATTGATTAAGTCAAATAAAAATGTCATTGCATAAAAATTAAACAAAATCAAATTTATATTAATTAATTAAAATAAAAAATATATATATAATTTTATTAGGGATGGAAGAAATAAATTAAATTAGCTGGGTAGGATAATAAATAAAAGAGAGCTTCTTTTGACAATTCAATTTTTTCTTTTTACACTTTTTTTCTAAAAACACTCTATTCTCAAAATTTAAATTTTAAAAAATTATAAAGACACTTCATGTTATTACAAGATTATCCTTTTTATCTTTTTTAAATAAAATTATTAAAAAAAGAAATTATCTCTCCTAAATTATTAGATTAATTATTACATATTAAATACTCTCTCCTAAATTTTTAATTACCATATTAAACTTTCTTTCCTCCGATATATATCTCTAATTTTCTATCCACATTCTTTCTCAAACAAGACTAACAGTTAAAAATAATAAATAAATAAATTTTAAAAAAAATATTTACTAATAAGCTTGATTTTTATGAACCATACGTATGTATATATTAAAAAATAAATAAATAAATAAAAATCAAAAAATAAGTACCTTGTTTTTTTAAAATAAAAAAATCGAAATATGAAAATGTTTTTTGTTACTCTTATAGGTATATGATTGTTGAGAGAACTTTAATTCTTTTCATTAGTCTAGAAATTCTAAGTATATATATTAGTGTTAGTAAAAAACTAAAATATTCATAAGTTTTTTTTTTTATATATAACTATTAATCAGAGATTAATGGAGAAAAAATGGAAACATGATTTTTTTTTCTTGAGAAATGGAGAGAGATTATTAGGAGAGGGTGTTTAATATGGTAATAACAGATTTAGGAAAGAGAATTTTTTTTTTAATACTTTAATTAGTTTGAAATGTCTTTAAATTTTTTTGTCTTGTTTAGTAATTTTAATTTAGGTTAAAATTGTCAATAAAAAAAAATTAAATTGGAGTGTAAATAGATAATTTGTGGATTGTAAGAAGAAGTTCTCTAAATAAAATTACTAAACCCTATTTTTAAGGAATGAATGAAATAAAATTATATTTATATATTTATATACGAGTAATGTTACGTTGTCCAAATTTGGAGTCCAAATCTAATGTCCAAATGATGTGGCAACACTTGGGTCATTCATTTAAAACATGCAAATTTAATATAATTTAAATAAATGGCTCACGGTGTTGCCACACCATTTGAACACCAAATTTGGACAATGTAATATTACTCAATGGGAGGGTCATTGGGTTATAATTGTATGTATTGTACATATTGTTAAATTATATACACTAGATGTTAAAGCAATTTCCATTGGTTGGGGTCATGGCCCCTATCGGCCCCATCTCTTCATCTCTGGTATCGATATCTCTCGATTTTCGAGACAGAACCTTAAACATGTAGATCGATTGAAAAGGTTATTAATGACTCATGAAAATCTATTGAAAAGGTCCTCTATGTATATAATATGTCTGAAACCTATCACTAGAAAGATTTGTCAAAATAGGTTAATTGAATAGTATTGGATCACAAATCAATTCGTTTATTTAATTTATTGAATAGAATATCCTATCGTCTCACTTGGTTGATACAACTTGTTAATTGAACAGTGGTATAGTTGGTCAAAGAATTATTAAATACATATTGTGACTGATTTTTGTTAATTAATTGGTCCAAGATGATCTCTAAAGATTTTCATTCTTATCTAGTAAGGCCGAAAAAGTTTGATCGGAGTTCTATATTTTTTATAAACAATTACAGAACAAATAATTTAGAGTTTAGGGAAGAGATAACTCAAACCTAAAATCTTAATGGTATAGTTGTGAGGAGCATATTATTGGATCAATCTCATCTCGTTGATAAATAAATTTAGTTTATTTGTGGTTTAATTGTTTGAATGATCAAATACCATGTCCATAATGTCATTACGGTATCTAAATAAATCATACTTGGATGCAGTAGCAGGCAATTAAATACACAAAATTAGTGTTAATATAAGATAAAATCCACATGTACGAATGTGGTGGATTAAGATACCTATGCAAGTCTTACTTATTATTCATATTAATTTCCATTAAAAACAAAACAAAACAACTTGACTTCAGATCTCTAAAAAAAAAATATATATATATATATGACTTCAGAGTTCAAAGTCTTTCTTTGTCTTTTTCACCAATCAACAATCCAAAAATTTGGAACCCTTTTCAATGCACTCTTTATTTCAATGTAAACTAACTATAAATAACCTGTATATTATTCTCTTCTTCTCATTCACATCCCTGTTACACACCATGAATAACTTCACTGTTTCTCTGTTTTTTCTCTTTTCTCTCTTGCTTACTCATGGCATTGTTGAGCTTCAAGCTTCTACCAATCAACCTTACAGAACTGGCTTTCATTTCCAGCCAGCCAAGAACTGGATGAATGGTCTCTCTTTCTCTAATTTTCCAATCTTCTTGTCTTCAAAATCTTATTTTTCTTGTTTTCTATTTCTAACATTTGTTTTTTGTGCACTTTTTTTTTTTTTTTTCCTTTGGACATGTTGTGATTGTGGCTTGCACAAATGATATGGGTGTTTTGGATATGCAGATCCCAATGGTTAGTACTTTTCTACTATTTTCAGGCTAGTTCTCACAGTCGTATTCCAGTTATATTTCGTTTGATCAAGCTTAATACTATTATTCGGGCATCTCACGTAATGTTTACTAATGTTTACGGATTTAGCTATAATACAATACTACTAAACCATAGAATGTTTATTTCAGGACCTATGATTTACAAGGGAATTTATCACCTCTTCTACCAATACAATCCATATGCTGCAGTGTGGGGCAACATCACGTGGGCCCACTCCACATCGACGGATCTCGTTAACTGGACCCCACAAGACATAGCCATCGCTGCATCACAGCCATTCGATAGCCACGGTTGCTGGTCAGGCTCTGCCACCATCCTTCCTGGAGGTAGACCGGCCATCTTCTACACTGGAATAATTGACTCGAAAAACACACAAGTCCAAAACTTGGCTGTGCCCAAAAATTATTCCGACCCGTACCTTAGAGAATGGTTCAAGTACCCAAAAAACCCCTTAATTGCATCCACTATACCAATTGATCCAACCTTATTTAGGGACCCAACCACGGCTTGGCTAGGCCCTGATAAGAGATGGAGAATGTTGATTGGAAGCATAATTGACAACAAAGGGTTAGCAATTTTGTATAGATCAAGCAAAGATTTTAAACATTGGACAAAGGCAAACAACCCATTACACTCCGAAAACAATACCGGAATGTGGGAGTGCCCGGATTTTTATCCGGTGTCTACCGTTGGCCAGAAAGGTGTGGACACCTCCATTTTCGGGCTGAAAGTTAAGCATGTGCTTAAGGCAAGTTTAGGGTTAAGGGGGCCTCGTGATTGTTACACAATTGGGGCATATAGTATTGGCGAGGATAAGTTTATCCCGGATATGGAGGAATCCTTGGGTGGTGTTCCAGGATTAAGATATGATTATGGGAAATTTTATGCTTCCAAGACGTTTTTCGATAGTGATAAAAACAGGCGCATTTTGTGGGGTTGGGTTAGCGAATCATCAAGTGAGGATGAAAATATAAAGAAAGGCTGGTCTGGATTACAGGTAATTTAGTTTATTAAATTATTGATTGATTATTGATTAAACAACTTGATGCACATGCAAGCATAGTATTTTGTTATATATTGATTGATTTATAAGCATTAAAAAAGTTTTGGAAATGCATTGTACCTCCCATTCCACGTTAGTAATCGGATTTGTGTCTCATCATGCATATCTCCCATTAAGGAAGTAAAAATTTCAACAAACCTTTGACCCAACTGTTCAGTGCCTAGATTTTGTTAAAATTTAAAATCTATATGTTGTCATTGGATAAGGATTCATGAAACTTATATCTTAATGCAAGAATTAAAATATTTGGATTGTGTTGTCAAGTCATCTGAAAAGTCTTTTCTTACATTGATTTTCCAGGCAATCCCCAGGAGTTTATGGCTTGATAAATCTGGAAAACAATTGGTGCAATGGCCTGTAGTTGAACTCGAATCGCTACGCATAAACAGAGTACAACTGCCAAGCAAATTCCTGGAGGCAGGATCAGTGCTTGAAGTTTCTGGTGTCACAGCTACTCAGGTTTTTTTTATAATGTATGTCCTTATTTAGTAGAATTCTGAAACCCACTAATGCTCACTGTAAATAATCATGCTCTTAGTCACTTCTAGTCAGACATGTTTTTAATAAATGTAAGACCTGAAATGTAGAACAAGGGAAAACAAAAAAAAATTCATCGATTAGATGCATTTAACGACTAAGAATAAAGTATAAAAGTTGCTAATTTGTCCTGACTCGCTAAGCAAAATGCCAGGTATGAATATTATTATTCAATTGAATTTCTTGGTTTGACAGGCAGACATTGAGATTTCGTTTGAGATAACAGACTTTGAGAAAGCAGAAGTGCTGGAACCAAATTCGACAAATCCACAGTTGCTATGTAGCCAAAAGGGTGCTTCTGTGAAAAGTGCTTTTGGCCCATTTGGGTTGCTAGTTTTGGCTTCAAAGGACTTGCAAGAATATACATCAGTTTTTTTCAGAATTTTCAAGGGCCAGGAGCACAAATATGTGGTGCTTATGTGCAGTGACCAGAGCAGGTTAAATTTCTTCTCTCTGTTTCTCTCTCTCAAGCTATCAAGTTTTGAACCTTTTTTTTTTTTTTCCATTATTAATTTCTTTTTAATTTGCTTTTTGTCTAACAGATCTTCCTTGAATGATAAGAATGATAAGATCAGTTATGGGGCTTTTTTGAATGTGGACCCTGTTTATGAGAAGCTGTCACTAAGGAGCTTGGTGAGTTTGATCATCACATATTAGCATGTGTTTGAAAGTAATTTAATGAAAAGTACTGCTTTTTCTAGAAAAGTACTGCTTTTTAATTCCCTAAAAAAAAAACACCAACTATTTCTCATAATCTAATAAATGATTTCTAGAAAATCAGCAATGGTCAATTGTGTCTTCAAAATCTATATTTTGACAAGTAACTAATCTTTCAAGTGCTTATAAAGTTAATTGTTTCTTAATTAACGTTCAAGAATTCCTGGAAAAACCTAAAGAGTACCGATATTTGAATGCAATTGTGATTTTTGACAAATTTTACAGATTGATCATTCAATAGTGGAGAGCTTTGGTGGAGGAGGTAAGGCATGCATCACAGCTAGGGTTTATCCAACTTTGGCAATTGAAAATGATGCCCACCTGTATGCTTTCAATAATGGAACTAAGAAGGTCAAGATCACAAGTCTAAGTGCTTGGAGCATGAAGAAAGCTCAAATTAATTAAACAATGAATAGTGGAGAAGTTATAGAGAGTAGGTTTCTCCGCTGCATTGATATTTGGTTGAGCTTTTGAGGATCTCGTACCACTTGGATATTAAAAAGTTGAATGGTCCATATATATATCTACCAAAAAATAAATTCAAATTGCCATTTGTATTATGTCCTTTGGTGGATATGATCCATTAATTAAACAAGTTATATATATATATATTATGGCTAAGGCCCCGTTTGATTTTTTGTCTGAAAACTTAACAATTCTGAATGTTACTGAAAACTGAATAGTGACTGAAAACTTCACTGAAAACTGAATATAAGTGATAAGTTGTTTGTTTTTTTAAGTTATAAATATCTAAAAATAAATATTTTTACATCTATACCCTCCTAACAATTATTTGTTATATATTTACATTTTAATATATTAAGGACAACTCTAACATGTAAATTAATTATAAAATAAATTTATTTAGTTATTAATAATATTTCAAATTTATATAATTCTGGATTGGTTGGTTTTTGGACAGATTGGTTTTTTTTTTTTTTTTTTTTGTTCTAAATTGAATATCATTATCAATTGATAACAACATGATTAATTTCTCATTGTAATGGTTACTATTGTTGATTTACATCCACCAATAATGTTAAATGAGACAAACCATAATTATATATATATATATATATATTGTATCCTTGAAAATCTATAAGTGTAAATCTATAAGTGTAACAGAGAAACATATCCAATATTATATAAAAGCCCAAAAGCATTACGTACGTGTCTGTGTGACTCAACAAGAATGTCATATGTATAACAAAATGATTGTGGCATGTTCAAAGGGAAAAGCTACAGATAATTAATTAATGTTCGTGGAAAAAGTGTGGATAACATGCACAAGACAAGTCACTTCTGTACAAATAGAATATATATATATATATATGAATGCGAGTAATTGTAACTCTCCTTGCAATTGTGAATTGACGAGGAACATGTAAAGGAAGTTTCCGTGATGAATCCCAGAAGATGATCATTTGACTTGGAAGAGAACGTATGTTGAGTCATTGACTGAAACTTCCTAGAAATTGGGAGGTAGACTTCTGCTCTAAGAAACGGATAGCTTATGGATAACAAAATTAGAAATATATTAAATTAGTGAGAATAGTTTTGGAAGTAAAACTTGGTATTAAATTCTCCTAAATTTGTATTAAGTGACTTTTCAAACAAGTGGTTTTATGTACTCATTAAGTGATTTTAACACTTAAAAAATTAAACAAAATAACTGAATGAAACACATTAAGTGACATTCAGTGTTAAGTGGAAAAATCAAATAGGGCGTAATTCTTGTTCCTTGATACAAGATCTTTACTGGTTTTCATTAATGGGTTTTCAAGTTGATATGATCCATTAATTAAACAAGTTATATAGATCCTTCTTCCTTATACAAGACCAGAATTCTCTATTAAACCGAATTTTTCTGTGTTTTGAATGATCAAATGACAGGTCCAATCTGAAGTGAGAATCGTATTCCAATCTATGTTTGTAGAGTCTAATATCATCAGATCTCAATAAGATAGACCCTATCCCACAATGTGTCCATTTTTTAAAAAACAAAATGACAAGTAAACAATGTCATTGTTGTATGATTAGAATATATTTATATAGTACCAACGTCCCATGCTATTTAGTGCCTATATTACATTAATTTTTATATTACCTATTATTATCCTATCTTTACATTTAGGATTAAATTAAAAACCTCCTCTCACCTTTGAACTATTATTGGATATACAGTTACAAATGATTTTATTTTAGAAACCTCCCATATTGACTAATGTTGTTAGCATTCTGTTTGTGTTGACTAAGTTTGACCGTTAAAAAGTCTAAAATGTCTATATTTAAGCTTCAATTGTATGAACTGAATATTATACCCTCATACATTTACCAAATAAAAATTAATAAAATGATACAAAATGCGGGAATGTTAACTTGCAAATGAGAATTTATTTTGTAGACAATTTTATCCCTAAAAATAACAAAATTACAAATGAACCAAAAGCATTGAAAATAAATCAGAATATGTATTTATTTGTCTTTTTTATAAATCCAAGCAAATAAATAATCATTTTCTATGTTTTTTGTTCATTTGTGATTTTGTTATTTTTAAGGATAAAATAGTCCACAAAATAGTTTCTCCTTTACAAATTAACATTCTCACATTTTGTATCAGTCTATTAATTTATTTGGTAAAAGTATGAGGGTATAATGATTTATTCATACAATTAAAGGTATAAAGACATTTTAGACTTTTTAATAGTCAAACTCAGCCAACACAAACGAAATGCTAATGGTGTTAGTTAATAGGGGAGGTTTTTAAAATAAAAGCATTTGTAACTATACATCCAATAATAGTTCAAATGTGAGGGGAGATTTTTAATATTAACCCTTACATTTAATATAAAATCAATGAATCATATTAAGCTTTACAAATTCCATGGGAATACTCAAATATATTAATGGCATCTGACACCTAATCACAAGGATGGATATCTATATATAAATCCAACTTGCAAACATTTGCAGGTACATATGAATATAAAATATTTGTGTATATATATTTGAATTTGGTGGATTAAGATACCTAAGCAAGTCAGTCTTATATTTATTATAAAAAAGTCTCGTCTTATTTTATGAAGTATATTAATTTTTCTAGTCTTTATTTATCATTTCTCACCAATCCAATCCAATCCAAGTCTTTGTTTATTTTTTTTCCCCTGAACTAATTTTCAATGAAAACTCCTCAAATTTGCAGCCATTTTAAACTCAATTTTCTTATAAATTAAATGCTCATCAGTAATACTATCTAACTTGAATCTTTCTCTTCTCTCATTCACAACCTAGTGAAACACCATGGTCAACTTCTCTGTAACTCTGCTTCTGTTCTTTACTCTCTTCCTAGGCCATGGCATTGTTGAGCTTGAAGCTTCTGCTCATCATCAATCTGGTTCTTCAGATCAACCATACAGAACTGGCTACCATTTCCAGCCCACCAAAAATTGGATGAATGGTCTTTATTCTCTAATATTTTTCCAATCTTCTTGGGTTCTATATCTTTTTTTTTTCCTTGATTATTTTTTAATTAGTTTCTAACATTTTTTTTTTTTTTTGTCTTTTGGATATGTTATGATTTATGGCATTCACAAATGATCATATGGATGTTTGTTTGGATTTGTAGATCCCAATGGTTAGTACTTTTCAGCTCTTTCTCTAGCCGGTTCTTACAATATTTTTTTCCGGGTTTTATTAATGTTCGAGCTTAAAACTATTACTTCATCTGACTTTATCCGTAAATCTAAATTTTTAGATGTAACGATTAATTACTAATCATCGATTACTAGTACTTTTTGACATTCTTATATTTAAATGTTTAGATGTAACGATTACTAAACATGGATTAGTATTACTTTTTGACATTCTTATATTTAAATTTTTAGATATAACTATATATTACTAAAATGGATTACTATTACTTTGACACTCTTATATTCAATTCCCTATATACTACCTCTATATTTATATCTAAAATTGCCTTTGTGTTTATATATAGGTCATTTCTTATAAGTTTAAATGAGAATTCAATTTTAATTTCAACCTAATATTAATGGAATTAATGCATTCAGGACCCATGATTTACAAGGGAATTTATCACCTGTTCTACCAATACAATCCATATGGTGCAGTGTGGGGAAACATCGTGTGGGCCCACTCTACGTCAACGGATCTTGTTAACTGGACCCCACACGAAATAGCCCTCGATACATCAGATCCGTCCGATAGCCACGGTTGCTGGTCAGGATCTGCGACCATCCTCCCTGGAGGCAAGCCAGCAATCATATACACTGGATTAATTGACCTCCAAGGATCACAAGTCCAAAATTTGGCCATGCCCAAAAATTTTTCAGACCCTTATCTCAAAGAATGGTTCAAGTACAAAAAAAATCCAATACTTTCAGCTCCTGAACCAATCAATGCAACATTATTTAGGGACCCAACCACTGCCTGGCTAGGCCCTGATAAAATATGGAGAATGGTCATTGGAAGCGTAATTGACAACAAAAAAGGGTTGGTAATTTTGTACACAAGCAAAGATTTCAAGCATTGGATTAAGGCCAAGGACCCATTATATTCTGAGACGCGTACCGGAATGTTGGAGTGCCCAGATTTTTTTCCGGTGTCGACTGCTGACCAGAACGGTGTCGAAACCTCGATTCTAGGGCCAGACGTTAAGCATGTGCTTAAGGTTAGTTTATTTGACGACCAAATTGATAGGTACAGTATTGGGACATATGATGTTGGCAAGGATAAGTTCATTCCTAAGGAGGGATACTTTGATGATGTTCCTGGATTGAGATTTGATTACGGGAAATTTTATGCTTCAAAGAGCTTTTTTGATAGTGATAAGAACAGGAGAATTATGTGGGGATGGGTTAATGAATCATCAACTTGGGGTGATGATATCAAGAAAGGCTGGTCTGGATTACAGGTAATTTATTGCTTAAATAGGTCCTTCTCTAGTTAGGTCCATCCTGGAAAAAAAAAAAAAAAAAATTCAGGACTAAAGTTATGTACATTACGAAACTAAATGAAACTAGACTTTTAGGTCATACATGCATAACTTCGGTTCTGAAAAAAAATAAAAAAATAAAAAAATAAAAAAATAAGACGGACCTGGCTAGAAAATTGTTATCGCTTAAATTTTAGTCCCAAGTTATTGCTAGCATTGCTATGTTACATTTTGATAAGTATCTTAGCATTATGAAATATGAAAATTAACACATCCGGACTTTGTTAAGGATTTTGATTTTCTTGAATTCATCATTTTTCCAGGCAATTCCCAGAAGTCTTTGGCTTGATAAATCAGGAAAACAGTTGGTGCAATGGCCTGTACCTGAAATCGAATCGTTACGTGAAAACCAGGTAGATTTGCCAAGCAAATTCCTGGAGGGAGGATCACTGCTTGAAATTTCTGGTGTCACCGCTGCTCAGGTTTGTTAAAGCCCTTATTTATAGATTCTGAATTCACTGTTCTAACAGTAATTAGTCATTTTCTAGTCCAAACGCTATACTTTTAACAAAATCCGAACCTAAACTCGGCATTAGAGCCAGTTTTATGAGTAAGTTTAAGTCAACTTACAAGGTCTTGAACGTGAGAGTTGTGGTAAAGTGTTGTTCTGCATTGAACAACATAAAAACACAGTTAAATTAAATTTGTTAGATACATTCAATGCCTGACATCACAACTTTCGAATTTTGTTAAAATTAGAACGTTCTGACCTGAGAATTTCGTTAAAATTAGAACATTCTAACAGCTTGCAGCAGGGATAGATATTAAATAATCACTTCTCTTGTATTGAAAAGGCAGACATTGAGATTTCATTTGAGGTAACAGAGTTTGAGAAAGCAGAAGTGCTGGAACCAAACTGGACCAATCCACAGTTGCTCTGTAGCCAAAAGGGTGCTTCTGTGAAAAGTGCTTTAGGTCCATTTGGGTTGCTAGTTTTGGCTTCTGAGGGCTTGCAAGAATACACAGCAGTTTTTTTCAGAATTTTCAAGGGACAGGACAAATATGTGGTGCTTATGTGCAGTGACCAAAGCAGGTTAAATTTCTTCTCTCTGTTTCTCTCTCTCTCTCTCTCTCAAGCTATCAATTTTTGAACTTTTTTCCGTCAATAAGTGCTTTTTAATTTGCTTTTTGTCTAACAGATCTTCCTTGAATAACAAGAATGATAAGGCCAATTATGGGGCTTTTTTGAAAGTGGACCCTGTTCATGAGAAGCTGTCACTAAGGAGCTTGGTGAGTTGATCATATATAGCATGTGTTTGAAAGCGATTTTACAAAAAGTTTATTTATGATCATAAAAGAGATTTCTATGAAAGCACTATAAATGGTTAATTTGGTTTTCATGAGTATATTTGAATTGTGAAAACCCACTTTTATTGCAGAAATTCTTTTTTCGCAGACTAGCTAGGAATACAAAAACACTCATGAAAACACAAATAATTAATCTGAGTGGTTATAAAGTTAATTAATTGTTATGTGACGTTCCAGAAATCTTGAAAAAACCTGAAGAGTACCAACATTTGAATGAGATTGTGATTTTTGACAATTTGTACAGATTGATCATTCAATAGTAGAGAGCTTTGGTGGAGGAGGTAAAGCATGCATCACAGCTAGGGTTTATCCAACTTTGGCAATTGAAAATGATGCCCACTTGTATGCTTTCAATTATGGAACTGAGAAGGTCAAGATCACAAGTCTAAGTTCTTGGAGCATGAAGAAAGCTCGAATCAATGTCGAAAATCCAATTGAACGTGTGGTTTCTAACGAACATGTTAAATTTTAATCGATGGATTTATCTACGACTTAATTTTTCGTTGTATCATTTTTCCATTTGATCAAAAGTTCAGGATTAGGTTGTTCAGTGCTGTGAATTTCCTGATCAAACTATCCACATAGTGATGTGTTTTGCTTTCTTTGATGATTAATCATATTATTCGATATGCAATTAGTATTGATATTTCAACATGTCTTACCTTTGATGTGCCAAAAAGTTTCTTGGTTCATACCTTAATTAGAGTACTAATCAGGTTTGAGATCTCATGCATTTTTCCTTGTGGAATCTTGATTGGCACCGATTTAAAATGTAAACTTTTTTCAAAATAAAAATGCAATTCATTTTTTTCATTATGCACTTGTACCAATTGGAATCCTCCACGAATACACTTGTGAGATACTCACACCCGATAATTTTCTACATTGATTAATTAATTGAAATTTTGAAAATATCTAATATCAGAATTTCACATCAAATATAGATGAGACATATTGAAATAAATAATATAAAAAGGGACTCAAGAAATAAAGTAAACCTAATAATCATATATGTTATTTCCTTCACTAAGTGAATTATATTCCTTGATCACAATACATTAAAAAAAAAAAAAAAAAAATATGACACCTAGACTCTAAAAAAAATGACCCCTTTGTAATTTTTGAAATATTTCTTTATTGAAAGAATACAATGATACAATAATGGAATTAATCTGTGATTTCCTTTGTTATTTTGTCTTCTGTAAATCAAACTTCTTCAAATATTTCAAATATTGCTTCAATAAATATGAGCTTTCTTCATGCTCCAAGCACTTAGACTTGACATTTTGACATTCTCAGTTCCATAATTGAAGGCATACAAGTGGGCTTCTTTTTCAATTGCCAAAGTTGGATAAACTCTAGCTGTGATGCAAGTTTTGCCTCCTCCACCAAAGCTCTCCACTATTGAATGATCAATCTGTAAAAATAGTCACACAAAAAATTGCATTAATTTCAATATGATTATTTGTGTGTTTGAAAGTGTTTTTGATGAAAAATTATCAGAAACAGGAATCCAATTAACACCAATGTAAAATAAATAAATAAATAATCTGCATTTCACATTGGGCCAATCATAAAAATAAAATAAAAAGATTCCATTCTTGATGAACTCTAGCTTTTATTGTTGTGCCTGACTAGAATAAATGATATTCTAGAAGTGAAAAGCACTTGGAAGTGCCTTTGGTTTTGGGGAAACATTTATGTGATAAAGTCTTTTTCATTGATTAAAACATTGTTTTACACTATAAAAAAAAATAATAAAAAATTAAAAAAAAAAAGTACAAAACTCTTTTAAAACAAAAATTGTTAAGCTTGATGGACTTTTTTTTAGTATTTCTTCGGAAGCAGTTTTTAAAAGTCCTTTTTATAAAAAAGTAATGCTACAATGTCTAAATTTGGTGTCTAAATCTGGTGTTCAAATGATGTGGTGACAATATGGGTCATTTATTTAAATTGTATTAGATTTGTATGTTTTAAATAAATAGACCAGAGTGTCGCCACATCATTTGGATACCAGATTTAGACACCAAATTTATGTACCAAATTTGGACAATATAACATTACTCACATTCTCAATTTCAAAACTTATATAAAAGTCAACTTACCAAGCTCCTTAATGACAGCTTCTCATGAACCGGGTCCACATTCAAGAATGCCCCATAAGTGACTTTATCATTATCATTATTTAAGGAAGACCTGTCATTCAAAAGATTAAATAAGAACAAAAGAACAAAAAAATATATGCAAAAATCAAAACTAGAAATCGATTTATGCGCCCTTCTTGGATTCGGTCGATCGTGAACTGAAGTTACGATCCATAAACTATCGATCTGATCTGACCGGAGAATAATTAGTCTTTTGATAGCCTGAGATGGTGAGAGAAAGTGGGAGAGAGAAGAAAATAACCTGCTTTGGTCACTGCACATAAGCACCACATATTTGTCTTGGCCTTTGAATATTCTAAAGAAAACTGCTGTGTACTCTTTCAAGTCCTTTGAAGCCAAAGCCAGCAACCCAAATGGGCCCAAAGCACTTTTCACGGAAGCACCCTTTTGAATACATAGCTGCTGTGGATCTGTCCAACTTGGGTCAAAAACTTCTGCCTTCTTGAAATCAGATATCTCAAATGAAATCTCAACATCTGCCTGTAAATTACACAAACAAAAAATCCAAGAGAATTTAATTTTATTCTTTAAATATGGACACATTAATTACCTATGTATATCAATGGTAAACTAAGCTTATTCAGTTCGGTAATGTTTCAGATTCGAATCTCGTAGTGCATAAAAAAATAATAATAATAATTGACTAACCTGTACAGCTGTGACACCAGAAACTTCAATCACTGATCCTCCTTCCAGGATTTTGGATGGCAATTTTACTTGTTTTACACGTAGCTTCTCAAGTTCAACTACAGGCCATTGCACCAATTGTTTAGCAGATTTATCCAGCCAAATTTTCCTGGGAATAGCCTGGAAAATCAATCCAAGAAAATGACTGTTAATAGTTGAATTTTCACTACCAACCAGACATATTGTGTTAGAAAAATTCAAACAAATAATTTGTCTTGCTTGACTTGCAATTAAATCAATTTTAAAAACAATTAATCAGAAAATTCATGTACCTGTACTCCAGACCAACCCTTCTTGATGTCATCCTCCACACTTGATGATTCATTAATCCATCCCCACAAAATCCGTCGGCCCTTCTCGTTATCAAAGAACGTTTTCGAAGCATAAAATTTCCCGTAATCATACCTTAATCCTGAATCACTCTCCACTGAACCTTTATCCGGGATATACCTATCTAGGATAGTGTTATACGTCCCAACAGTGTAATACTCGTGCTTAGTGTCATCTAAGCTGGCCTTAAGCACGTGTTTAACATCCGGTGCGACAATTGAGGTATCAACACCATTCTGGCCGGCAGTCGAGACGGGAAAAAAGTCTGGGCACTCCCACATTCCCGTATCCTTACCGGAATGTAACGGATGTTTCGCCTTAATCCACTTCTTGAAATCTCTACTTCTGTACAAAATTGCTAACCCTTTTCGGTGATGTTTGCTTCCAATGATCACTCTCCAAATATTATCATGACCTAACCAAGCCGTGGTTGGGTCCCTAAATGAGCTTCCATTGATTTGATTCTCAACTGTTGAAGCCATCAAGGGGTTTTTTGGGTATTTTATCCATTCCCTAAGATAAGGGTCAGATAAATTTTTGGGCACAGCCAAGTTTTGGACTTGTGTGTTTTTTGCGTCAATAATTCCAGTGTATAAAATGACTGGTTTACCGCTAGGGAGGATGGTGGCAGAACCTGACCAGCAGCCGTATTGATCGAACGGCTGTGATGGGTAGATGGCATGCTCATGTGGTGTCCAGTTGATCAGATCCGTTGATGTCGAGTGAGCCCACACAATGTTGCCCCACACTGCTCCCTTTGGGTTGTATTGATAGAACAAGTGATAAATTCCCTTGTACATCATAGGTCCTGATCAAATCAAATCAAAAAGTATACAATTCATTACAAATGCATAAAATTTTCATATAGTCAACACAAAAACGGAATAGTACAAGTTCATACATCCGTCTAATAAAATCTTATCAGGTAAACATTCATATGCAGATTTTAACGAATGACAGACATAAAAATAATTTGATATACTCCTTTTTTTTATTAAATTAATAACACAGAAATACAAAATATGAATAAATAAGTACTCACCATTGGGATCTGCATGTCCAAACACAGCCAAAATCATAACATGTCCAAAAAAGACAAGAAAACGAGTGTGTTAGAGACATAAACAAGAATATTAGCAAAATCAAAAAAATTGAAAAAATTGAAGGAAAAAAAATACCATTAATCCAATTCTTGGGAGGTTGAAAATGGTAACCAGTTCTATAAGGCTGATGAGAAGAAGAAGCAGGTGAGGTGGTTTGAAGGTGTTGGAAAACATGGTGAGAGGCTTGAAGCTGAAGAACACCATAACCTAGAAAGAGAGAAAACAGAAGAAACAGAGAAGAAAATGAAGAGTGATTGGCCATTGGTGTGGATGAGAGGAGACACTGAGTTCCAAAATTTGCAGGACGACTTGTTATATTTATAGATAATTGAAGAATTAATAAATTAAAATAAAAAGTTAATAGTTAAGAAGTGATCTGTATGGTCAGTAGATTTTGTGGATTGAGAGTTCAAAAAGTTGAAAGAGAAAAGAAGAATCAAAAAGATGTTGATAGAAAAAAGATGTTGGAAGCTGTGTACATCATATATCAACATTCAACAACTTTGTTAGAAGTCAACCTTTTTGTTCTTCTTGGTTTATTATTTATAAAAAAAAAAATTAATTTTTTTTTTCTGGTACAAAAATTTATTAAATATTTTTATATTAATTCAAGTGAGAAGACTGACATATTTGTCTTCATCCAATGATCCATGTTAGTTGCCGATTCCATGCATAAAAAAACTGAATATAAATTGCTTGTTTTTGCAGGAAAAACAATTAAAAAAATCATTAAAAAAAAACTCAGTTTTATTTATTGTGTAAGTTTAAGAGTAAACTTAATTATCTACAAAATTAATTAATTTGTGGATAATTAATTATCCACAAATTAAGTCTTTGGATCATTCATAGATCTATTCTTACTTTTAGCTAAAATATAGGCGGATTGAAATCTGGATAATTCCTCAGGTGCTTTAATTCATTGAGAATTATGAAATTCATGTGGATAAACGTCCCATAAATTTCGCTAAGATTGTTTCTAAATTTTTTGAAATTAGTCAAAACTCGTTTTTATAATGAATTGAATAGATGAAAATATTAATAAACACAAATTATATATATAATATAGTCTATATTTTAACCGTCTGGTGTGCGACCAAAATCCCATATTGGCTATACATAAAGATGATATGGGTAGATAAGTATGGATACTATCTCCATTGGTATGAGGCATTTTGCGTATACACCCAGAAGTAAATCCGTGTGGACTTAGGTCCAAAACAGACAATATCATACTCTTTTCTTCTTCTTTTTTTTAAGTTTTACAAGAACTATTACAATAGGACTGCTGTGACCTACCCCGAGATCAAACAATACATGTGCGGTCTGTATATCTACTCCTACAACCTGGGAAGAAAACTCCCCACATATGCTTGTAAAATGTGCATGTTAAGATTTGAACCCCTCACCACTTATGTGGAAGAGAGGTGCACTACCAAATCTGCTAATAAGAGATATACAAACAGATAATATCATACCAATGTGGAGAATAAGGATTCCGGACTAGTAACACTAACCAAATTTTTAAAATATGATATCCAATCAATTTACCTTGCGAGATATAATACAAATATAATTGTTCAATAATGTGTATGCTTATCTTTTAAATAATAATAATAATAATAATGTGTATGCTTATATGCACTTTTTGGCTGTGTTCTAATTTATATATATATAACTTTTGTCTTAAATTTGACTAGAAAATTATTATATATATATATATATATATATATACATTTTACATTTTTGAAATAGACTAGATAATTATTATATAAATGTGTGTGTGTATATATATATATATTATTTTGGGGATATGATTTGATTTTGTATATTCTTAAATTGATCAACCTTTGGCTTCTCACATTTATTATTTTCAAAGGTGTCCCCACAGAGAGATTGTGTCAGCTTGTCACAGCTAAGAAAAATATGTTCACAAGAAATAAATAATAGAGTTGAAATTTATTAAAAGAATAGACCAATTTTTCAGTCTTTTTTATTTAAGATTTTTTATTTAAATTCCTTTTTGGCATTTTATGGAGGAATTGTGTCAAGTTTTGTTCATATTATCAACATAGACCTATTATAATATAGTGTTATTGGATGGCTTTCACAACTAAGAAAATATTAGAATGAAAATTTAAAAAAATGGACAATTTTTTTTCCTTATCTTATCATTTTCTGGGTAGTCTTGGATAGAATTTGATTGGATAAGAATTTTCCACTTTAATTTAATTAAATGGAAGTGTTTTAACAATTGAATTATTTGAAAATTCAAATTATAATTACAAAAATAAACTTCAAACAATACCTTAATTTCAACAAGATAAATAATATAATAATAATAAAGCAAAAAAAAAAAAAGTGTGTACTTTTCCAATAGTTTAGAATAGTATATAAAATTAGAAAGTAATTGAAGAAAAGTTTAAAAATCTCATTTCTCTTGTGAGGGTCAAAGAAGAAAGTTAGATCACATGTTTTTTTTTTCGAAATCAAGTTAGATCACATGTTTATCAAGCATTCAAGCTTATCTCTTTCTTTTTATATACATTTCAACTCTATCCATTTAACTTAATTAGAATAGAGAAGAAAAATGAAGTATAAAATCAGTATGCAAAATTCTCGGATCTTAGCACCGTCAAATATGATCTATTAAAGCCTGATAATATCTCAAATTTGAGTTGTCGCACCGTATATTGTATATAAAAAAAATAATAATAATAAATCTTTAATTTTTGATTTTTTAATCTAACATCAATCGAACAAAGGTTTGATGGAATTCGGTAAAATCAACCGCTACCAGCGATACTCGAAATGTAACTCTCACCATTAGGAAAAGGTCATTCATCATGCTACATTTTACAATTTAATGTTTAAATATAGGACTCGAACTCTATCGGACGATAAATGTTCAACCACCTTTTACTACGTGTTTGTACAAAATTAAACAACTCCGTACCGTTTTCCCACTTGCACCATCGTCCTTCCCCACACATGGTTGCATAATTTTCTTTTTATTTTATTAAACTTTGTTGTAAATGGACCGACTCAAGGTTATTTGGGGATAAAAAAAACTAATATTAGAACTTTTGCATCTCAAATATAAAAAGTATGAGTTTTTATAATTTTATTTTTATTTAAAAAAAAATTTAAGATAATAAAAAAACATTAATCAAATTTTGTATTCCAATTTTTCTAAAAACGTTTTTTTCAATATATAGTACGGCGAAATTTATATCACGATCCGAGACTGAGAGTATTTGTTCAAAAACAACCAAAACGTTTTAGAGAGTTTGATAGAAATAAAATAAATAGTAGAGTTTTTAATGTAAATTTAGAAGTTCGAATCTTTTAATTTAGCTAATGTTGAATTCCAGTTGTATGAAAATTATGAAAGTTGTTCAATTGAGAAATAAATGAAAATGTGTGATAATTTAAAAGGGTATTTAATTATACAATAACTCTATTTTGTCTAAATTTGGTACCCAAATGATGTGGCGTGCAACATTATAATCTATTCGTTTAAATTGTATTAGATGTGTATGATTTAAATGAATGGACTATAGTGTTGGCACATTATTTGAATACCAAATTTGGATAAAATAGTATTACTCATAATTATAAATTGTTTATTGTGTTTAATTGGAAAATATATGAAAGCTTGAGAATTTAGATTTTAAATACTGTTTTCAAAAGAGAAATATAAATACATTCACTCATAATTGAAATGGTCATACATTTTCCCTTCACAATCTCTTACGCATAATAGATCAAGAGTTAGCTATTGATGACAATGTGAGATTGGTCCGGTGGTAAACTCCTCACACCTACACAATAAGGTTGCGGGTTCAAGTTTTCACCCTCCTCAAAAACCCTCGAATTTATATAAGTACGTAATACTTCAAAAAAAAAAGGTTAGCTACTGATAAAAAAATATATAAATAAACAATAATGTTACTTTGCCCATATTTGATGTCCTAATCTAATGTCCAAATGATGTGGTATTACTATAATCCATTTATTTAATCCATTATAGTGATGTCACATCATTTTGGCAATAAATTTGGACACAAAATTTAAATAACATATAATTACTTATAAACCAAATTTTGGACCTAAATTTCCGGCGTGACTAATTCGGGCGGGGCCTTAGGGAGTTAGGGGGGCTCAATGGTAGGCGGTGATCGGCTCTGGTTGTATATTATTATTGTCTCTTCAACTTGACAAAATAAATATTAAGGTATGGAACATGTAAATACTTTATTATAATGCTATTCGTTTTTAGACAAACTATTATAGTGCAATATATATATTCATAGATTCAGATCGAGATTCGAGTGGATCGATCTCCTGAATTTCCCATTTTTAAAAAATAATTTTTTTTGAATCTATCATTACGTTTCTCAATGCTTATAGATCGATCTAATGTTTATGAATTGACAATTCAAAAAAATAATAAATTATACATTAAGGAACCTAAGATCATTAGGAGTTCATATTTAATTAGGATGTACACAATTTAGGTTCTCTATTTCTTAGAAGTTACCGACTAAATCATCTAAGAGTTTCATATTTTAAGTGTTTGACAAAGATTAATTTTCAGTTGTCAATTTAATTAAGGAACCGAAGATCATTGGTAGTTCGGAAACTTGTTATTGACTAGAAAAATAAACATACGATAAAACAAATCAAACTAAGAGCTTAAACTTGTATTTGACTAGGAAAACGAACATACGAGAAGAGAAAAAAAAATCTAAGAGCTTTAATGGGTTAATTTTTACCACATGTTTACCTTTAAAAGCTAAGCAACATGAATATAAGATATTATCAAGTTTGAATGAAAGTTTTTTATCATCAAATCACATTAGACAAATAAAAGAAATAGTTTTAGATAGCTAAAAGCCTAAAAACAAGAAAGTAAATATTAATAATATTTTCATTATATTTCTGATATTTTTCATATTTTATAAAAATGATATTAGATTAATTCTTAAATATCATCGATATTTTAAGAATATTTACTATATTTCTTATTTACATTAATATTTTTATAAATTTATATCTCGATATTATCACCATAATCGATATTTTTACTCTAAACAAATTAGATAAATATATACACGACTATACAAAAAATAAAAATAAAAATAGGTCAAACCAAAAACAAAAATGTTGTCTATAATTCAGACGTGGGTTTGTGTTCAATCACTAGTTTGGACCAAAGAAAAAGTACAATGGGAATGGAGTCCATAATGATGGGCCATAAAAGTCTTGCTAAAATTGTAGAAAATCTACACCCAAAATATAAGATTTCAATAACCATATTTTAGTTTGACTTATCTTCTGATAATATTTCATACAAATTTTAATACAATTCTAGTCAAATGGAGGCATGTTTAAAAATAAATTGTTACAAAACAGAACAGAGAAAATTAATTAAATAATGTTTTTATGCTCTTTTTTTTTTTTTAATAAAATTTTGTAAACAAGCCCAAGTGTTGTTTCCAATTTTTGTATCTTTGACAAATGTTTGGGTTGTTTGGCCCATTCATGATCTCCATAATATGAATCAGTTTTACAAATCAGTATGAAAAAGACTGGTAGATTTTACTTTTCAAAAAGAGATATATATATTTGGGTTCTGTTTATTCGGTTGAATCGGATTGATCCGAAACTTGTGATTAGTCATGTGACCTAATGGTTCGCTTGTAGGAAGTTTGGGCCTAAGGCCCAGCTCTTATATACGAATGCTAAAGCACACTCCAAGTAAAGGAACATAAGTAAAGTACATAAATTTAACGACCGAACATGCATGAATACCAGAAGCGAAACCTTCTATTACTCTGTTGATCCATGCACGAGTACTGAAACAATAGGCATAAAACTTGTTAATTCTAATACTCTCTCTAGAAATTTTATTAATCATCAAAAACTTCAATTCCGATTAAATAGAAAAACTAAAAAACTAAAAAAATTGGGAAAGCAATCATCGATTTTCCTACAAAGGAAAGAATTGAGATAACAATGAAATTGAAAATACTATAATCTTAAAACATCATAAACCTATCTACTAAGAAAATTAGATTTGATTTGAGCATAAAATAATTAACTACCTAATTAAATATATAATAATATGTATTAATTACAAGAATATTTTTAAAGCCTAAAATATTCAATAATATCTCATGCATCACAATACAGGCAACCTAAAAGACTTCATGTAATGCATGTCATTAGGTATTTGCGATTTAATGTTTCTATATATATATAATAACCACGAAATCAATATAGATTTTTGTTTTGTAGAACGAGAGATACGATAATTATTGCCATACTAATACACAACAAGGGGCGGATCCACGTTGGAATCATGTATGGCCCGTGCCCTACCTCAATTTTTTTTAAAAAAAAAAAATGATTCTATGTATTATATATTTAAATATTTATTAAGAATGGTTAATAGCAAATTGCTGTTGGTGTGACTGGTGGTGGGTCTTGCTTTTTAGACTTAGGGTACTCGGTTCAAGTCTCATCTCAAACAAATAGATACATAGATACTTCTTTAATTCAATTTTATCATCTAATTTTTTATGTGCCTCTTTTAATTCAATTTCATCTTTTAATTATTTATGTCTTATTTATTTTACCAACATTTCCGATTCATTTTTTTTATTCCGTCGTTGTCAATTTTATAACTACCATTAATTTGTAATTACTTAATTCAACTTTATTTTGTATTAAATTATATATTATGTTTTTGAATATTTATTATTTCTAATAGTTTTAATTTGACATACCTAACAGTTTAACACGTCTAATCAATAAACCCTAAAATCTTATATTTTACTTTATTGGATTAAAATAGTCATTCTATTACTATGATTCATTTTATTTTATCTTTAGTATTTTTCTTTATTTTATAGTTTTTATTTATTTAGAATCAATAATTTACCAATAATTTGAAGAATAAAAAATTTAAAAACATGTATAGTAATAGTTATTAATAAATTATTTTTGTATAAATTTAAATTGAATTCATTATAAATGCAAAACCAAATTTCTTATTATAAAATTAGATGGTAATTTATTCTTTTAATTTTTTTCATTATTTATATTGTTTTTTCTTGTTATTATTTATTTTTTAAAATATTTTTTCTTGTTTTTATTTTTTTCTGAATGTAAGATTATTTAACTCATCTGAGTAAGTATTCTATTTATTTTATCTTATCTAAAAAAAAAAAAAAAAAAAAACCTATTTTATAATGATTTTAATTTTTTAGTATTTTTTAATATAATTGAATTTAAATTTATTTAAGTGCTCTACCTGATTAAAATTCTTGGGCCTGCCATTGAACAAGTCCAATAATGTGATTCCACTGCAGAAATAAAAATGGTGTGCTATCTTGATGTAGTGGAAAAATTACGCACACAACAATCGATAAAAGACGGGGATAATAGTTTTTCTATGGTAGGCATATAACTGTGAACATACTTATATCACACTTACCACACACCTCATCACTTTTTGCTAAAAAAAACAATGCAACTCGGTCAAATAATGCTTACATGTCAATAAATGATGAGGTGAATAAGTGTGCTATAAGTATGCTCACAGTTATAATACCTACAAGAGAAAACTGAATTGATTAAAATCATCAATTTTGCTAAAAAAGAAAGAATTGATATACTAATGGAAATTAAAAATACTATAATCCTAAATCATCAAAAATCTATCTAATAAGGAAATTAGATTTGATTTTAAAAAATCAAATTACAAATAATTAATTACATAATTAAATATATATACATATATATATATATATATATAATAAAAGGAAACATAATAATATTGTATTAATTACATAATTATTTTTAAAACCCAAAATATTCAATAATATCTCTTGCATCATATCTTTTACAAATACAAAATCTTCAAAGTAGCATTATTGCAATTAAACGAATATATTATAAGGATGTTACATCATTTAAGCACTAAATTTGATCAAGGTAACATTAGAGCGGTGTTATTGACACACCTACTACCTGTCTATTTATGCCCCACCTTTTTAATTATGCAGTATTTTTTTTTTCCTTTATCAAAATTACTTAAAGAGACATACAATTTAAGGAAAAAAAATCATCTACAAAGTAAACCTATTAAAACCCCACATTCCTTTCAAAAAAAAAAAAAAAAAACATGTTCTTTTAAACTTTTTTTTTTTTTTTTTTATTTCTTAACTCTTAAACCCTAAATTTTGCTCTTTACACACATACAAAAATATTATGAAATAGTCTTTGAAAAATATCAAGCATATGGAAGAATCGTTCTTTAGAATGATATTAAGCTATCGTTGTGTTGAAGCACTTCTGTTATTTTTTTTTTCTCTTCTACCATGAAATAAAAAGAAAAAAAAAACTCAAAATAAAATAAAATAATAAGAAGAAGAAATAAATCATTTAATGGAGGTGAGAGAAAGATGATATAGAGATCAAAGATGTGGTATAGTAATTTTAAAAAATAAGTAAATTTGGTAGTTTTGGAAATAAATCAAAACAATTAGTAAAAACATTTAATTTTATTTTATTAAATCAAAATTTTAAAAAGTGGGACATATGTAGATTGGTAGGGGGTGTGTCAATAGCACCACTCATAACATTATTGTTTCATTCCTCCTCCTTCTCCTTATATAAAATCTTGGCCCCAACAAAAAATTTATCAGAGTTAAATAGTCATCCATGGCAAAATTTAACTCCAATGCAAATCATTATCACGTGGCTATTGTTTGTATTGTCTTGGTCTCAATGTTGGCTCTTCATGGATGTGAGTCTCTTGCAATGCTTTTTTATTTTATCTTTTGTTTGTGACAATTTTTTTTATATTTTTTTTCTAGTACAACATTGCTTCCACTAATAAAAAATAAAAAATAAAAAAAAAGGCTTTTGATATATGCCAACTATTTTGTTTCCATCTCTTTTATCAAATTGAGAAAGACACAACTGTTTATTTTTATCCCAGAAACTATTTATTTTAATCGAAACCAATCAGTTATAGGGAACCCTATCACATAAGTGAATGAGAAGTACCCAACCATTTTGTTAAGAATGGTTTATGGTTTCAAATAATTCAAATCTGATATATATATATATATATATATATATATTGTTTATCCAACAAAGATAAACAACAATTGTTAAATGTTTTTATTTGAAAAAACAATATATATACTAGAGACAGTCTGATAGAGACCATATTCTCTATTCGGCTTATGGATATACAATTATCATGTACGAAATCCCGTATCTGGTCTGTCCGGTTACATGGTCTTTAAAAAAAAAAAAATATTTGTTTCTTGATGATTAAACAGGTTATGGTCAACCGGCGCTTGAACCATGTGTGCAAGGGACGGTGGGGGAATGGTGTTGCACAACAAAGCCAAAAGTAGGATGCTCCGATCAAAAATCTGATTGTTTGGACAAATGCCCTGCTTTCCCTCCAAAAGCCATGCATTCATGAATATGCACACATATGTGTATTGTTGTTGCTAATAATAATTGATGAATAAATCACACTAAAATAAAAAAAATTGTCAAATTTAGTGTTGTTTTTACTTGATATATCATACGTTTTTAGATTGGATTGGTCCTTAACGATAAGGGTATTTTTGGTTTCGTTAGCACATTAATAGTTTAATACCCATGTTAGGTATGTGAAGTACCACGTTTAGAAGGGCTTCTCTGCAGATAGAGAACATTTTTATTGCCGAAAGATATTTTCTAATTTGTTTTTGTATTAAAACCTTAATAAACATATTAAACTTAACTCTTTCAATAACTTTTCACTAATAACTCAAATTTTAAAAGATTTACTGCTAAAAAGGAAAAACTCTACTTATTATAAAAGCTCTTCCTAACGTATGACAAGATTCTCAAAATCTATGAGATTTCAATACAAGTTCTCTCCAAATAAAATTACACATTTTATTTTTGTAATTAACCTTGAATAGTGAAGCAAAATGCTATATTTTTCTCTATATTTATCGTTGTGTAGTTCCATGCAAATTTTGTAAACCGTGTGGGAAGAATATAAATAAGAGTTCAAGATAATTGTGTTAATATGTGTGGACACATTAAGAATTGAAACTATATATATGCATTCAAATATAAGTATATAACAAATAATAATTGTAATGAATATATGTAAAATTATTTGTTTCTAGTTTTGTGTGATTTAAAAAAAAAAAAAAAAAAAACAAACAAACAAACAACTTTTTACCTATATTTAGTTTCCAGTAAAAAAAATCAAACATTTCATTCGGTTTTCAGTTTTCATTAAAATTCAGCATTCTACAAAAATAATATTAAAAAAAAAAAAAAAAAGGTGTTTATTTTAAATTTTTGTATCTTCGACAAATTTTTGGGTTGTTTGGCCCGTTCATGATGTCCATAATATGCATTAGCTTTTTTCGGTCATTTTGGTTTGATCCGAAACTTGTGATTAGTAGTTAAATAAATAAGGGCCTGAATGGTAGGCTTGTAGGTAATATGGGCCTAAAGCCTAGGCCCAACTCTAATAAACGAATGCTAAATGTAATCATCCCAGTAAGTGTGCAGTGAATTTAAAAAAATCACCTTAAAATTTGCAAATCATTAATTAAAAGTAAAAGTATATAAATCATTTACGGTATGCATCGAGGAGAAAAATACCCGTAAAGATCTCATTAGTATAATTTTGATTACATTTTAAGAATTTAGTTTGTTTTGCACTTAAAAACCGAGTGCTTAAATTATTTTTCCGGGTGACAATACCGACACCTTAAAAGAAATCATGTAATGCAAATCATTTGGTATTTGAGATTTAATTTTTCTCAGTATATATAGTAACCACAAAATCAATATAGATTTTGTATTTGTAGTACGAGAGATACGATGATTATTACCATACTACTACTATACACGTCCAATAACGTGACTTGAATGTAGAAATAAAAATAGTGCGCTACAAATATGGTATCAAAACGAATTAGCAAATACAGATTTCTTTCATTCTTCGTCTTCTTATATAAATTCTTGGCTGCTAAAAAAAATTATCTTGAGTTAATTAAAATCCATCCATGGAAAAATTTAACTCCCAGGCAAATCACTATCCTTTCCTGTTGTTTGTATTATCTTAGTTACAATGTTGGCTCTTCATGAATGTGAGTCCCTTGCAATGCTTTTTTATTTTATTTTTTTTGTTAGTGACTATTATATATATAGTTTCAGTACAAGATTGCTTTTACAGACAATGTTTTTGATATATGAAACTGTTTTGTTTCCATTTTTCTTTTATATAACTCAGGTAGACACAATAAAAAAGGTAGACACAAATGTTTTTTTTTATTCCAAAAATTGTATACTATTTACAAAAAAACAAAAAAACAAAAAAAAAAAAAAAAAAGAGATTTATTTATTTATTTTTGAAATTTTACACCAACTGATTCAGCGGTTTACCGGAATCTGACAAGATCAACCACTACAAGCATAACTCAAAATATAACTCTCATTACATGGGATCCCTAATCACAGGAGTGAAAGGGATGTGCTCAACTTCTTTCTTAGGAGCGGTTTATGATTTCAAATAATTTGGATCTCATATATAATTTTATTTTTTAATCGAAGCATTATGATTTTATTTGAAAGAATAATATACTAATGAGTAATGACATAGACCAAATTCTCTCTTACTCTAATCTTTATCTTAGATTTTAAAAATCATTTTAATAAAAAAATTTGAATATTTAATTATCAGGTACAGGATCATACGGATGTTATCCTTTCTCGTTATATATAAATATATATATATAGTTCTTGTATTTTGATTTAATATATATATACTTATTAAATCACTATTATAAATAAGTTATTCACATCCAATATCCTAATAAAGTTATATCATAATACATCAGTAGGAACGAAAGTGTATATATATATACATATAATTGTTTCTTCATGATTAAAAAGGTGACTGTCAACCTGTGCTTGGATATGTGTGAAAGGTATGGAAAAAGGAGTGGAGAAATGATGTTGCAGAAGAAGAACAAATGGAAAGAGTGGAGCAGAAATGATGCTGCAATGACAAATCTGATTGTCTGAACAAATGCCATCCCCCCTCTAAAATCTATTGATTCTCCATGAATTTAAGAATACGCACACGTGTATTGTTGTTGCTAATAATAATTGATGAATAAATCATAAAAAATAAAATAATTAATTGGCAATTATTGTGTTTTTTTTTCGATAATATAATTTTGTGTTGTTTTTACTTGCTTTATATGTTTTACATTACATACATGCTTTTTTTTTTTTTTTTTTTTTTTAAGTATGTAATGTAAAAACATACAAAGCAAGTAAAAAGAACACAAAATTATATTATTAAAAAAAAACACACATTACTTACGGATTGGTTGTCATCAATAAGGGTTTATTATGGTTTCGTTAGTAGATTAATGTCCCATGATATATATATATATATATCAGTTCTTTTCTCCTCAGTGTGTCATGATATAACTACATTAGTGCATTGCATGTGGGTTATAGATTATGGAGAAGTTTTGGCAAGTGCATACATTTTGAATCAAACCATGTAAATCTAATGCTCTACATCTAACACACTGATAGGGTTATATCATAACACACTGACTTGAAAATTTTCCATATATATATAATAGAAAAAAGCCGCTCAACTTCTTTATCGGTCAAAAAATCATAAAAATATTTTTCATGCCAAATGATTTTTTTTTTTTATTTGCTTTTGTGTTGCTTGGTTGTCGCTCTTGATAAAAACCTTAATAAACATAATAAAAGTTAATTCGTTCAGTAAATATTCAGCAAGGTTAAAAAAATAATAATAACTAAAAAGCAATGCGCATTTTGTATCGTTTTTAAAATTGTATTTTTGAAAATTAAAAAAAAAATGAAAATTATATTTTAAAAATGTAATGTGTTTGGTAGTGTTTTTTATAAGTAGTTTTTTGAAACGGAAAACGATATAAAAATGTTCGGTTGCTGTTTTTAAAATGGGTAAAGTAATTGTTTGGAGAGAAAAGTTGATTTGTTTTGAGACGATGTTTTTGAAAATGATAAAAAACAAAAAAAAAATTTATTTTTAACTTTTTAGTTATACATTTTAAAAAGTTGTTTTTTGTTTTCAAAAACAGTTTTGTAAAACATGTAAACAAACAACATTAAAGTTGTTTTTTATTAAAAACAGAAAACCATTTTTAAAAATGGTTCCAAACAGAATCAAAATCTTTATTTTAAAAAAATCTACGACCAAAAACTATGCTTATAAAAGCTCTTGATTCACATAATCTACAAGATTTCAATACACACTTCATTTGTGTAATTACCTTGAATAGTGAAGTAGAATGCTATATTGTTCTATATATTTATCAACATGTGTAATTCCACACACTTGTTGTGAATCATGTGAGAATATGAACAAGAATTCGAGATAATTGTGTGTTAATATGTGTGGAAACATTATATATATATATTTTCGACAAAAGACAAATTAAGAATTGAAACAATAAATAAATAAATTATATATTTTTTCTTAGACATGAAAAAGTGTGTAATAATTTATTAAAGAAACAAGTCCACTTTTAACAAAGTGATATGCACGTACCTTCACTTATGTGTGGGGTTGGAGTATTATATTTACCAATTAAATCGTAAAGTGTAAATAGACATTACCCTTATAGTTGGAGTTGCATTTTAAGTCGTGCTTATATAAATTCGAGTCTCACATGTTGCCTATTAAATCGTAAAGTATATAGAACTCGTTCCTACAGTGAGAGTTGAATTTCATGCTGTACTTGTACTGATTGATTTCACTCGGTCATAGTAGATTGTTGATACAATTAGTGTCATATTTAATATATATATATATTCAAGAAATATACGTTAAAAATTTATTATATAAAAATTTTTAAATATCCAATGTATTTTTTTATAGGGACAAAAATTCTCTCTTCACCTAAAATATCCTCACTTTGTCCGAACCTTTCAACAATCCATTGACACCTGTCTTCTAATGAAATCAAAGGCCTAGATTTAATCTATTATTTTGTTGGTCCTATGACTTCCTATACATTTTCGTTTTACATCATCCAAAAAATCCTAAATTTGTTAACCCATCTTTCAATCCCTAACTGGCTAGCAGACCATATCCTCTCAAATCTCAATCGACTATTGAGAAAATTTCTCTCATGAATCTCCGGAAAGATTGATTTTAATTTGAATCTATTTCTTTCTCTCATCAATCTCTCGAGAGATTGAGTTTAATTTAAGAGAAAGGAGAAAAATGACAAACTCGATTGAGGAAGAACATGAAGAAGAGGGGCAACGTGAGCACCAGTCATGGTCGTGGTGACGAATCCTGGAAGTCGCGTTAACGCCGGAGGCATGCACCACCACCGTATTCTCTTCGTAAACTACCATCTTGGTTATTTTTGGGCATCAACAACCTCTGGTCCATGGTCCTCAACGATGTTGGTTTTTGTTTTTGGTTTAATTGATTCAGATCATTTGGCGTTTAAAAAAAAAAATAGTTGTTAATTTCATAGACCATTTATGAGCAGGGAAGTGATTCTTGGTGCTAATCCAGGGCCTATGATGAATTTGCCTTCGAATATGATGAAGTTTCCTTCAAATATCCAGAGATATTGAATCTATGATTTGACGATTTTATTTTTTATTTTTATGGGTTTAGATTGTGTATACCGATGATTATACAGTTTGGATTTTTTATTTCACAACTCAAAATCTGACCTTGGGTGATTATACAGTACAAGAAAAAAAAAAAAATTTCACCAAAAATTCCAGTGATGATTTGGGGATTCTAAGTTACACTACAAATCTTCACATCCCATTACATTATAGATTCTGAAAAATATCTTGCGGTGGAAAGGGGCTGTTTGGTTTTGTATGGAAACCTGAAAGGCGCCAGTTTGTTCAAAGACTAAGGGTTCATTTGTTTTTTTTGTCTGAAGATTAAATAGTTCTGAATTTTACTGAAGACTGAAACTTGAAAAGACTGAAACTTGAATTTGAATAACAAGTTTTTTTTTTTTCTCACATCTGAATATACTGTCAACATGTTTGTTTTTTAAAAATAAAATTGTCTGAAAAGAAGTAATTTTACATATATACCTATGTTAAACAATTATACATATAATATAAAATAAAAACAATCCAAAAATAATAATTATTATATGAACACATATGATCATGATCTTTTTCTTTGAATACAAACTTTATTTTTACTAAGAAAACAAAATGTTTTTTTTTTTTTCAAAAAATAAAAGGGTAGCATAAAAACTCATACAAAACACTTTAAAAATAATAATATATAAATACATCACTCTAATATCATAATAAAGTATTGATATTAAACACTAATATTAATATAAGAAATGATTAGGATTCTTTTTTATTTTTAAAGTTATTTAAAATAAGAAATATATTAAAATAAAGATTTTTATACAATATATAATTATTATAAAATTGGAGATATATTATATATGGAGTATAGTATCAGAAGAAAAGATTTTAGATTGCATTTAATGCAATTAAGTGATTTACAATTAAATGAAAAGTCATGATTTTTTACTTTTTATTTTAAGTTGTTTTTTTGGTATTTTTAAGTTGTTTGACTACTTAAAAAAAAAAAAAAACAACAACTTAATAATTATGATTCAGATCCATTAAATTTTAAGTGGAAAAAACAAACGACTCTAAGACATCAATTTGTTCAAAACGACAGTGTATAGGAAGTCCTAGGACCTAAATATTAATAGATTAAATCCTGACCTTTGATTTCATTAAAAACATGTGTTCATAGATTGTTGAAAGATTAGAACAAGATTAGGATACTTTAGGTAAGGAGAGGATACTTGTCCTTTTTATAGACATAGTAAATAATTTCCAAATTTTATTTTGTTTAATAATCATATATGATTAATTAAATTATTATAAAATCATGATATTATTTACATCAAAAAAAAAATATTCAATTTTCGTTTTATACAAATTAAATAATAATTTCTTGAAAAACCAATTTATAAAATAACTATAAAGGTGTCAGATTTGTTGCTCGCCCTTCTGCTTCTTCTTCACTGTTCTTCCAAGCTCTTCACTTTTCTCCTGAAAAACCCTTTTCCATTCTAAAAGCAAAATCACTTCCTTTTGTTTTCATTCTATATACATATTTCTCCTTCAATTTCGTGCTTAAAAAAAAAAAAAAAAAGCTTAGTCAATAGTTTCATTATTTCTAGGTACAACATGACCAGCCCCATTTTCAATAACATCTTTTGGTCCTTTTAGATGCCATATATCGCTTCAAAGCTCTCAGCTTTCGCTTCCAAGAACTGGGTTCTTTCCTTTCAAGCGGATTCTTCAAGCTTGTCTTCAATCTAGTATGTTTTGCTTTTGTTCTTTTCTGGGTATTCATGGTTTCTGTGATTTTTAGTTTTTCTTGTGTTTTAATGCTATTGTAAAGGTGTTTCCTTTTTCTGGGTATGATTGATATGAATGATTTTCTTTGTATCCTTAGATTGAAATGTGCATTATTGGAAGATTGTGGATGCAATACATTTTAGTTGATTTAGTTATGTGAATTGATCAAAAATGAATTTTATTTTGTATGCCTTAATGAATTTGCCTTTCTCAATGTATTGTTCTAGTTTTTGGTTGAATTACGTGCTTTCTTCAAACAATTATTTAGTTTTGAGGATTGGCTGATGACGTGGTTAATTTGTTGCATAATAGGCTAGAGTGTGGAACCGTTGGTACTTGGTTGTTTTATTTCTGCTTGAAATGAAATTATAGATGGGTTGTATGGCAGATTTTATTGTGTAGTAACTAG
This sequence comes from Acer negundo, assembly GCA_035582765.1. NCBI lineage: Eukaryota > Viridiplantae > Streptophyta > Magnoliopsida > Sapindales > Sapindaceae > Acer > Acer negundo. The sequence continues at coordinate 45,842,590 of CM069241.1, forward strand.
TAAGCAAATTTAGGGGTGTTGAGGATGTTTGAGATGACCGGACATTGCATTGCAGCTGAGGCGAGTGGGATGCCGGAGTGCAGTTACCTGCACACCAATTTGAGATCATATTCGTGGGGACGGGAACTAGTGAAGGGATACCTCGTGTCAGCTGCCTAACTAATCCTTCAAAGAAATGTCCGGTATTGCTATGGGAACTTCTATGCTTGAACAACTTTGCGATGTTATTTCCGTGATTACTCTTTAGTTGATTGCTTTAGATCTTAGGAAAATGTATTAATTATTAATCATTTGGACTGTGTCTTGGTTTCCCACAGGTGTGCACGAAATCTGCGGAACCTGGTAACAGAAATAAGAGGCTCAACACAAGCATGCTTATTCGATATCCTGGGCCATCTGTCAGATTCAACATTTTAATAGACGCTGGAAAGCAAGTGAAAAGACTTCTACTTTGACCATACTTACGTTTCATGATCCGTGATTCGTGCTTAAAATTGTAATATATTAGCGATATATTAAAATTGCACTTATGGAAATTAAAATTCTTGCTGTTGCTTGTGTAGTTTGAGCCTTATTTACGAGGAAAATTGAGAATGAAAAGCTATTGTTCCTTATGACTAAATTTAGCCTCCTGAAAAATTAAAAGACAAAAGTACTTATTAACCAAGCAATTTTTGCCAGTTCTACTAATTCCCAAATACTTAAGTGGTAAATTTTTTCTTTGTAATTTCTGTTTTGCAGGTTTTTCTATCACAGTGCACTTCGTTGGTTTCCTTCCTATGGGTTAGTTTTTACCTCATTCACTTCGAATCTATTAAGCCGCTATTTAGGCCATGTATATTAGTATATATGTGGCCGATCATGTTCAACAGTGAATTCACTTGAGATTATATGACCGTGGAGAAGTTCTAGATATTTTGACCAGGTTAGATGTGGATACATAGGAGTATTGGATAGTTGCACGGAGTTGTAAGTGTAAAGGAGAATATAACCTAGTTGCTCCCATGCATAGAATTCGGTTTATTAGCATCGAAACTACTTGTAACAGTCTATCATGTTCATGTATATAAAACATTTAAATATGGATTATTCCTATTGGTTTGTGTTAATAGTACATCTTAAGATAATTATTAATGCATCTAAGACGTGTCTATATAATACATGTTTTCAAAGCATAGTCTTGCACTAGATATGAATCGAGTAAACATGTATTAGAATATGATGTTAACTGTTGTGATTAATTATGCAACATATGTTAAAAAGAACATTTCTCTGATGATCTGCAAGCTCTCTGCATGCCACAAATATTTTATAGTTTCTTTCTGCAACTTATTAAAAATAATAAAAAAAAAAGGTTTTATTCTGCACTTGATACAGAATCCCTTCTGCACATTCTACTCAAAATGAAACTATTTCAGTTGCATTATGTCTTTTTTAGGTTTTAAGGTTCCAAAGAAGGCCCTAAGTTGTTTAATTCTAGTGCCTTTTCAAATTCTGTTACGATATATATATATATATATGTTTGTGCCAGGTATTTGCCTTATTGTAACTAGTTGTATTTCTGTCAGGATAAGAACAATCGATGCGGTTATAATTACTCATTCTCATGCTAATGCAATTGGAGGTCTCTGACATTAACACTTCATCTTTTTCTCCATGATCATACAAACAAGTTATGTAATGCTTTAAATTTTCTCTTCCTCATCTTCTTATATTTCCAATTTTTAAGCTGATACATATGTGATCTTGCATCGACTAAATTCTTTTCCATTTTTTGCAGGTCTTGATGATCTTCGTGATTGGACAAACAATGTACAGCCTCACATTCCAATTTATGTTGCTAAGCGTGATTTTGAGGTTCAAATCCAGCTCTACCTTTTCTTGCACTAAATTTTACATGTCGATTCAGCGTGATATTGCCGTTGTTTGTCCACCTGTGCTGAGACCTTGACTGAAATTCTTGATACAAGTGAGGTCATACCTGGCGCTGCAGTTTCAGATTTGCAATTTAATGTCATTAATGAGGAGCCATTCGTTGTACACGATTTAAAGGTGACTGCCATTCACATAGGATTGAAGAGGAATTTTCTTTGCATACATTCATTTAAATCCTAGAAAAATTAATTGGTGCCCCAGCAGAAAAGGTTTTCTTTGACTTGGTTGCATTTATGTCTCTCAGCCATTTGTGATTTCTTTATCGATGCCAAACTTTGATGTTGAAATATATAAAAACATAACTAGTGAGGGCTTAGTGGTTTGGACTTGGCGAGGATAATGCAAGATAGCAGTCAAATCATGACTTTTGTGTGCTTCAAATTGATGTGTACTGATCATTTTAAAGGTCTCTTAAATCCAATTTGCAATCTGATGTTAACTGAGTCGGTTTATGGATGACCAACGTATTTGCTTGGGATTTGGATCTTCTGCTGATCTAATTTTTTTTCTTGAACTTTTTAATGTGATTGGTTGTTGATAAAATGGTTATGGAAACCAATTACATTTTAACCACACATTCATTGCGATACTTATATGTCATGAGATTATGTAATGTCAGGAAAAAGTTCAAATCAACAGAGGATCCAAATTCATTTGCTTGACTTATTTGTCATCTCTTCTTTAACTCCATGTAACTTTGTCTTATATTTCTCTGTTTTTTTCTGATAAAAAATCTAATCGGATAATAAAGCTAGTGTGTTCCCATCCGAGATAAATTACAGAAGAAAATGTATAATCATTCAAGTTTTCCTGGCTGAATTAAATGCATTCAACAAAATATAATCCTTCCTATTCGACTCAATTCTAATACACATTCTTTTCAATTGCTGTCTTTCAGATTACACCTTTACCAGTGTGGCATGGCCCTGGTTATCGCTTCCTTGGTTTCTGTTTTGGTAGTGTTTGCTACATCAGGTAATGCACTGACTGTAACTTTTTCAAGAATTAATCAGGATTTTGGGAGTTGATCGTTCTCTCACTTTTGCAGTGATGTTAGTGAGATACCTGAAGAAACTTATCGACTTCTAGAGGACTGTGAAATCCTGATTCTGGTCCTCTCTCTCTCTCTCACACACACACACACACTCACACATCCTTTTCTTCATAACTCACATGTATATCTGTTTGAGCTTAAATGTCAAAAAATGTTTCCAGGATGCTTTAAGGCCTGATCGATCTTCGACAACCCACTTTCGACTTCCAAGGGTATATACTTTTGACAGCTTCTGGTGATAAATTTACATTATCAAATTTTTTGCTTATGTTTAAACTTCGTTTTCAGGCTTTGGAAGAAGTGCAAAAAATCAAACCGAAGAGAACACTTTTCACCGGTATGTTTATATCTCCTTTAGTAACATAGGATTTACGTTGCTTCTATCCATGAACTCCAACTTCTTCTTAATGTCATACTGTCTTTAAACCTATATTAATGAATATTACATTGCACTTGAAAAGGTATGATGCATTTGATGGATCATGAAAAAGTGAATGAAGGTTTTACGAAATTGATATACAACTGAGTTACGACGGATTACGAGTACCACACTCAAGCATCATTTTGTTTTCAATATGCTATGATTTTGAACTTCATTTTTTTGAATAATTATCTTGATTCATGAGCTTGTATGATGTAATTGACTAATCGTATATCAAGAAGCTCCTTATACCTTTTTTGTTTTTTTGAAATATTACAAGAACTATTACAATAGGATTGTTGAGACCTGTCGAGATCAACATACGACCCGGGAGATAACTACTTTCTACAACCCGGGAAGAAAACTTCCCACACATGCTTGTAAAATGAGCATGGTGGGATTTAAACCTCTTACCACATATGTGGAAGGGAGGTGTACTACCAACTCTACAGCTCCTTCTACCTCTTGTGACCGAAGATAATCATTCTTTATATCAATACAATACCGAAATTTCATGATTGATGTTAGCCAACTGTTTTTGTGTCCAGGACTCAACACATGTTTGTGTTGAGAAATGTTTTAACATGACTTTTAAATCAGCGGTTTGAATCCTACAGATGGCAAAAAATTTCTAAAAATGCTTGGTATAGATAGATAATGTCAAAAAACAAGGACCAGAATCCTCATCTCACCCCATCTTCACATTTTCCTCACCCTTTTAAAGCATATGATTGATTGTTAATAAAGTGTCAATTACATCTTAACCATTCATTCATTGCAATGTTTATGTGCCATAAGATTAAGTGAGGTGAGGAGAAGATTCTTGTCCAAAAAACAAAGGCATCCACTCAGAAATAACAGATAAAACCTCCAACAAATCATATATTATCTTACGTCACGTGTTGTTTTATCTCAACGAAAGTCTCATGTTGAGACCATTCCTTTGAAGATTTTTACTATGAGATTATATAAATTGTGGGGTCACATTGAACCCATACTAATTTTCCTTTTCTTTTCGCTCTTCAAAATATGCTAACAGCATGTTTAGCAAATCTTTAATTACTTTGATTAGTAAATAAAATGTAATTGGGGGGTGGGGGTTGTCTACTGTCTAGTCTGAGGACCCACACGGTAAGATTTTATGGAAAGTTGGGTATGGACAGGTGTTGAATTTTGATAAAGCAAATATTTAGGCTATGTTTGGTAGGAGAGAGGGAGAGTATGAGAGATGGATGAATTAAGAAGGAGAGAGAGTAGGAGGGATGGAGATGATAATATATATCATTCATGTTGTTTGGTATTAAAAATGGGGTTGGATGGATGGATGGATTGGTATATAATTTATTAAATTACTATATTGCTCTTTAAAAAATTGGAGGGTAGTATAAAAATAGAGGGTAATTTTGTCTTTGCCCCCATCACTCTCCCTCCATTGTGATCCACCCATCATTGGAGGGATCCAATATGGTGGGCCCAGAGGGAGAAGCTCTCCCTCCTCTCCCCTTCTCCCTTCACTCCTCTCTCCAAGCAAACAAGAGATTTGCTCTCCCTCCCTCCATTTTTCTCTTATACCAAACACAGCATTAGTCATAAAGTTGTATGACCCATACGGTATGGACAGGTCATTGTCTACCGTCTAGTGTGAGGGCCCACATAGTAATATTTTATGGAAAGTTGGGTATGGACAGCTGTTGAATTTCGATAAAGCAAATATTTAGTCATAAAGTTATAGGTTAATTGTAATAACATACCCTGACGTTTTGTAATAACACAACAATATTGTACTTTTACTTTTATTACAAACACATACCCTTGACTTATTTGACACAGTTAGATTTAACTGTGATCTTAATATGCATCTAGAAAGTACCAAATTACCATTCCTTTAATTTTATATTGGTTATTTCTGTATTATCTTTTTAAAAATAAAAAACAAAGTAAGAAAAATAAGAAATAAGAATTAAAATTTTAAAACTAGAGGAGATATCTGGTAATCTGGTTCTTTAATTTTTCTCAAAGACTCAAACATATCTCAATATTTTTTTTCTTAAAATCCAACAATCAATCAATCATGAATTGCATTCGTAGGTATTTCAAGATTCCAACAAATCAATATATTCCAAGTTTCCAACCCACCCAACCCAAACTATACAATAAAGCATCCAGATGCTACTCTTTGCAATATGATGGTCTGTTAAAAGTTGAATCGCAAACAAAAAATCAAAATCAGTTACCAATTAAAACAAACAATTAAATTAAAAAAAAGTGTTTTTTTTTTTATATGTAAATTATATTCTTTCGACGTATAATAATGCTTTAGATAGATGAAAATGTTGCTTCAAATCTTTGATTGTGTATAATCCTATCTTTCACAAAATCAAGGCCACAAAATCACAAAAATAAACAGTTCTTACTTTGTTTTTGTCAAAAGATTCTTATTTGACACTCACCAAAATATCTAGAGGCAAGGCTTCACCTAGAAGCCTCTCATCATACTTCAAATAAACCATTAAGAACAGGGGACAGGTTGTTTTTGAGGTCATTTGGGTTGTTTTTGTGCCCCTTTGTTTCTGGGTCTAGTGTTGTCTCAGGGTCATTCCCTGATTTGGTCCTCCATTCTATCAATAATAGTGCTTTTCAAAAAAAAGAAAAAAAAGAATAGGGGACGGGTATGACGACGACGTATGATGGAGGAGGAGAAGGGAAGCGGTTGGGAGCTACGGCGGAGAAGAGAACTATAATAGAAGTGGTTGGGTGTTGTGGTAAAGGACTATGTGGTAATATAAAGGAGAAAAACAGAGAAAGGGACTTGGAGTTAAAGATCCCACTAGAAAATTCCATTAGAGATTTGGCTGTTGAGAAATAGATCTCAATATGGAGAAATTTGATCCGGAGAGATACACCAGATTCCTTTGGTGCAAACTCCAGTTGTTTTTTTTATTTTTATTTTTTTAAAATATATTTTATTAAATATTCTTTTAAATTTTTAAATATTATATGAAAAAGACGTTTTTATCCTTCAACTGTTAAAAAAACCGTCAAGTCTACTGTTGGTCAAACAAGTCAAATGTATGTTACTATAATTAAAGCAAAAGTACAATATTTCTGTTATATTACCAAACGTTAGGGTATCTTACTGCAATTAACCCTAAAGTTGTAGGCTTGTAGCTAAACTATCAATTGAATTTCGATAATAAAAAAAAAATGGTTGAATAGGAGTGACACCTAATGTTATCAATTGGGTAGTCAGTAGTGGTGCATCAAGGACAACGGAGCTCAAGTGCACTTGAAGATAGTTATAAAAAGTGAATATTTACCGATTACAATAACGTTCTAGTCACAAGATTATATCTAAACAATAGAATGAATTTTGATAACAATTAGGTGCTATTTGGAACCATTTTTAAAAATGGTTTTCTATTTTTAAAAATAAAAATACAATTTTAATGTTTTTTGTTTATACGTTTTATAAAATTGTTTTTGAAAAACAAAAAACAACCTTTTGAAATGTATAACTAAAAAGTTAAAAACAACTTTTTATTATTTTTCATAATTTTCAAAAATATCATTTCAAAACAAATCAATTTTTCCCTCTAAATAATTACTTTACCTATTTTAAAAAGGGTTTTTTATAATTTGGTCCCAATCTAATTAGAAAAATACATTTATTTACTTACTAATTGATTTTTCAACAAATTGGTCATAATATAATTCAAAATATAACAAATTGGTCATAAGCTGAGTAAAATATTAGGACCAATTTGTTGTATTTTAGGATCAATTTGTTGTATTTTGAATTACATTAGGATCAATCTGTTGAAATCTCAATTAGTAAGTAAAAAAGTGTATTTTTCCAATTAGATTAAGACCAAATTGTAAAAACCCCTTTTAAAAACAACCAAACATTTTTATATCGTTTTTCATTTTAAAAAACTACTAATAAAAAACACCGAACTCATGAATTGGATGGTGGTGCATTGAGTATGATGGAGCTCAAGTGTACTTGAAGAAAGTTTTCAGTGTTATTATTATTATTATTAAGAAAGTTTTATTATTATTATTGTTTTGTTTTTGTAATTGGATAGTTTTCACCGCCTTTGTAACCATTTTGATTTATTTTTATTATAATGCCATGGATGAGCTGGAAGAGCATATTAAAGTTTGGGTCGAGCAAGATCCAATTTTCAAAATCCAAATAATTGAAGAATAAAACAAGAAAATGACAAGAATAAAATGTTTATTTATTACCCATCTTTTAATTCATCTTTTATTTTATTTTATATTTTATTTTAATTAGGAAACAGAATCTCATCGAAATCCAAGAACAAACAAAAAAGACAAAATGTAGCTCCATAAATATATAGTTTATTTTATGTGATGGTGAAATTTTCATTATTTTAATTACCTTGGGTTAAAATAACTTTTTTTTTTCCGATTAAACCGACTATATTATTAAATAATAAAATAAAATAAAATAAAATATAAACACGGAAGTAAAGGAACGTTCATGCCCTAAAACAATAATCTAAAAAGGTACACATACCTCAACAGGAAGTAAGGAAACATGAACTTAAGCATAAAACTAATCATTCCTTTCTGCAATCCAATTAGAAATAGCAACACGACTTAATTCTGTTTGGACCGATGAAACTGCAGACTCAGGGTTAATCTTAGTCTCAGCAAAACGTTTTGGGTTAAATTAATTTACTATTATTATTATTATTATTATTATTTTTCGGGGGTGGTGGGGTGGTGGTGGTGTCAATTTTGATCTTTTAAATTAAGGCTTCAATCTTCATCATCATGAAGGTGTATATATTTAAAAATTTTCATGATCGTATCAGCTTATTTGCTGGTATTGTATTTCTCTGAAAGCTAAATTTGTTGTCCTACATGCTAGCCGCCATTATTGACAAAGTATTCTATAAAAGTAATTAACAGAGGGGTCTGGCTAGTTTTGGGTTTGAGCTGTATTTCTTCTTCAAATTCTTATTGTAAAATATATTTTTTAAAATGTTAAAGATTCGAATTGACCCAAATAGTTTATATAGGCTTTAACATTATTGCGGTCTTTCCTCATATCTTATCTTTCTCAGCAAGGGTGTGTTTTTTTTCTAGAAAAAACTCATAAGCATAAGTTCCATTGTTTTCTTTATATCCGTAGCCGATCTCTTTCTTTTCTTGGTTGAAATAATCTTACAAAAAACTAGATATGTGTGACTTATTCACAATATCATTTGGGTTTGGTTCCATTTTCACTGCTATTAAAGATTGTATTGTTGGAAAAGCATCATACATATGGGATCTCGAAGATAATCTTGATGCCTTGAAGAAAGCATTGCAAGATTTGACTCACGCAAAGGAGGATGTGAATACGAGAATCGCCATTGCTGAACAACAACAGATGAGACGGCGCTTGAACCAAGTGCAGCTGTGGCTTACAAGGGTGCAAGATGTGGAAACTCAAGCTGATGAACTCCTAAGAGTTAAATCTCAAGAAATTGAGAAATTATGTCTTGGAGGCTATTGTTCAAGGAATCCAAAGTCAAGCTGCGAGTTCGGCAAAAAGCTGGTTAATCTCTTAAAAATTTTGGAAGAATTAAAAGTTGAAATAGCAAAGTTCGTGGACGTGTCAGAGAGGATACCTGAAGATCTGGTTGACGAAAGGCCAAGTGAACCAACGGTTGGGCTTGATTCAAAGTTTGATCTAGTTTGGAGCTACATCAATGACAAACAAGTCAAGATTATAGGTCTATATGGCAAGGGGGGAGTTGGCAAAACTACACTATTAACCAAAATCAACAACAAGTTTCTCAGTTTGCCTAACGATTTTGTTGTGATATGGGTGCTAGTGTCTAAAGACCGACGACTTGAGAATATTCAAGAAACTATCATGAAAAAGATAGGTTTGTTGAATGAGGAGTGGAAATGTAAACCTTTTGCAGAAAAAGCTATGGATATATTCAAGATTTTAAGTAAGAGAAAGTTTGTGTTGTTATTAGATGATATATGGGAGCGGGTTAATTTGATCGATATTGGTATCCCTCCTCCAAGTCAAGAAATTGATTTTAAGGTTGTTTTCACAACTCGTTCCATTGAGGTTTGCAGTCTCATGGAAACCCACAAAAAAGTTGAAGTGGAATGCTTGTCACATGCAGACGCTTGGATATTGTTTCAAGACAAGGTCGGACGAGAGACTATCAACAGTCATCCTGATATTCCCATATTAGCTGAAGATGTGGCAAGAGAGTGTGGAGGACTCCCACTTGCAGTGATTACCATTGGTCGGGCCATGGCTGACAATTATCAACCTGAAGAATGGAAATATGCAATTTCAATCTTAAGGTTGTCGGCTCATGAATTTCCAGGTATGGAGGATGATGTGTATTGTCTTCTTAAATTCAGTTACGACCGTTTGCTTAGCGACATATATAGATCTTGTTTCTTGTATTGTAGTCTATTTCCAGAAGACTATCACATTTATAAAAGTCAATTGATAGATTGTTGGTTAAGCGAGGGATTTTTGAAAAAACGTGATGGAGTTTCAGCACGAAATGTTGGACACAACATCATTGGATATCTTCTCCGTGCATGTTTATTGGAAGAAGGACACAGCTATGAGTTTGTTAGAATGCATGATGTGATCCGTGATATGGCATTGTGGATAGCATGTGAAGTTGAGGAGGAAAAGTTTTTGGTTCGCTCAGGTATTGGGTTAACTAGAGCACCTGAGATTCGAGAATGGGAAAATGTTAAAAGGATGTCTTTGATGAATAATAAAATTGAAAATTTGTCAGAAACTCCTAATTGTCCCGATCTTCTAACTCTGTTTCTTCAATGTAATCGTTTAAAGATGTTAACTAGTGGGTTCTTTGGACAGATGATTCATCTTAAGGTACTAAACTTGTCTCGAAATTATGATCTAACCGAATTACCGGTAGGAATCTCAGAGTTAGTCGAGTTACAACATCTTGATCTATCATACACAGGAATAGTAGAGTTACCAGAGGAATTGAAGGCCTTGACAAATCTGAAATGTCTGAATTTGGAGTACACATCTAGTCTTCGTAAAATTCCACGGCATGTGATTTCGAATCTTTCAATGTTACAAGTGTTGAGAATGTACAGATGCGGGAGTATTGTATCAAAAGATAGCATTCTATTTGATGAAGGCGGCGTTTTCATGGAGGAATTGGTTTGTTTGGAACATCTAAATGTGTTGAGCATCAACTTCAAAAATTCTCACTCTCTCGGAAGATGGTTGAGCTGCCCCGTGTTACAGAATTGTGCATTAGAATCAGTAAGTATTCAATTAAATGACGGTTCAACGTCTCTCAATGTTTTATCATTAGGGGTTCTGAAAGATCTAGGTAAGCTACATATTAGTCAGAGTGAAGATTTGGCAGAGTTGGTGATTGATCGCGAAATGCGAAATGCACCTCAGTTCTACAGCCTCCACAGAGTTGATTTGTGCAGATGCTCCAAATTGAGGGACGTGACATGGCTTGTTTTTGCTCCAAACCTCAAGAATCTATGGATATTCGGTTGCGATGAAATGAAAGAAATAATAAGTGTTGAAGGTGAAGTTGGAGAGATGATGGGAAATCAACTACCATTTCCAAGACTCCAATTCCTTTATTTGGAATTTCTACCGGAGTTGGAAAGCATCTATTGTAATCCCTTGCCCTTTCCACATCTGAAGAGAATTCAAATAATCGAATGTCCAAAGCTGAAGAAACTGCCACTCGGTTCAAACAGCATCATGACAAGTAGATCCTTCGCAATTACAGGACGAGAAGACTGGTGGAACAAGCTGCAATGGGAAGATCAAACCACTCACGATCATTTTCTTCCCTTTTTCAAAGCTTTTTCCTAATAAAATGAATCATGCCAATTTAGGAGAATTTGGATCTGCAATGTGTGTGATTTAATTTAGAGATTGAATATGATTTCTTGGCGAGTGTTTTTCTGTTCAATTTTTGCCATTAATTTCCTTCTTTATTTTTGTTTCTGTTTTTGGCCACTTATTTTTGGTCTTCTTCTACGAGTCTTTGTAGTTTCTTTTGTTTTATCGCTTAATCAGTTAGTATCTAGTTGTCTAATGTTGGATAACATATTTGTTATCCACAAAAAATTCTTTGTTAAAAATAGATAAAATTCACATATATGAATATATCTGTGCAATTCAAAGACTTACTTATTATAACAATCATATTAAATTTCAATTCCATTGAAAAAACAAAAAACAAAACAACTTAGACTTCAGATTTCAAAGTCTTTTGTTTGTATTTTCTTGCAAGTCAAAAGGCTTTATTGTTCTATATGTTTATCATTGTGTAGTTCCACACAAATTCTGTGAACCATGTGAGAAGAATATAAATAAGAGTTCACAAGTGTGTAATAATTTATTTAAAACCAATTAAAATTTCATTTTATACAAATTAAATAATATAATTTATTGGAAAACCAATTTCCAAAATACAATAAAGGGGTCAGATTTGTTGCTACTTCATCTTCTTCTTCTTCAATCTTCACTGTTCTTCCAAGCTCTTCACTTTTCTCCTAGACAATTATTTTGTGTATTTAGAATTTCCTTATCCTTGTTAATAATTTTAATTATTATCAAATAATTATATAATACTAAAAAAATTAAAATAGATTGTATAAAGATATTTACTACATAGTCAGCAGCATCATCATGTTAATTCGACCTTATATAAAATACATCAGTGTCTTGAATGTGTGATATCAAATTCAAATGCTTTGACTTGGTTGGTCTGCATGCACTTATCGGTGTTTCTCCATAATCTATGACCCACATGCAATGCACTTGTATATTTTATATCAAGTCGAGCTGAAAGGAGAAAGACTATATAAATAAATATATATATATATATATATATATATTAATAATTCTCTTATTATGACGTCCAACCATGACTATACATTCACAGTGGATACACACCTTCACATTAATAAATACCCACACCCAAATATGAATGTGTGATTGTGGTTGAACATCCTTACCTTCTTATATCATGATATCCTTACTAGAGAACCACCCATATATATATATATATATATATATTTGCATTCAAATAATGATAATAATAATAATATATTAAATATATAACAAATAATAATTGTAATAAAATATGAGTAATGCTAGATGTCTCAAATTTTTTTTCCAATTTCTGTCCCAAATGATGTGGCACGTGAAGTGTCAACATTATATCAATCACCATATAATCTCATGATTTATAAGATATTGACATTTCATGTGCCACATCATTTGGGACATAATTTGAGAAAAAAAAATTAGGATGTCTAGAATTACTCATAAAATATATATGCTAAGTTTCTAGTTATGTGTGATTTTAAAAAAAATAAAAATAAAAAAGGAACAAGTTTTTTTTTACTTATATTTAATTTTCAGTAAGAAAATCAAACATTTCATTCGGTTTTTAGTTTCCACTAAAATTCAGCATTAAAAAAAAATAAAATAAATAAAAAGTGTTGTTTTCAATTTTTAAATCTTCGACAAATTTTTGGGCTGTTTGGCCCGTTCATGATGTCCATAATGTCCATAATGTGCATTAGCTTTGTAAGTCAGTGAGGAGAATATTGGGTTCTGTTTTTTAGGTAGTCTGGTTTGATCTGAAACTTGTGATTAGGCTTGTAGGTAGTTTGGGCCTAAGGCCTAGGCCCAGCTCTAATAAACGAAGAGTGACAATACTTACACTCATTTGAAACTGTATGTACATTTCAGATTAATATTTTTCAAAAATTCCAAAACTACCCTTAAATGAAACTATTAAAATAATAATTAATGCACCTAATATATAAAATAGATGCAATTATTGATATTTTGAACATATATAAAATTTGATGAACTTTGCTAAAAGTCTACAACTATCATATTTATGGTTGGAACCTGATGTAGGTCGGTAATGTCATCGTGGAGATTAATAGTGCTAATTCTTTATTAAATAATTCTAGTGTTATAAGTTGAAACCAATGATGTAAGGACCTGAGAGTTGCTAAATGCCTTCCTATTTCTCGTTAGAGAAATAACATGACACAATCTCTTGTTTCTTTATGAGAAAAAGTTGTGGCTTGGTGAAATCATACATGTTTGCAGTTCTTTCTTTTATTTTTAAATATATAAAAATTTATTAATTAAATATAAATAGTGATGATTTAAATTAATATATTAAAAAACCATTATTAAATAGTTTAAAAATAAAAAACCATTTAATTTAATTAAAAACAAGATAAAATAACAATTAATTATAAAAAACTAAGGAGGGCGTGGCGGGAGGCTGGTAGCCGAGAGGGAGAGGCTCCGCTCCTCCACAATTATGTTTTTATTTTAATTATTTAATAATTATTTTAGTTTACATTATTTAATCAAAAGCTAAAGAGGAAGGATATTTTCGGTAATGTGTTGGGTATGCTTGCGAATTATAACATTATAAAAATTTTAATTGGGTATAGATACAAAAAGGGGTGTACATACGATTTTTTAACAGTGTAAATATCGACACTCATAAACGAATGATAAATGCAACCATCCAAGTAAGTGTACAGTGAATTTAATAAAATCACTTGAAAATTAGTAAATCATTGATTAAAAGTAAAAGTATATAAATTTAACATCACATATCTCAAGAAACTTCTTTTACGGTATGCATCGAGGACAGAAGGACCCGTAAAGATCTCTTGAGTATAATTTTGATTACATTTTAAGGATTTAGTTTGTTTTGCACTTAAAAACCGAGTGTTTAAATTATTTTTTTGTGTGGCAATACCGATACCCTAAAAGAAATCATGTAGTGCAAATCATTAGATATTTGAGATTTAATTTTTCTCGGTATATATAGTAACCACAAAATCAAATATAGATTTTGTATTTTTAGAACAAGATACGATAATTATCGCCATACTATTATACACGTCCAATAACATGACTTGACTGCAGAAATGAAAACGGTGTGCTCTCTGCTACAAATATGGAATGTTGGTATCAAAACAAATTAACAAATACAGATTTCTTTCCTTCTTCTTCTTCAGTTCTTCTTGTATAAATTTTTGGCTGCAACAAAAAATAATCTTGAGTTAATTAAAACCCATCCATGGAAAAATTCAACTCCCAGACAAATCACTATCCTTTGCTGTTGTTTGTATTATCTTAGTCACAATATTGGCTCTTCATGAATGTGAGTCCCTTGCAATGCTTTTCTATTTTATTTTTTGTTAGTGACCATTATATATATTATTTTACAGACAATGTTTTTGATATATGAAAATTGTTACGTTTCCATCTTTTTTTAATATAATTCAGATAGACACAAATGCTTATTTTTTTTATTCAAAAAATTGTATACTATTTACAAAATGAAAAAAGAAAAAAAGAGATTTATTTATTTATTTTTGAAATTTTACACCAATTGGGTCAAGGGTTTACCGAAATCTAATAAGAACAACCACTAGTATAGCTCAAAATGTAACTTTCATTACATAGGATCCTCTGTCACAAAAGTGAAAGGGATGTGCTCAACTACTTTCCTAGGAGCGGTTTTTTTATTTTTTTTTATCAAAGCTTTATGATTTTATTCGAAAACACAATATACGAATGACAGACCAAATTCTTTCTTCATCTCATATTTATCTTAGATTTTAAAAATCATTTTAAAATTTTTTTAAGAAAATATATAATTATCAGGTGCGGGATCACACATATATGATCCTTTCTCATATATGTTTTTTTTTTTTTTTTTTCTTTTTATTGTATCTTGATAATTAAAAAGGTGATTGTCAACTGGTAAGTGCTTGGACTATGTGTGAAAGGTATGGAAAAAGGAGTGGAGAAATGGTCCTGCAAAAGCAGAACAGATGCAAAATCTGATTGTTTGAACAAATGCCATCCTTTCCCTCTAAAATCTATTGATCCACCATGAATTTAAGAATATGCACACGTGTATTGTTGTTGCTAATAATAGCCGATGAATAAATCACAAAAAATAAAATAAATAATTGGCAATTTTTTTTTTTTAATAATATAATTTTATGTTGTTTTTACTTGCTTTGTACGGATTGACTGTTATCGATAAAGGGTTATTATGGTTTCGTTAGTAGATTAATGCCCCCATGATATATATATATATATATACACGGTCCTGTTCTTATCGGTATATTATGATATAACTTTATTAGAATATTGAATGTGAACCACAAACTATTTATTTATAAAAGTGAATTAACAAGTGTATACATATCAAGTTAAAGTATGTAAAACGAATGACTTACATTCAATATGCTTATATAATTCTATCTATACGTATTGATAGGAAAATTTCCATATATATATATATATATATGACGGTTAGAAAAAGCTTCTCAACTTCTTTGTCGGTAATAAAACATTTTTCATTCCAAATGATTTTTTCTAATTTGTTTTTGTAACGTTTGGTTGTCGCTCTTAATAAATACCTTAATAAACATATTAAAAGTTAATTCTTTCAATAACTTTTCAGCAATGTTAAAAAAAAATTAACTAAAAAGCAAAATCTTTATTTTAAAAAAATCTACAGCCAAAAACTCTGCTTGTAAAAGCTCTTGATTCACATAATCTATGAGATTTCAATACAAGTTATCTTAAAATAAAATTTCACACTTAATTTGTGTAATTAATCTTGAACAGTGAAGTAGAATGCTATATTGTTCTATATATTTAACGTGTGTACTTCCACACAATTGCTGTGAATCATGTGAGAATATGAATAAGAATTCGAGATAATTGTGTGTTAATATGTGTGGACACATTTAATAATTTATTTTTATTTTTTTTTGACAAAAGACAAGTTAAGAATTGAAACAATAAATAAATAAATTATATATTTTTTCTTAGACATAAAAAAGTGTGTAATAATTTATTAAAGAAACAAGTCCACTTCGCATGTACCTTCAATTATGTTTGTAGGGTTCGAATATTACATCTGCTCATTAAATCGTAAAGTGTGGGTAGACATCAACTTTATAGTTAAAGTTGTATTTTAAGTTGTGTTTATGCGGATTCGAGTCTCACATGTTGCCCATTAAATAGTAAAGTGTATGGAACCCGTCCCTACAATGAGAGTTGTATTTCGAGCTATGCTTGTAGTGATTGATTTCATTGTATTTTGATAGATTACTGAGTGTCAGATTTATAAAAAAAAAAAAAAAATTCAAAAAATAGACATAAAAAAATTATTAAATTTTTATAAATTTATTATATAAAAATGTGTAAATATCCAATGCATTTTTTTTATAGACATAGTAAATAATTTCCAAATTTTATTTTGTCTAATAATCATTTATAATTAATAAAATTATTTAAATCACGATATTATTTACATCAAAAATAAATATTCAATTCGTTTTATACAAATTAAACAATAATTTCTTGAAAAACCAATTTATAAAATAACTATAAAGGGGTCAGATTTGTTGCTCGCTCTTCTTCTTCCTTCTTCACTGTTCTTCCAAGCTCTTCACTTTTCTCCTGAAAGACCCTTTTCGATTCTAAAAGCAAAATCAATTCTTTTTGTTTTCATTCTATAAACATTTCTCCTTCAATTTCCCGCTTTATCAATGGTTTCATTATTTATAGGCACAGCAAGACCAGCCCCATTTTCAATGACCTCTTTTGTTCCTTTTAGACGCCATATATCGCTGCAAGGCTCTCAACTTTCGCTTCCAAGAACTGGGTTCTTTCCTATCAAGCGGATTCTCCAAGCTTGTCTTCAATCTAGTATGTTTTGCTTTTGTTCTTTCCTGGGTATTCATGGTTTCTGTGATTTTTAGTTTTTCTTGTGTTTTAATGCTATTGTAAAGGTGTTTCCTTTTCTGGGTATGATTGATATGAATGAATTTCTTTGTATCTTTAGATCGAAATGTGCATTATTGGAAGATTGTGGGATGAGGAATTTTGTATTGTTTTGTATGCAATACATTTTAGTTGATTTAGTTATGTGAATTGATCAAAAATGAATTTTATTTTGTATGCCTTCATGAATTTGTCTTTCTCATTGTATTGTTCTAGTTTTTGGTTGAATTATGTGCTTTCTTCAAACAATTATTTAGTTTTGAGGATTGGCTGATGATGTAGTTAATTTGTTACATAATAGGCTAGAGTGTGGAACCGTTGGTACTTGGTTGTGTTATTTCTGCTTGAAATGAAATCATAGATGGGTTGTATTGTGTAGTAACTAGTAAGCAAATTTAGGGGTGTTGAGGATGTTTGAGATGACCTGACATTGCATTGCAGCTGCGGCGAGTGGGGATGCTGGAGTGCAGTTACCTGCACACCAATCTGAGATCATATTCGTGGGGACGGGAACTAGTGAAGGGATACCTCGTGTCAGCTGCCTAACTAATCCTTCAAAGAAATGTCCGGTATTGCTATGGGAACTTCTATGCTTGAACAACTTTGTGATGTTATTTCCGTGATTACTCTTTAGTTGATTGCTTTAGATTCTTAGGTAAATCTATTAATTATTAATCATTTGGACTGTGTCTTGGTTTCCCGCAGGTGTGCACGAAAGCTGCAGAACCTGGTAACAGAAATAAGAGGCTCAACACAAGCATGCTTATTCGATATCCTGGGCCATCTGGCAGATTCAACATTTTAATAGACGCTGGAAAGTAAGTGAAAAAGACTTCTACTTTGACCATACTTACGTTTCATGATTCGTGATTCGTGTTTAAAATTGTAATATATTAGCGATAAAGAACATGTAATTACACTTATGGAAATTAAAATTCTTGCTGTTGCTTGTTTTGTTTGAGCCTTATTTACAAGGAAAAATGAGAATGAAAAGCTATTGTTCCTTATGACTAAATTTAGCCTCCTGAAAATTTAAAAGACAAAAGTATTTATTAACCAAGCAATTTTTACCAGTTCTACTAATTCCCAAATACTTAAGTGGCAAATTTTTTCTTTGTAAATTCTGTTTTGCAGGTTTTTCTATCACAGTGCTCTTCGTTGGTTTCCTTCCTATGGGTTAGTTCTTACCTCATTCACTTCGAATCTATTAAGCCGCTATTTAGGCCATGTATATATATAAGTGGCCGATCATGTTCAACAGTGAATTCACTTGAGATTATATGACTGTGGAGAAGTTCTAGATATTTTGACCAGGTTAGATGTCGATACATAGACTATAGGAGTATTGGATAGTTGCACGGGGTTGTAAGTGTAAAGGAGAATATGACCTAGTTGCTCCGGTGCATAGAATTTGGTTTATTAGCATCGAAACTACTTGTAACAATCTATCATGTATATAAAACATTTAAATATGGATTATTCCTATTGGTTTGTGTTAATAGTACATCTTAAGATAATTAATAATGCATCTAAAACGTGTCTATATAACCATTCGGCTTAAACTAGCATGAATACATGTTTTCAAAGCATAATTTTGCACTAGATATGAATCGGAGTAAACATGTATTAGAATATGATGTTAATTGTTGTGATTAATTATGCAACATATGTTAAAAATAACATTTCTCTGATGATCTGCAAGCTCTCTGCATGCCACAAACATTTTATAGTTTCTTTCTGCAACTTGTTAAAAATAATCAAAAAAAGGTTTTATTCTGCACTTGATACAGAGTCCTTTCTGAACATTCTACTGAAAATGAAACTATTTCAGTTGCATTCTGTCTTTTTTAGGTTTTAAGCTTCTAAAGAAGGCCCTAAGTTGTTTACTTCTAGTGCATTTTCAGATTCTATTACGATATATATTTTTGTGCCAGGTACTTGCCTTATTGTAACTAGTTGCATTTCTGTCAGGATAAGAACAATTGATGCGGTTATAATTACTCATTCTCATGCTGATGCAATTGGAGGTGTATGACATTAACACTTTCATATTTTTCTCCATAATCATACAAACAAAGTTATGATAATGATTTAAATTTTCTTTTCCTCATCTTCTTATATCTCCAATTTAAGCTGATACATATGTGATCTTGCATCGACTAAATTCTTTTCAATTTTGCAGGTCTTGATGATCTTCGTGATTGGACAAACAATGTACAGCCTAACATTCCAATTTATGTTGCAAAGCGTGATTTTGAGGTTCAAATCCAGCTCTACCTTTATTGCACTAAATTTTACATGTCTCTTCTGCATGCATCCTCTTTTTCACACTCATGCACATACAAAGCTGGTAATGCACAGAATGCATTGTATTTGCCTGCGCAGTTAATTTGTGAAATTAGCACATGTCAAGTATGTCTGTCGTTGATATTGCCGTTGTTTGTCCTCCTGTGCTGAGACCTTGACTGAAATTCATGTTTTAGGTGATGAAGAAGACTCATTATTATTTAGTTGATACAAGTGAGGTCATACCTGGCGCTGCAGTTTCCGATTTGCAATTTAATGTCATTAATGAGGAGCCATTCGTTGTACACGATTTAAAGGTGACTGCCATTCACATAGGATTGAAGAGGAATTTTCTTTGCATACATTCATTTAAATCCTAGAAAAATTAATTGGCGCCCCAGCAGAAAAAGTTTTCTTTGACTTGGTTGCATTTATGTCTCTCAGCCAATTGTGATTTCTTTATCGATGCCAAACTTTGATGTTGAAATATAAAAACACAACTAGTGAGAGCTTAGTGGTTTGGACTTAGTGATGATAACGCAAGATAGCAGTCAAATCATGACTTTTGTGTGCTTCATATTGATGTGTACCGATCATTTTAAAGGTCTCTAAAATCCAATTTGCAATCTGATGTTAACCAAGTCGGTTTATGGATGACTAACGTATTTGTTTGACTTCATTGTCATCTCTTCTTTAAGTCCATGTAACTTTGTCTTATATTTCTCTGTTTTTTTCTGATAAAAATTCTAAACATCAAATAATAAAGCTAGTGTGTTCCCATCCAGATAAATTACAGAAGAAAATGTATAATCATTCAAGATCATTCAAGTTTTCCTGGCTGAATAAATGCATTCAACAAAATATAGTCCTTCCTATTTGACTCAATTCTAATACGCATTCTTTTCAATTGCTGTCTTTCAGATTACACCTTTACCAGTGTGGCATGGCCCTGGTTATCGCTCCCTTGGTTTTCGTTTTGGTAACATTTGCTACATCAGGTAATGCTCTAACTGTAATACTTCAACGGAAATGTGGCTGTAACTTTTTCAAGAATTAATCAGGATTTCGGGAGTTGATCGTTCTCACACTTTTGCAGTGATGTTAGTGAGATACCTGAAGAAACTTATCCACTTCTAGAGGACTGTGAAATCCTGATTCTGGTCCTCTCTCTCTCTCTCTCTCTCACACACACACACACATACACACACACACACACATACACACACACACACACACACACACTTTTCTTCATAACTCACATGTATATCTGTTTGAGCTTAAATGTCAAAAAATGTTTCCAGGATACTTTAAGGCCTGATCGATCTTCGACAACCCACTTTGGACTTCCAAGGGTATATACTTTTGACAGCTTCTGGTGATAAATTTACATTAACAAAATTTTTTCTTATGTTTTAAACTTCGTTTTTAGGCTTTGGAGGAAGTACGAAAAATCAAACCAAAGAGAACACTTTTCACCGGTATGTTTATCTCTCCTTTAGTAACATAGGATTTACGTTGCATCCATCCATGAACTCCAACTTCTTCTTAACGTCGTACCGTCTTTAAACCTATACTAATGAATATTACATTGCACCTGAAAAGGTATGATGCATTTGATGGATCATGAAAAAGTGAACGAAGGTCTTACGAAATTGATGGATACAGAGGGTCTTGACATACAGCTGAGTTACGATGGATTACGCGTACCAGTAACACTCTAACCTTTCTTTCCACAATGTGGCATGACGATCTTAGATACCAGTAGTACTCTAGCGTCATTTTGTTTTCAATAAGCTATGATTTTGAACTTCATTTTTTTTTTTTGAATAATTATCATGATTCATGAGCTTGTATGATGTAATCGACTAATCGTATATCAAGAAGCTCCATCTACCTCTTGTGATTGAAGATAATCATTCTTTATATCCAATACAATACCGAAATTCCATGATTGATGTTAGTGTACAGTTTTTGTGCCCAAGACTCAACACATGTTTGTGTTGAGTCATGTTTTAACAATGATTCAATCGTATTAGATCATGTCATGTCTTTTCTTGTACATTTTTTTTAAGCTTCCTCTCACTTTTTTCTTTAGAACTTTGCAATGTCTTGTCTAATCGTACCATTCAAGTTAGGTTGACAATTTAAACCGAGTCCCGATGAACCAACATGATCGAATGGGTTGTATTGTATTGAATTAGGGGACGTACCCGTACAATCATCATGTTAGGTCATATTGTACCCCATCATTCCGGTCCGGTACTCCGGTTCACACCTCTACTAATTATTTGAGTTTGGGACCCACCAAAAGGACTTTTTTTTTAGAAATGCTTGAATGGTATAAGTCGAGACAATTTCATCTTCCACTTTTTTGCATGCGTGTAGGCCTGTACATGTTCATGTTTACACAAGAAAAGCTTTTCAATCTCAATTATTTGGTCCATCCAACATCAAATACCAACATGTCTTGCAAAAATTTGGGAAGATTTGAGTGTTTGATTATGTGTGAATTTTCATACCTAGTTGAATTTTTTTTTTTTTTTTGTTTTTTTTCTTAGGTTTCAATCAAGTATGATAATGACTTATCGTTTCGATTAATTTTTTACCAACTATTTAAGGGATGATATATATTTTCCGTGAAGGTTCGTTTGATTCATGATTTAAAAATAATTTTCAACTAGAACGTGGTTTATAGTAATTAGAAAACATTTTGTATTTCTTATCTCTAAAACAAACAATTGTTCTTGAGAGGAGCTTACAATTATAATTTTCTCAAAATTGGTGTCATATGAAATAAATCTTGAAATTTTAGATTTTTAGAGATTATCAAGAAAATAATTACCTAAATTTTTACTATGTACAGTATCATGTTTGTTTGAAAGCACAATTCTAGATTGAAATCAAACAAAATTACAAGTTCCTCCCCCTAGGTTTTTCTTATTTTCATCATCAGTAAAATCTAAATGGCTAATTTTACTTGGGAGTGAATTATGTCAACCTCTATTGAGAGTTTTGATTAATATGCAAAGACATCCCACTTTTTTTGAAATCCATCGTCAATCATCATGAAATTCTTACTTAAAATTATCTTAAACCTAACCTAACATCTATGCTTATTTGTCTAGATGGAAACTTGAGTAAGATGATCATATACGTCTCTAATCTCCGCTCGTTTATATCATGTCGTATGATATGAACGGTCAAATATAATTTCATGTCATGAGACAAATTTTGGTTAAAACGGTCTCACCATAAGGCATCCACTCAGGCCCTTAGGGGCGTAGCTTTACAGGTAGATAGACAAATTTGGAGTTTTGATAAATGATTCTCAAGTCAACGGCTCGAATCATCACTAATGGCAAAACGCTTCAAAAAAAAATACCCGGTATAGATAAATGGATAGATATATAATGTCGAGTATCCACTCATAAAACAACAAATGAAACCTCTAACAAATAATATATTATCTTATGTGACGTTTTCTCTGAACGAAAGTCTCATGTTGAGACATTCCATCGAAGATTTTTACTATGAGATTACATAAATGGTGGGGTCACATTGAACCCGTACTAATTTGCCTTTTCTTTTTCACTCTTCAAAATAAGCTAATAATAATAACAACATGATTAGCAAATATTTAATTACTTTGATTAGTAAATAAAATGTAATCAGTGGGGGTGTCATTGTCTACTGTCTAGTGTGAGGACCCACACGGTAAGATTTTATGGAAAGTTGGGTATGGACAGGTGTCAAAAGGAATTTTGCCGCCTCTTCTGACAACGAAACTCTGCTCTAGAGAGAGAGAGAGAGAGGGTCAAGTCACGCACTCTGCATGGATCTCTCGAAACAGGACTAATAGGAGCTCGCCACGTGTGCATGTCGGGTCAAGTACGAGTCCTCGTTTAGTCCTTTTCACTGGTCTGGCTTTGACACGGACGGTGAAAGGCTGTTATTATAATAATAATGTTATTTATTCTTAGACGAGATTTATATCGTGTGGTGCTCAGTTTCATTGCTCTTTGGTGGACCCACAGCAAGAGAAGCTTACACGTGGCGTTAAGTGTATGATCACTTGAGATTGTGTGTCATCCAAATCAATCGTAGTTTTTTATTTTATTTTTTATTTTATTTATTTTTTTAATCTTTTAAAAATATTAATATATAAAGTTGACCATTACATATATTGACTGAATACTAAATCAATAAATCTTTATAATTTTAAAAAGAATTTTATAGATTACAATAAAATTATAGGTAGGAAATTGTAGTTAAACCATCGATTATATTCTGATTAAAATTAGTTGAATAAGAGTGAAACTTAGCTAACTGGGTAACAGTGCATTGAAGATGATGGAGCTCATGTGTACTAGAATAGAGTTTTTAAAGTGAATTTTTACTAATCGTAAAAATATTATAGTCACGATATTGTAGCTAAAATATTTATCGATTTAATTTTAATTAAAAAAATAGAGTTGAATATTAATGAAACAGCTAAATTTATGAATTGGATGGTGATACATCGAGGATGATGGAACTCATGTACTTGAAGAATGTTTTTAAAGCAAATATTAGTGAATTATAAAAACTTTATAGTCTTAGGATTATAGTTAAACTATCAATTAAATTAATAAAAAATAAAAAAAATAAAAAAAAAAAGGTCAATTTCATAAATATTTACTTATGAAATTGGTTATGCATTGAGGATGATGGAGCTCATGTACTTGGAGAATGTTTTAAAAGTAAATATTTAGTCATAAAATTAGTTAACTATCGATCGAATTTTGATAAAAAAAAAAAATAGTTGAATAAGAATAACACCTAACTTCATCAATCGGATGCACCAAGGACAATGGAGCTCAAGTATACTTGAAGAAAGTTTTAAAAAGTGAATATTTACTGATTACAATAACGTTTTAGTCGCTAGTTTATATCTAAACTAGGGAATGAATTTTGACTGCAATTAATTTTTTTTTTTTTTTTTTTGATTGAATAGAAATGACACCAAACTCATGAATTGGATTGTGGTGCATTGAGTATGATGGAGCTCAAGTGTACTTGAAGAAAGTTTTCAGTGTTTGACAATCGATATGGGTCCGCTGATATGTCAATCATTTTGTATGGGACCGACTGCTTTTTTGTGCTGCCCATCTCGTGATCTATCAGTGAAAAACAAATTATTGAATAAATCTTCGGAGCACCGGATGTGTTGTATCCAATTACTGTAATCATGTCACATGTCAATGGAAACTAATGTGATTGGTTATCTGTATCACATAACATGATTTTATAGGTTATTACAATATATCGGGTGCATTGAAAGTTTTCTCTATAATGATGATGATGATTATAAATTCATAATACATACTGATTTTGATACAAATTATTCCATCACTGTTTTTGCCGTGCAAATTAGGGCAGGAAAAATTGATATTCCCACCACGTGTGATCATATGTAGAAATAATACAACTCAATCATAATCATAGCTTTTTTTTATCTTTCTTTTGAAATTATACATATATATATATATATATATTTTTAAGTTTTTTACTTTTGATCTAAGTCAAATCATTATCGATCGGTTATTCATAAATCTCTTAATTTTTATTTAAATTTAGATTCGGTTAACGTGTGTTTTTCAAAGTAAAATGTGATCATATGTAGAAATAACACAATCCAATCATAATCATAGCTTTTTAGATCTTTTAAAAAAAAATTATATATGTATATATATATTTTATGTTTTTTTTTTACTTTTGATACAAGTCTATATCATTATTAATCGGTGATTATTTATAAATCTCTTAATTTCAATTTCAATTTAAGTTCAGTTAACATGTACCTTTCGAAGTACATGTTAGAAAGATATCGAACATTAGCCAGAGTAAAGTTTAAAATTTTTGTTTGGACAAATCATTATACTAAAAAAAAAATTAAGGAGATCAAAATGGAAAAGTTTCAAAATTTAAAGGTAATTTTATAATTTTTTTCAAAAAATTACTTAATTTCTTAATTTAGACCTTTTCTTCTATTTCTTATCGTGTGCTTTTATGATACATTTTAACACAATTCTTTAATTTTTATTGGTTAGAATCTACACCGACAGACATAAGTAATGAGACACTTGACATAAGTATATATTTAACTTGTTAATTCAAATACTTTGAACAATTTAAGTTTTATTCTTAGACAATTGTGTAATTAAATTATATTCAATCTAAACCATTGAAAGTACTATAATTTAAGGGTCAAGATTTTGTATTTGAATTTATGAAAAAACAAAAAAGGTTAATAATGTTATTCAAAACTACTTTATTTCAAATTATGAAGAAAACAACTTTCGAACTAAAAAAACACCTTTTGAATTACAAAAACGCTTTGGCAATATTTGAAAAGGCAACCAATCAAGACATTTCTTAAAAAAAAGTGTAGTGAAGTCTTATCAAATCATTTGTCTTATCATCAACTTCAATGTGAAAATAATGATATATGAAAAAAAAGAAGTTGTTTAATTAATTACCTATTAATTAAAGTTTATTAGTTTAACCCATTGTCCAACATCATGTTAAATTTGTTAAATGTCATATGATTTGTAGAATATGAAGCCATGTAGAGGTACACTTATAAATGTTACATCTATTTCGTACACTTTAATGCAAAAACATATCAAAATTAAGTGACTACTATAAGCTTATTTTCGTCCACAAGATTACACAAAATCTATTAGCTACCATAGATGATGTTATTAAATTCTTATTTAAAAATATATATATATATATATATATATATATATGCAAATTTGAAGGATCAGAACTATGTAGAGAATGTGATTCAAACTCACAATTTTATTATAATATAACATGTTCAAGTGACTTACAACAAATTCATCTAAACTCCCGTCTTGTTTACACAAAATCTATTAGCTACCATAGATGATGTTATTAAATTCTTATTTAAATATATATATATATATATATATATTGCAAATTTGAAGGATCAGAGCTAGGTAGAGAATGTGATTCAAACTCACAATTTTATTATAATATGACATGTTCACGTGACTTACAACAAATTCATCTAAACTCCCGTCTTGTTTTTAGATGATTAAGAACACTAATTATTTTGGTTACTTAAAATTTTAAAAATGCATTAAAGTGTTTTGATATATATATATATATATATATATATAAATGTTCAAGTCAGTGCACACTAATGTAAATATATAAGAATATTGAATGTGAGCTACTATTTTTACATGTTTTGATTCAAGTTTGTATGCATTTGTCAAAACTAGTAGCTCACATTCAATATCTTCATGAAGTTATATCAGTACGCACCGACTAGATCGAGACTATATATATTATATTTTAATAATTGTAGTTAACTTGAAAGAGTGTTGCATCATAGGGAATTTGATGCATCCTACCTAAGTTAATACCCAATAAAACATTAAATCATGTGCACGTAACTCTCAAAACCGTCCAATAATAAAACATTAAATCATGTGCACGTAACTCTCAAAACCGTCCAATATTATTACTAAAAATAAGAGCATCTCCAATGTTGTACTAAATTATTGTGCCAATACTATAATTTAGCATAGAGCACAAAAACCATACTCCAATATTAAATACTGTGCCAAATTTGACATATGCTATATCGTGTGCCAAATTTGGCACATAGTACAGAATATGCCAAATTTGACACAGTAATAAATGCTCATTTTTAATTACAAAAATACCATTATGTATAATTTAAATTTAACGTACATTAATGATATTTCAATCAAAATCTATTTCATTTGCAACCATTCTATGAATGTATTAATGGTAAGTGTTAACTTTTATAATTTTAATTAATAAAACAATAAAAATAACATTTTAAATAGAACCGTGCATTGTAGCACAATCACAAATTGACGTGCTAAATATGACATTATGCATTAGAGATGATATAAAAACATACGGGAGTTCCAGAATAAAAGAAACACTAAACAACCGCAAAAAGGTTAGGAAAAATGATAAAACAGAAAGGGAGAAAAATCTCTATTTACAGGAGTATAAAAAAAAAAAATTGGGCATACAAACCGCCATCGATTTTGAGTCGAAGAAAGACTACGAGAGGCTAAACGATTTTGTTACTTGAATACCTTTGCGATAGATGTAAATGACGTGAATGTTTCGTTATCGATTTGAGAGGAACAACTACAATAAGTGTTTTTAGATATCTAGATTAAATACACCCTTCCTTGCATATAGATTTCAAATACTTCTTAATCAACTTTGTAGAATGAGGAGAAGATAGTCAACAATTGCTTTACTTTTCATGCGGGGGGTTTTACTTAGTTTGTAAATTCCTCTTCAACCACCAAAATCTCTCTCCAACAACCAAAAAATCTAATTAGTACTACATATAAGAATTATCAATTTGTTAACTGTTTAGACAGATCCCTGCACTGGTTGTTGCCAAATCAAATCAACAACAAAAAAAGAAAAAAGAAAACCCAGAAAGGAAAATAGCAACCATATTGCATATTAATTTTGTCTCTTCAGACTTCAATGAAGGTATATATATATATGAAAAATTTCAAGTCCGTACGTCCTGATATAACTCCAGTGCATTGGATGTAGACCATTAAATTTACATGCTTTGACTCAAAGTGTATGCACTAGTCAAAATTTCTCCATAATCTATGACTTACATGCAGCGCATTGATGGAGTTATATCAGGACGCAGTGAGGAGAAAATAACTGTGTGTATATATATATAGCTTGGCCTAGTTCGATTGCTATATGAGCCCAACGATCATGCATGGAGCCTCTATGTACCTTTCTCCATTATTAAAGTTTTGTTTCGTACTTAAAACGATAAGTTTTTAATTCTAACAGATTACCGGAAGTTGTTAGATTCAAGTTAATTGGTCGTCATATATATATATATATATATATATAAAATTTGTTTTATTTATTTATTTATTTTTCTCCTCTTCCTTTATTTATTTATTTATTTTTTATTTTTTTTTTACCAGAAATGTTGGCATCTGGAGGTGACCAAAATATCAACTCCAACAATACTGATGAGCAATCATACAGTAAGACTTAGACTCTCACCATGAACGTGGAAAGAGAGGTGCACATCAATTAAACTAAGATGACGTGCTATTGTATTTGTTATAAATAATGGTAGACCGGCCAAATTTGATCATGCCTAAATGATGTAGCAATGAATTGTAACAACAATGTAAGTAATAAGATGATATATACAAGGTTTTTTTTTTTGTTGATAATATCTATTAATTCGGGACCAATAAATAATGGTACCGGCCAAATTTGATCATGCTTAAATGATGTAGCATATGAATCGTAACAACAATGTAAGTAAAAAAATGATATATGCTAGTTTTTATTTATTTATTGATTTATTATTATTTTTTTATTTTACAATATCTATTAATTCGGGACCAGGTTTTTATTGAAAGCTTTCACCATTGGTAAGATTCGAGCCGCTAAGCGGTGAGTCATTTGCACAAGCCTCAAGTTCATCCATTTACTAGTTAAGCTACGCTCCTGTTGGCGATGATATATGCTAGTTACAATCTCATATACCGGATCATTTGGTCAAATAATTTGGACAATATAACATTACTTATTTGTATTCTTTCATCTGAATTTATTTGTATTTGAACTTGGTTCACCTGATGGAGTACTACATGTGTAAGTTTAAGTTTTTGAGTCTAAAGAGTTACTTACAGATCAAATCCAACCATCAATAAAAGCAATATACTTTCATTTATTTATCATTTACATAAATGTGATCCATAATTATAAATAGAATATTTACTCAAATACCAACCTCTATATTCATTTATATGTATCAAAAACAACCTAGCTAAGTCACGACTTTGAACAAAATTGTGCAAGTTGGACAAGACACCCAAAAATCAAAGTGGAAAAAAAATAAGGGAAGAAGAAGACAAAAGCCAAAGCACTTTGTTATAAGAAAGCAGATACAAGTACTTCTAGTTGCAGACTTGTAGTACTATTAATTTCTCTAATTACCATTAAATAGTTAATTAAATCAAGTTTAATATAATTAAGAATTCATTATTGTTGCTTTAAGGCATCTTAATTCTACCTACCGTTAAGTAAACTTATAATTCTCCATTAGCCGACCCTAAGCTAGTTGATATTATTATATAGAAAAAACAATAAATATATCAAATTAATTATGTTTACTGAAAGCTGACTCATAGAAAATATATATATACATTGTATTATCACTCGATGTTAAAATATTCAATTAATTAAGCTACACTACTGATATATATATATATATATATATTATAATACATTTTTTATTTTATTATTCAATTAATATATTATTTTTATTTTATTATTTAATTAATATAATATTCAAGTAATGTTTTGGGTTCATTTCTATATATATAGTTAGATTTATACTTGAAGGTCAAATTGAACCAATTTGCAAGAACGAAAATCACATATAGGATATCTTTACATTAATAATGTTTTCACGAATTTTAACTATAATGCATTGTTAGTTTAAATATGATTAATTATATGATTGTTTTTGATGAATTTGAATAAATTAGATTGTATTCATATGTTAAAAGAATTATAAACGAGATTCATTCAAAATCTGATATTCTAAATTTGAGTCGCCACTATTACGATTGATATATAAAAAAAAAAAATTATAAGCAAGACCAATAAATTGTCACTTTTCCATAGTAATAAATCCGATAATTAATTTCATTTGAAATTAATTATATATAATCAATTCGATACGTTGATTATATTCTAATTATAAAATTAGAGTGAATTAATAAACTGAAAATTATATAATAAGAAGAACATTTTATTGAATTATTTTGACAAATCTATGGATTTGAAATTGATGACCCCTCTATAAATTTTGATAAATCAAATGATGACAAATGGCATCATCATGAAGTTCACTAACATACATAATAAAACATTCATGTCTGCTCATATATCTTTTGATTTTAATTATTTTGTTTCTTATTATAAAGTTCTTTAATTAATAATTATTTTTGTAACCATCTTGATTTATTTTTATTATAATGCCATGGATGAGCTGGGAGAGCATATTAAAGTTTGGGTCGAGCAAGATCCCATTTTCAAAATCCAAATCATTGAAGAATAAAACAAGAAAATGACAAGAATAAAATGTTTATTTATTACCCATCTTTCATCTTTTATTTTAGTTTATATTTTATTTTAATTAGGAAACAGAAACTCATCGAAATCCATGAACAAACAAAAAAGACAATATGTAGCTCCATAAATATATAGTTTATTTAATGTGATGGTGAGATTTTCATTATTTTAATTGGTTAAATTAACTTACTATTTTATTTTTGGGTAAATTTTGATCATATTTAAAATTTCTACTAAAAAATTCCAACAAAATTTTCATTGTATTCATCTACCATTCATATATATATATATATATATTAGTTCTATTTCTCGATCATCTTAAAACATTATGGTTTTTATAAAACAAAAAACGCTATGATTTAGTTCAAAATTAATCAAATCCCACCAAGCCTAAAGTGTCCACCCATACTTATAATCGTAAGGGCGGACTGATGACAAAAGATCTTAACAACTAAATTAATTAATATTTACAAGTAGTCATTATTAAAACTTGATGTCGATCAACAATACTAACAAAAATAAGGTTAATTATAATACAAATTAAAGTCAACGGTAGACTTTTTTTTTAGTTGAATTGTAGACTTGTAAACTAAAATCCACTCATATTGTTTGAATTGATGACTGGAATTTTAATATAATTAAGCAGCAGTCAAATTCAGTTAAAAGCACCAAACTTCTTCTTTACTTGATGACCTAGATAAGTCAACTATTATAGTGTATCGTTTTCTACCCTAGCTTGTTCAATTCTGAATGGTAAAAAATAGTAGGAAAAAAGAAAACAAATTAATGGTTTAAAAGAAAGAGTCAATATGAATTTTATTTTATTTTTGACAGTTTTTTCAAATTATATTAGTTTCATTGAAGGATAAAAACAACCTTTTTTTTTTTTTTTTTTTTTTTCAATCGTAAAACAAATTCAGACCTATGAATTTGATGTAAAAATAGATAGATGATTGCTGTCACTTGATTATATAACAACCTTAATTAATTGTTTTCACAAAAAGATGTTTAATTATTAATTAATTGTTTTCACAAAAAGATGTTTAATTATTAATTAATTATTATGATGAAAAATCAATAATCAATGATGAAAATCATAATCAATCTAGATTGTTGGAACGAGAAATTAAAGCTGGTCAAGTTAGGCAGCCTAGCTAGTAAGCAGAATATTATCAATCACCTCCTCTCATGCATAGGATCTAAAAATGGTACGGTGGGTTAATTTTCATTATTTTTTTATTAGATCCAACATGCAAAATTGTCAGAAATTTCAGCTCTCTCTATATATAAACAATTGCTCACTACTACTGATAATGAAATGAAGAAATGGAAACATAAAGAAGTAAAAATTGTAAATTAATAAATAAAAATTATAAATTAATTAATAAAATAAATAAAAAGAATGCATGAAAGCACTTTTAGCCATACCTCTTAACACTATCTAATCAATGAATCAATCATGTCGTCACTGTAAATCTTAGAAGTCTGTGAAGAACTGAAGGGTGTCTACTACACAAGTAACAGAACCCATCCTCTAAATATAACTTCCTATGACATTGCATAACTTCCTATGACATTGCATAACTTCGATATTCTAAAGGTTATTTATTTATTTATTTATTATTATTATTTTTTAAAATTTATTTTAAGGACCGAATTGACTAAAAAAAAATACCCATATACGTATAATTCTATCTTTCACACACACACACTCTCAGTATCTATGTCTATGGTGAAATACAAATCATGTTATCTTTTTACATGGTAGCAAGCTTTATATTCTCTTTTTGGCTATATAACTCATTATTGCTTTATCAAGGTGATTAAACAAACAAAAGCTTATCTTTTTTCTTTTATTGAGCAGAAAATTTAACAAAAACTTTGTTGAAAAAGAAAGTTGAAGAGAGAGAAAGGATGTGGGGTGTGTTTGTTTAATAAGAAAAAAAAAAAAAACAAAAGAAAAGACAGAAAGTTCAACGTCATATATATGATAATGAAGTTAAAGCCAGCTTTAGGGTTTTGTGTGGTTTTTGTGCTCTCTTGATTATTGTTTTGGATTACACACTTCAGATCCCCTCTCATCCACATCTCTCTCTCTCTCTCTGAATAGCTTATTTGTTCATATTTCTGTGGTGGTTGTTCTTGGATTTTTCTTGCTTATTTGAAAAGCAAATAATTATACATGTAGAGCAAAAAAAAGTTGTTAGAGGATCTTGGGTATTTTTCTTTCACTTTGTTTCTTGTGAGTTTTTTTTTTCTTTTTTTTTTTTGCAAAAAAAAAAAAAACCCAAATATTGTCTCTTGGGTTGAAGCCAAGAGAGAAAATAAAAACATATACAAGCTAGAAACTAGCTTCTGCTTTCTTGATCATTTGTTGGATTTTTCTTCTTTCTGCGTTTAAATTTTTTGTCTTTAATTTAGATCTCTTAAACAAATCCTTTTTGAAAAGTTTCAGAAGTGCTTTTCTCAGGAGAAGATGATGAAAGACTTGATGTTCCATCAACAACAACAAAAACAACAGCAGCAGCAACAACAACAACAACAAGTTTTGGAAGAAAATATGTCTAATTTGACTTCTGCTTCTGGTGAAGCAAGTGCTTCTTATAATTCACATCAAGCTCCAGCTCTTGAAGCTCAACCTCCTCCTGCTAAAAAGAAGAGAAACCTACCAGGCAATCCAGGTAATTAATTAATTAATTATCTCATCAAATCCATTTCATATTTCTTATAATTCACATAATTTCTTAAAATTTTTATTATTTATTTGTGGGGGTGATTTGAATCAGACCCAGATGCAGAAGTGATATCTTTATCACCAAAAACACTCATGGCCACAAACAGATTCGTGTGTGAGATCTGCAACAAAGGTTTTCAAAGAGACCAGAATCTGCAGCTGCACAGAAGAGGTCACAATCTGCCATGGAAGCTGAAGCAGAGATCAAAACTTGAGGTGGTAAGAAAGAAGGTGTACGTGTGCCCGGAGACAACCTGTGTCCACCACGACCCATCAAGAGCTCTCGGAGACTTGACAGGAATCAAGAAGCACTTCTCCAGGAAGCACGGTGAGAAGAAGTGGAAATGTGACAAGTGCTCCAAGAAATATGCTGTTCAATCCGATTGGAAAGCACACTCCAAAACTTGCGGCACTAGAGAGTATAGATGTGACTGTGGCACCCTTTTCTCAAGGTAATACATATAGTTAATAACAAATTATTATTGTCCAATTATAAATTATCATTTTTTAGATTTTCCGGTCCGCAGTTGTTTAAGTTTGTAATTTAGGTTTGTAATTTATGTTCTCTAGTCATGTCTGCAGTTATTTATGTTCTCATGTTTAGGTTCATATGTTCTCAAGTCGCATCCACAGTTGTTTAGGTTCTCCCATCATGTGCAGGTTCGTAATTTAGGTTCTCCCACTGTTTAGGTTTGTACGTAATTTAGGTTCTCCGGTGTTTAGGTTCGTAGTTTGGGTTCTCCGGTCGCGTGCACAATTGTTTATTTGTAAATTACGTTCTCGAGTTGCTTATTCATAAATTAGGTTCTCTGGTCGCATGGTTCGCAGTCTCTGTTTATATATACATATACAAGTAGACAGATTGGGAGGAAGAGAGAAGTACTGCTACCGGCTATTTTGAGACCCTAGAGAGAGAGAGAGATTCTAAGTATGGATAAATTTAATTGAACCAGACTAAGTGGACAATCTGTCCTTTGCTTCCACAGTGAAAAGAAATGGATGCAGAGAGAAAGAGAGAGAGAGAAAGTCAAAACATTTCTGGCATTGTCATATATAAGCACTTTTATATATAACCCATGGTTTTTGCTTTTGTTTTCTTGTGTTTTGAGTTGTGTTTTTATTTATAATTATATCAAAAAATTTCAGGAGGGACAGTTTCATCACACACAGAGCTTTTTGTGATGCATTGGCTGAAGAGAGTGCAAAAGCAATTCCAAATAATAATAATAACATTGTTTCTTCTGATCATCATCATTATCATCAAAATCAAAACCAATTCCAAGTTCCACAATTCAATCATCAAGACCACCTTCATGGATTTTCACTCAAAAAAGAGCATCATCAACAAAATTTCAGCCTAGTACCACCATGGCTTTCTAGTCAACCAATGCTAGGTGGGTCTGGTGGTGGCCCACCATCATCATCACAAGGTATTGATCATCATCATCAATATCATCATCTCTCTTCTTCTTCTTCATCATCACCATCCATTTTCAACACAAGATTAGATCATCATCATCAAGACTTTCTCACAAACCCTAACCATACTAGTCTTGGACCCACACTACTCCCTCCTCCTCCTCCTCCTCCCTACCATCATCATCAAACAGCAGTCTCATCACCATCACCATCGTCATTATCATCATCATCACCACACATGTCAGCTACTGCATTGCTGCAAAAAGCTGCTCAAATGGGTGCAACCATGAGCAGCAGTGCACCTGATCACCACCACCCTTCTCTGAGCATGATCAGACCCCACCACCAACAACAACAGCAACCTCAAGCTCACCTGTCTTCTGCTTCTTCTGCTGCTGCTGATGATTCTTCTGCTCATATCCTTACAACAACATCATCAGCAACCACAAGACCAGCTGGGTTTGGTCTCAATTTGTCTTCACGTGAAGGGCTGACACAGCCTAGTAGTTGTGGTGTTGGTGTTGGTGGTGGAGGTGGTGGTGGTTTTGGCTCCTCCTCGAGTACTCTTCTTCAAGAGATGATGATGATGAATCCTAATTCTTCAATATTTGATGATACTTTTGGTGGGAATTTGATGATCAATAGTAGTAGTACTTCAAATAAATTAGACGGGTTCAATAACAATAATAATTTGCTTAATGAGTTCTCAAAAACAAGGAATGATGAAAATAGCGGCGGCGGCAGTGGAGGAGGTGGTGGTGGAGGAGAAGGGTTGACAAGAGATTTCTTGGGTCTTAGAGCACTTTCGCATAGTGATATTCTCAGCATTGCTGGTCTTGGCAACTGCATGAACACAACTTCTCATGAGCAACAAAGTCATCAAAAACCATGGCAAGGTTAGCTCATTATTAGGTTTTTTTATATATAATTTTATTTTTTTTGTTGTTCACTTGTTATTATATAACTTTGTTTATATCAATCTTCCAAATGGAAGGAATTATAATCTCTCTCTCTCTCTCTCTCTCTCTCTCTCAATAGCATAATATATTACCCTTTTGTAGCTACATATATATTGACAAAGATTTATTATTATTATTAAGTGAAAGAGAAAAGCTATATAGCTCTCTTTATTCTTAGCGGTGTTTTTCTTTTCTTTTTTGTGATAATTGATGCAACTTAGCAATTATTTAGATCCAATAACCTTATTGATGAATCAGTTAATATTCATTGGATCCA
The DNA here is from genome assembly GCA_035582765.1 of Acer negundo. Classification (NCBI taxonomy): domain Eukaryota; kingdom Viridiplantae; phylum Streptophyta; class Magnoliopsida; order Sapindales; family Sapindaceae; genus Acer; species Acer negundo. Next base: position 45,878,741 of record CM069241.1, read on the forward strand.
ATATTTTTTTTAAACCCAAAAGTTTTAAAAATGAGAAATGGAAAAATAGAAAAGATTAATGCATGCACTCTCCAAAATCAGAGCTCCATGTGTACTATAATTAGTAGAATCCATATAAATCTGAAGTTAATTACTCATGAAATTGCAGAAAACTTTGTCAGTTATTTCTATATACGTTATGATTCTCAAGAATATATATATATATACAGGAAACTTAGAATGAAATGACTCTAATTTCTCTAATATATAATTTGTTTGGCTTTTCTAAAATACAAGAAGACAAGTTTTCGATCACCCTATTATATTATATGTGCAGACAATAAGTTTCTATAATTGGTAAACTCATGATGCTCCTACTAACTCATTGATCATGGTGGCCCATTTGATTGTTGTAAGAAAAACAAAATCACAAATATATACAATATATTTGTAACATCAATTTATGATCTATAAATTGCATTACAAAAGGGTCATGAAGATCATGTAAACTAAGAATATATAGGACTCCAAGGATACAAATTTTATAACTAATTAATATCACTAAAATCAGTTTGTTCCTAAAAGAAAATGACTTTATATATTAAAATTAGGTTGATTTTTATAGCTATTTCCAAATTTACTTTATTAAATTTTCATTTCAGTTGTAAGTTCGATCGTTTTCTCTCTCTAAAAGTTTAAAATAAGAAAAAAAACTTCGGATATGCGAAAATATATGTGTAACATATGTTATATATATATATATTTTTCAAGCATTGGATTCTATATAGGAAAGATTATAGTAAAATATATGTGTTCATATATATTTTTATAAAAACAAGAGAGAGAGAGAGATTATGTTTTGACACTAGTGGGATACAATCCCGAGAGAAGATTTGAAACTATTGGATTTGTTTTTCTTTTTTCTTGTTTTTTGGATTTTTTTATTTTTTATTTTTTTTAATTTTTTTTTATTTAATTTGAAAAATAGTTTTCTCATATATAATGGGGTCATTGTAGTGATATACAAGCTGGAGAAGCTGTCGACATGCATGTTTACAAAAGTTATTTTTGTATGGGTTTGTTATGGTCCCGTGACTCAAAATAAGCTTATTCAATTCTCGTGATTCAAAAAAAAAAAAAAAAAAAAAAAAAAGAAAAAGAAAGGGTTTCTACTAAAATATGATAGACTTACGACGTTGTTGAACTTAACTCGTTTAGTGTTCAATTTCTTAAGTTAACGTTAATCAAATGTTTATGTATAACTCTAAATGAATAAATTTCGTATCGAAACTTTCTATATTTTACAAATGGATATTTTAATTTAAAGTACGTTTAATTTATGATCGTTCAATTTTACTTGATAGTAAGATGATATTCATTCAGTCAATCAAAATGTCATAAATTCGAGTTACGATATATATAAAGTATGACATTTCTTGATGGTTTGTGGGCTTGGTATTTCAATTACATCTGATGAATTAAACTTTTTGTTTTTATCCAAACTAATGACATTGTTAGAACCAAGCTGATGTCTGTCTCAAGGATGCACATAAAGAAAATATTGAATAAATATTGAAGATGTCAAATTTAATCATATTCATTTAATATTCTTATAACTACGTACATTCTCTTTTTTAGATGATTAAAAATGTTTCCTTATTATGTATTTGTTGGATATCAAATATAACAGTATGTATCACTGCAGTGAATAAAAAAGTTAGTGTGACAAACGAGTAACATTGGTATTCATACCAATCATACTTGAGACATCATATACTTTCTCGTTGGAACTCACTTGATATTGTTCAGTATTACTAAAGAGAATAAACAAGTTAGAGTGGTGAATCAGTCACGTTGGCATTCATACCCAAGACATCATCATACTTATAATCTCCTTAGAAATTGAAATCAAACCAAATTCATCATCAACAGTATCCAATGTGTCAACAATTAATACTTCCTTTACAGTTTTAAATTCATTTGAATGATATCTAATTTTAGTGAGAGAATTTTAGAGAGAGAGAGAGAGAGAGGTGTTTGGGTAATGAAATAGAAATGTTATGATTTGTAAGGTATGATTAGGTTATGATAACAGATAAAGGTAGTTTATTTGTTTTCTGTGAAAACTTTATAAAACCAGAATCATGTATACATGAGTGGGTGCATGAGAAAGATGCTTATCCCTAATATAATTATAATTATAATTTATTTATTGTTGCTATAAGCCTATGATCTAGCTGTATATATATTCATGATTCATGTTAATGTTAGGTCAATTTAAATAGATGTTTGGACTAAAACTTTGAAAGTGGTGCTGGCAACTGTCCTTTCATATTGGTTTTCCAAAATAGCAGAAGAAATTAATTTAAAAAAAATTGAGGAACCAAAAAGGAGATTCCTCTGAAATCCCACTTTCATTTGATATATATATCCTTTCTTTCTTTCTTCTTACAAACAAAGACAGACAGACAGAATGGCCAGCTGCCTGTAAGTGTAAGGTATATGCATGCATGTTCTTGGGATGGGGATACACACACAAACTGTATATATGTTTAATTAATTTTATAATCACTTCCTCTCAAACCATTTTCTGAGTTTTCCACATGATCAGTATACAGAATTATCTCCTAAGACGTTGAATAAACACAAGAAAATGAATCTGATATAAAACACACACGTATATATCATATTAATATTTTTAGGTCCAATCTGAACATAATTTTCATGTGGAATATCTGACTATAAGACAATCTATTTTGTTGTGCTACAGATTTGTGACAACCAGTGATCTTGTACGAAAATTACGTTTGGGGTTTACAATAAAAAAGCATCCTCTCTATATATATATATATACCACTGTAAAATATTTGAAAAAGAACATCAGATATCTATTACCGTAAAAGAAAACAATAGTGGAAAAGAACATCCGATATCTATTACTGTAAAAGAAAACAATAGTCTTAAAGACACTATATATGTATATATATACACACCCTGCACACACTGCACAACACAACATCCCAGGCAATATACATATTTAATATATAGACAAAAATACATGTGAATGTAGATGAAAGCAATGTTTTTGAATATGGGATAATTAAAGATGCAAAGACAAAGAGCATGCACAATCCCCCAAATACACCACATAGTTTTCCTCCTTATGAATTTTTATGCTTTTTTGTTGGGGGTGCTTTTTGTCTGGTGGGTTTCTTTCTTTCTCTCTCTCTATATATTTTTTAAAAACAAAACAAAACCCAATACATATATGATATAATATATATCTCTTTCTATATATTGTGTGTAGTGTGGGTGGTGGTATCTCCAAAAGCTGATCCACCCATCAAAGCTGCTTTTGCCCTCTAGCTTATTAGGTTATTAGCTCTTGTGTGTGTATATTGTATATTGTGAGAGAAACTGAGAAAGAGAAAAGAAAGTGCTTTTGGCTTTGTTTGTGCTTGTTTGTTTTGTTTTACGTATTTTGATGGTGGGGAAAAGCATAGCTAAAAAATAGTTGACTTGTCATTGTATTATAATTCATAAAGAAGCTCACATATCCATCTCCTTTGCCTTTGCGTTATTATTATTACTTCTGCTACAGTTCCTTTTTCTTTGACTTGCACATTATTTGTCTCACTTTTAAATCCATATGTTACAAGGGTGGAAGGATAATGATGATAAGTTCGGATTCTTTCCGATCTGACTTTTTATTGGTCTTTTCATGATAGAGTGAACTTAAGCATAAAAAACATGGAATGATCCAGATTTTTTTTTTAGACAAATGTTTCATTTAAACTCAAATAATCTAACCAAAAAAAAAAGGGGAAAAAAATCAGACTAGCAAAGGATTCAAACTTGTGGAATGGTATACATTATTCTCTATAGTTACTAGGGAAATTTGCTGCATGCTTATATAAATATATATATATATATATATAGAGAGAGAGAGAGAGAGAGCTAATTATTGGATTTGGATTCTCTGTCGATCTGATCTTTTTCCCAACCTTTTTTATTGTATTTGGATTCTCTGCTGACCTGATTTTTTTTCTGACATTTTTAAAACACATGATTAGTTGTTGATACAATGGTTGTGGAAACCAATCACATCTCAACCACATATTCATTACAATATTTATATGTCATGAGATTATATGAGGTCATGAAAAAGATTAGATAAGTAGAGAATCCAAATTCCTAACTATTATATATAATAGATCCGGGGTTTGAGACATGACATGGGCCACGATTTGAACCTATTGTCTCATGGTGTAAGTGTGAATAGTATACCACTAAGTTCAGTGGTGGACCTAAACATTTTAACGATACATGACACTTGAACAAAAAAATATTATATAAAAATCTATTGCAAAATTAAGATCATAGTAAAATGGGGTATTTTAAAATATATATAAAGAAAAATTGATGATATAATGAAGTTTAAAATAAAACACTTATTCAAGATGAACTAAATAATCTTACATTAAAAAATAAATAAAAACAAAAAGCGTAATATTAAAAAATGAATACTAACAAGAAAAACAATGTAAATCATGTAAAGTTACAATATTTATTATTTTAAAAAATAAATTACAATATAATTTTATAATAAGAAATTTTGTTTTGTATTTACAATGATCGAATTAACTATAATTTAAATAAAAATAATTGATTTATAAATATTACTAGACATATTTTTTATTTTTTTATATATAATTATAGAAAAGTTATTGTTTTATTGAATCTAAATAAATTAAAACTAAAAAAACTAAAAATAAAGGATAAAATAAATTAAATAATAATAATAATATATGGACTATTATAATACAAAAAATTAGAGTATAAAATGTAAATGGTGGAGAGTTGAACCATTCATATAAAGGTAAGAGAAATTTACTCTACCATTTGTGTTAAAAGGGACTATGTTACTATGAGTGTTATATAATATATATATATATATAACATTATTTTATTTGAAGAATTTGAGGTGGGGCACGGGCCCAACCTGGTCCGACCATAGTCCACTCTTGACGAGGCTAATCTCAACTCGTCTAATAAGTATAATAGATTAAAAGTATAAATGTATAATAAATAAAATTTCACATTCAAAAATGATAATTATAAGATTGATTAAACCTCAAAATCACATAATTAAGTTTGGATTTGATTTGATTAAACTAAAAATTACATGCTATTAATCAAAATTCAAAATCACCCGGGCTCTCTCTTGTTTTACTTTACGCGGCCCATTAGCGGACTTTGACATACTATATTCTCCATGAGCTCTTTAGAAAAAAAAAAAAAGAAAAAAAAAAGTATCCTGTGTGAGCAATAACATAAAACAGTGATAATATGACGTCGGTTTTGTAATATACCCCTCACATCTACATTATAGAGTTATGAGTTCGAATTCTTCTTTTTTTACAAACCCGAATTTATATATAATATATATTATATATTTAAAAATAACGTAACTGGTCCTCGATGGCAGCTGAGTATGTGGCTCCATTAGCTCCCTCTTTGAAATTACCGACGAATCCATCACCCGGCACCAGAAGAAAAAAGATGGAAGTGGATTTTGGATTTTACTTGGAGAAGATCAATACTCCTTTAGTCGTTTAATTTTACTTCTGATTTGGATTTTGGATTGGATTTGAGAATGTGTGATTCTGTTTTTTAGATACATAATTAGCAGACTGGTATCACTATTTAACACTCTTTTGTTATCGGGTTTGAAATAATAATTGTCAAAAAACACAAAATTTTAAAATAGTTAAAACTTATAAGTGCTTTTATTTTTATGTTGTAATGTTGAGTTGAATTAATGAAATTATTTGCTGTATATAATGACTTGAAATCAAAATGATATTTCAAGGAAACGTAATATCAATTTGGAGTTTGGAAGAGGAAAACACAATTCGAACTCACACCATCGATGTAATTTCAGCTTTTGAGCGTCGCATATTGAGTCAAATTGATACTTTGACCCAATTGGTGTCACAACCAAGTCTATCGGCTATCAAACTCTTGATTTATTATTTATATATTTTAATTAAGTGAAATAACAATATTATCTATTTGTTTTCGAGTAATAAAATAGTGAAATATAATATTTATTTAATTCATTAAACAAATTTTCTTCTCTTAATTAAAAAACCCTAACCCTAAAATTATGTCAAATTTTTGGAAAAGGAGAACCCTAATGACTTTCACCGTCTGAAAAGTTGTTGCGCGTATTAAATATTAAAATGATCAAAAAAAGGTAATTTTTATTTTTTTATTTTTTTTATTCCGGTTCTAGCTATTTTCATGTCTATACATGTATCTTTAGATAAAGTTTGTGTTTGAACTAATTTTTTTAAAAATTTTATTTTGACCTAAATATTGTTTTATTAGCTATCATTAATTGTCCAGGGAGGATTTGATATGATATCATGAAGAAGAATGGAATTGAGAAGATGGACAGGATATCTGAATTGCCTGAACCGATATTGTACCATATTTTGTCCTTTCTTCCGTTCAAACAAGTAGCTCGAACCACACTTTTGTCTAAAAGATGGGAAACCGTGTGGCTCACGTTCCCGGTTCTGGAATTTGATAGAACAATTTTTAAGCCACATTTTCAGAATGATCATACTCAAAACAATGAAGAATGTGATGATGTTCAAAAGAGAAAAAAGAAATTATTTAATTGTTTGGGAAAAACTTTGCAAGATCTGAAATTCTCCATTATCTAGGATCAATAATCTGAAACTCCATATATCTAACAAATCTACACCGTCTTCAATTGCAAATGTTGTGGATGGCTTCATACAAAGACAACAACCATAACTTGTAGAAATCTGCTTAACGTGTCTTGGTCTTTCATGGTAGCTTCTCACAATCTTGAATTGAAACACGTAAGTTGGTGTTGGGAAGTCCTCCTGCCGAAAAGGAAACAATAGCTGGACAATTCTGTAGATTAAAAAATCTAAGACAGCTAAGATTGTGTAGGCTCTCCGGTATGTATTTAAGATTATCACAACAAAGGAAGGTAATGCTTTCAAGAGACATGTGATTATGAAACCTCTCTGCTATTGACTCTAACTTCGGATTAGACATAATGTTAAGCACATGAAGCCTCTGTGGTAACTGGCCACTTGATGATAAGGTTGTGAGCTGTGAGCAACATTGAAGGTGAAGCTAACTGATTGTTGCAGGTAACTGAGACAAGGAAACAAACCTCGTGAAATGAGACGAGGTTCGAGCAATTCTCAATACTTAGCTGCCTGAGAAAGGTGAAGCTTTGCAACCACTGAGGTGGCATTTCCAAACAAATATCATTCTGCCAAAAAATACAGGAGCTGCTCAAAACCCACATTGCGAATACTTAGACATGTTACTTTCTGAAACTATATCCTGAACCAGTTACCATACTCTGAAATATTTGTAAGAGTCATGGACTCTAGTGACTTGAAGTCCACTTGACTATTGCAAGCCATCTCTTTGCATCCATCTATTTCAATTTTACAGACTACCGGAAGGCTTGAGAATGAAACTACCAACTGTGCACACTTCTTAATCACAAGTTCCTCCAATGAAGGAAGATCATTAGCTAATCTTCCAGAGAGTTTAGGACATCTTACAATGGAAAGCTTGCGATGGCAGGAGAATGTTTCGACATGCTCTTTTTCTTTTTTTGATCCCAAGTGACTAGAGACATAATATAATCAACTAATAAAGCATTGACAGGTTTGAACATAAACCGTTGAATACAACGGAATTGAATTCGATTACATGGAAACAGTTTTTCAAATGAAAGAACCGCTACAACCCAACTCATATCCGGCTTTGCTGCTCCCACCGGAATCTAAAGAAAGCACAACCAGAAAGGGTGACCCCCAATATATCATGACAATCACATACAATCAATCACAAACGGAAGGCCATTTCTAAGAGCAATTATGATGACATTTTTTCTAAATTAGAATCTCATAGTCTCATACAACATAAGTGTAAGAATATACTTGAAATTGCTCATCACTAACAGTTGAAACAGCAACTCTGAATAACATCACTAACAGTTGTTCATCAATATTTTGAAATTGTAAAAGAATATACTTGGGTGACATGTGGACAAATCTGAATAATCTTGTTCATATTTTGATTTTTGAGAAACCAAACACAAATGATGAATGATAATTGAGTAACAATAAGGCTCAGATTCAGGCTTGATCAGACTAAGGGAGGAATTCACCCTTTCATTGGCTGCAACTCACACATGTCACCCTGCCATGAAACAGCAACTCTCTAAGTCCAATTCGAAGCCAGAAACAATCATCACAGCATTGAGAGGAAGAAGAAGAAGAAGAAGAAAATATATATACATATATATATACACATACAGTGTACACAAACATAGAAAAACAGAAACAGAGAGACAGAGATGGGTGGTTGGTTTTTTCATACAAATACTACGAAATCATCCCCGGCTCTGCTTCGACCAGAGAGAGAGACCAACCAAAACAAACCGAACCAAACCAGCTCTCTCTGAGAGTAAAGCCTCAGACTTAAACTAATGAGAATTACAATGGAGGCTCAGATTCACCTTTTATCAGACAAGAAAAGAGGAACCCCCACTTCTTCCATGGCTGCAACAACCCTGGTTGTCCGCGAAAACGGACACCCCAGAAGCTGGCCCTGCCATAGACAAGAAGCAAAATGTTTCTCTCAAAAAGTCTGAACAAAAACAAAACATCATCATCACAGCCTCACATTAATGTCAACAGCGGTAAATTAATGGAAGATCATATCATTAGTACCACTCACATTTCAGAATTCAGAAACAAGAGAGAGATAGTGCAAATGTGTATGTAAAAGTAAAATGGTGAAACAATTCACTATAACAATCAGAGAGAAGAGCAGAGACCAACCATATAAGTGAATCACCAATCTTATATAAATAAAAAACAAAATAACATCATAATGAGTCGATAACAATAATCTTCAAGTAACTAAAAATAGAACCCCTTTTTTTTGGTATTTCAATCTTTGATGTTGTGGGGGCTCAGATTCACCTTTTATCAGACAAAAGAGAGAGACCCCACTTGGGCCATGGCTGCAAAAAAACAGTTGTCTGTGAGAACGATGAGAGAGCAAACCCTCAGACTGTTTTCGCAGACACCCCAGAAGCTACCCCACCATGGATGAGAAGCAAAATGTTTCTCTCAAGGCCTGGTCTTCTGACTTAAGAAGAACAAAGCATCATCATAGCCAACGTTACAGTGCCAGAGAGAGAGAGAGAGAGAGAGAGAGATTGTTGTATGTGTGTTGTATGTATGTGTGAGTGCGCGAGCGCGAGACAGAGATGGGTTGTTGTTGTTGTTGTTGATGGAAATGGAAATGTAGAAAGAAAAATCACTGGCTTCGCTATCGATCAGAGAGAGAGAGATGGGGCAACAACAACAACCCAGAAGAAAAACCAGCCATTTATTTCTCCCTCTCTGAGAGCAAAGCCTCATTCATTCATTCTTGATAGGTTCCCAATGCTCCCAAACTTGCAAATCTTCTAAACAAAAAGTTTCCAGTAATTGAAAAGGCTTTGAGCAACCCTCCCCATAAAGCTCATAACCAATGCGTTTTAGTCCCTTCATCCTTCCGATGGTCAGTTCTTTAAGCAAGCCCAACATACCGAGTGAAGGCAAAGAGGTGCATTTTTCACAATTTTCCAATCTTAGGACCGCCATGTTAGAGAAAACTGAATTTCCTAACCAAGATGGAAATTCTATGCCAATGTAGCATTTGATTGTGAGCTCTTCTAGATTTCGATGAGGTCACAGCATGTCAAGTACACTTTTTTCTACTACTTCATTCCGTGTTTCATCAAGTGGAGACCCACATTCTAGTTGCAACACTTTGATGCCCTTGATATCATTTAAAATCATCTCTGTTTCTTGTGAATACATCACATTCTCTGAACTGGAAATGCAAAGTTCTCCTTGAAGAAACTGTAGATTTTTCAAATATTTCACTTCAGCTCCAACACTTTTACCCACAATAAAATTGGACAATATTTGAAGACACTTTAATTTTCTCATTCCTAACGGCATCTCAGATAACCTAGCACCCCTAATATCGAGATGGCATAGATTGATCAAATTCCTCATCTTAGTAGGTAACTTCCGAAGATGACAACAGTTTCTTAATTTCAAAATCTGCAAGTTGAGCAAAGAACATGTTGATTCAGGTAGGCTTCTGATCTTCGTACCAGAAAGATTGAGATATCTTAGATATCTCAGATGACCAAATGATTCAGGCAGCTCAGTAACATAATAATGCTTTAAATTTAACACCCTCAATTTTTTGAATTTTGGTAGCAAATCAAAACGAACTGTATGAGGCATGTAACAAGGATTTAGCATATCATACTCATTTGATAATGGCAGGAATGTTCTTAGACGCTCAAGTTGTTCAACTTTGCTAAAGACTTCCAAGTTTACTTCTGCCATCATAATCATCACAAACAAAAGAATAATGACGAACCTTTTCCAAGCTGCTCTGCTGTCTGTTGGCCTCTGATGCATCATCGAAACTAAAACACATTTCTCCAGAAACCCATTGAGCCAAATCACTAACAAGGTTGTGCATTACATTTCTGTATGCTTCCCCACTTGATTGTTGAAAAATCGACCTCAGCAGTCAATCATAAAAGTACTCATGACCTAAATCTTCTTGTTGCTTATTTCCTTTTGGTTTCTGAAGAAGACCTTCTGCGATCCATATATGTACAAACTTCTCCTCTTCAAATTCATAATCTTTTGGCAAAACGGCACAATAAGCAATATCTTTTTAACTAAGAAGGCAGATGATGGTAATTTAATTTTAAGGCTGCAGGGATCTCGGTTTCATCCGACAACTCCCATAGTTTGCTATTCAATATATCTGCTTGGAAGCAGAAGGCCACTCATCTTCTCTCTGCTTGGAACGCAGAAGGCCACCCAAAGTCTTAGGTGCCAAAGGAAACCCTTTGCACTTTTCAACAACTTTTTGATGAATTAATTCGACATTGCGACATGTAGCAATATCTTTGCTCTTGGCTCGAAATCTCTCACAGCCTTATTATCATTGTACACCTCCCGAGCAAGTGTTGTTTTCCTCCCATGCCCACGATAGGTATTACACGGAAGTTGGCATCACTCGGTTCATCATCATTTAACACCATCTCCATTACTTTGGCTATATCTTGATCTCTCCCATAAACAGCAGGTTCAGTTGGCAAGCTTGTACTGGGTGATCTCTGGTACAAAACGGTTGATGATATCCCTCCAGCAATTTCTCTCAATCCAAGGTCTGCTCGGTGTTTAAATAGACCTTCTAATCGACTGGTGACATCTTTTATCTCGGACTCCATACATCTGTTGAACTTGGTAGCTCTTGGGCTCCAATTCCTGATACAACCGCGAAGATTGTATGATCATCAAGTTCCTCCATCTTCAACTTTCTCGCTAAAGCTTCAGTCGCAAACTCATAAGCCAAGTCTCGAAGATCGTCCAGCCACATCTTGACAGCCCTGTCAGTCAATTGCTTCTCCTCTGCATCGCTGAGCACTGCTTGAATCATCTTCAATTTTTTCTCCCAGTTTTTAATCTTTGAATATAACCCCTCTTTCCTCAAGAACTGCAGCAAGTTAAAAGAAGTCATTCTTTCAAACAACACGGCAAGGAAAGCTGAGAGAAGGAGCTCCGCCACAAGCATTGTTGTTAATTTAACAATTCAAGATTGGTAATTTTATGAACCCAAGAAGATCATGTATTTATTTCACTGTTAAACAACACTCACAAACAACAAAATCGGCCAGATTACAAGAATAATCAATCAAAAATTGTTGGATTGACTTTGATTTATACAATGTGTGTGTAATTCTTGGTCTTGTAACTTTTTGAAGTTTTCAAATTCCAATCAATGCCAAGCAGATACAACAAATAATATATATAATCGGTTAAATCGGCCAAACCTGGTTGGTTTTAGTGAATTAAACAGTTGAGAGGAAGCTGGAGCTGTCGTCTGGCCCACTCACGCTCGCTCTCCGTCGTTCATCGGAGACTCGATCGCCGCTGTCAACGGTCACCGCCGATGTCCTTCCAAAGTACTAGAACGCAGAGAAGTTCAACAAGTAGTGCATTATTGTCATCCTCACTCTCTCTCTCTCTCTCCCTCTGTGATTCTCTGAATATTAGGGATGGCAAAATGGGCTGGGTAAAAGGGTTTGGCCCTTACCCACTTGATGAGGGCCGGGCAAATTTTGGTTCTGATTTTGCTTGATATGCCATCTATACGTGCACCCCATTACATATTTTAAAAAACTCTAGTTTGTTTATCAAACCCGCTTAATAACAAAATAGCTTTTCTTTATTTTTATTGTATTGTATTTTTATAACAACACATATTTTATTATCGAATCAACTTTATTATTATTTAAAATTTAAAAATAAAAAACTCTAACTCTTAAATATAAAAATTATAACAAAATGAGTTTGGGTTTGAACTAATTTTATTTACAATAGTTTAGTTACAGAAATTTTCCCTAAACAAAAAGTTACAGAAATTCGTCATTTATATATATATATATATATAACGACGGGGAAAAGGAATAAAAATATAAAATAATCTATTTTATTATAACTTATTAAACATCCATCTAGTAAAAAGAAAAATTAAAAAGTGACAATTGTCCAGAAAGCATGCAACGTACAGACTAAGCAAACAATCAAATATTTTTTATATTTATTATTTATTTATTTATTTATTTTCCTATGCATGTGTTTTGCCAGTGTAGTATATACCGGCACAGAAAAAATAAAGATGGGTAGTGGTGAGGAAAACCAATATAATATTTTTTTTTCTCTATTCTTTATCTAATACTGTGGGTTCTTGAGGTTTGAATTGAGAAGACTTTTTAAGTTCGTAATTGTTTTATGATCGGTTCTACAATCTACAGATGATTCTAAATTTCCGATTTGTATTTGAAAGTAGTATTTATAAAATAAATTAGGGTTTGAGAAAATGGAAAGGGTTTTAAAATATAGAAAACTGATTATAATTTTTGGGTGTGTTACAAACTATTTAGTCATTTTAACCAAGGGGTAATATTGATTTTTGAAAATGTATTAATTTAGAGTGTACATATGGTTTTTGAGGGGTGCAAATATCGTCCATAACCAAGTCATCTTGAAAATGAAATTAGAATTTTGGATTTATTTGGACATTGATTATTTTCAAAATATCTGATTTGGACATTATATATATGTTTGTTTTTGTTACTTAGAGTGCATTAGGTAGCCAAGCACGAAATTGTTGGGTTTGGTTTTTGATTGAATAGAGGTAATATGTGTTGGGTTTGGTTTTTGATCGAATTGTATAAATGTATTAGGTAGCCAAACACTATGACAAGTTTTGAAGAAGGAAGTAGGATAAATACTTCAACGGGTAGTGGGAATAATGAAATAAAAGATGTTGAACCAAGAACTGTTTCGGGTGGTTCTAAACGGAAGCGTGAAACTTCATTTATTTGGGGTTACATGACAAGAGTTGATGTTGACGGTGTAAAGAAGGCGAAGTGTAACTTTTGTGAGAAACTATTGGTTGCTAGTCAGGGGACGGGGACGTCTAGTTTGAAAAGACATGTTGAAAAATGTCTTAGTAAACATCAAACAACAACAAATCAAACAAATACATTGTTTGATCCTAATGTTGGTAAGGCTAAAGTAGCCAAGATGATTATTATGCATGAGCTTCCTTTACTTTTTGTTGAATACACCGAGTTTCGGGAAATGATGGAGTATTGTCTTGGTGGGAGGTTAACAAAGGTAAGTATCTGATTTTGGCTAAGATTGCCAAAGATATCTTGGCTATTCATGTCTCTACGGTGGCTTCTGAGTTTGCTTTTAGTGCTAGCAGTAGATTTTTGGGTCCACATGGTACAAGATTGCATCTGAACATTGACGACACGTCGTTGCGATGACGGTCAAAAGATGAACATTTAAATTCGACCTCGCTAGCGCGCGAGTCACAGAGACTAGCACAGCGGCAAGTGAGAGTATCGTTCTGCAGGGAGGTGGGATCCGTTAACCGTCACCGGTTCTAGCTATTATTACAACATTCTAAGAGAACTCGTGTGTTGAGGGTGCGGAAAAGTGTATAATAATATAAATTAATAAATTAACTAACATAATATATACATGGATAGAATGGAATGGAGAGATGACATGCAATGTGATTACAATAAGGAAACGATTCAACCGTAACAATCCTTCTAATTAAGTGCTAGACTTACTTAGTCTCTCAATGTGCAAGTATATCATAGGCTCGTGTCCCTTTAATTGATTTCTAATATCTCTCGAGTCTTAGAAATCATATCCATGAAATACATGGATTCATTAAGTACTTTGGGACACACACACACGAGCCTTATATGCTAGCCTAGTGTATCTCTCACTTTCTAGTCATATATAGTGGTTATTTCGTTGGGCATGTAATGTGCAACCGTGTGGGCCATACTACAACTAATAATTCATTTACAATTGCTAACCAAATACGGGATGACAACCAAGTAAAAGCATTAAGAATACGAGATACCTATATAACACGTATGTTATATGCTCGTGTCTCCTTAATTAATCTCTAATCTCTCTTGATGTTTTAGAGATTACATCCATGCATAAATGCTTGGATTCATTAAGGACCGTGGGATACACACACGAGTTCTACACGCCAGCTTAGTGATCTCTCAACTTACTGGTCAAATGTAGAGGATATCACGCTGAGCATGTTAATGTGAATTACGCGATATATAACACACAACCTAAATATCATCCACAAGGTGGCTAACTGAGTGAAAGCATTAAGCAATGAAATACCCATATAACTACACAAGAGGAATTCAGTTTGTCTTTACTCTAGACAATGATTCGGTTTTATCAATCTCCCTAGGATGGCTAGACATGAGAAACAAGCTTACCAAACAACAATGTGCAAATAAGTTGGTTGTTAAACATTAAGGACATTCAATCTAGGTTAAGGGTTCATCCTCTTGATTTGGGAATTATCCCTAAATCAGTTTATTACCCAATCCTGCCAATGATGGATAATTGTAAGGGTGGGCAAAAAACCAGTGAACCGAACCGGTCCAATTTTTTTTTTTTTCGGTTTTTCATTGTTAACTGGTTCGGTTCGGTTCATTTTTTTAAAAATCGGATATTTCGGTTCGGTTTCCGGTTCAAGGGTTCGAACCGGTGAACCGGTGTATTTAATCAAAAATCCCTACGTTAAAAATTAAAATGAGAAATTATATAGTCCACTTTATATAAATTCTCTAGCTACACCCATACCCAGGACGACCCTAAGTAGGTGCCACCGCCCTGGACATATTTTTTATTATAAAAAATGAATATTATATTGTAAGATGGGGTGCCAAGATTAATGAAAAACATAAATTTAAGTTTTTAAAGCTGTCGTAGGCCAACTTTCAAGAAGATTATAATAATATCGTAGTATTTCATTTGTTATCAGGGCTGTTAATTTGGTGGCTCTTGATCTGACTCAATATGCTCAAACTCAGGTTAAGGACTGTCAATTTGGTAGCTCTTGGTCTTACTCAGTATACTCTAACTCAAATTACTGTTTTGTTCAGTATGCTTTGAGTCAGGTTACTAAAAGTTTATGTGTGGATCTTGTATTGTCTGATATGTCTCATTTCAATGAAAATTTTGTGTTTTTTCAAATTTTCTAACCACGACAGATTTTAAAAATTGAAGCCCAATAATTTGGCCAAATAGTCCCAAAACTGAAAAAACCGAACCGAACCGAACCGGTTCAATCGGTTTTTGATCGGTTCACACTTTTCAATTTTATCGGATAGGTTCACTTTTTTAAAAACCGGATATTATCGGTTTTTTATCGGTTCATTCGAAAAGTGAACCGATCCATTAAACGCCCACCCCTAGATAATTGTGTCTTAAAAATGCCCATTAAGCATAAGAATTGGAACCCATGCCAATTTAGCAACTAAATGCCTGAACTGAAACCTGTCCTACTCTTTGGAGCTAAATCTCTAACACTCCAATTACTCTAAACATGGGATTTTGGTCATCCATCAATCAATCAACAATCATGAGATGTTAAATTACACTACCCCTACATTAAATTACCCTACTCATAATCCCATTCATGTACACATATCAGTTTCGGACCTCTACACACATGGATATTGCAATTAGAGCTTAATACATATGATTAGCAAAGAGTAAAACAAAACCCACATGAATTTAAGAACAAACAACATCTATAACACAAGTGTAGGGTTTACAATATTCCCCAAATCAGGGTTACACATCAAAGATACAGAAAATATAAAGAAATGAGTAAAAATGAGATAACCTTTGAAGACGAACCCTCCAAAGAAGCTTCTATCCTTCCTAGCTCGTTTTTGGTCCAAAGACCACTCCTATTTCCCTGAAATATGTCCTAAGATGGATGGATGAAGTGTGAAAATGGTGGTAGAGGTTTGTGGTGAGCTCCCATGGAGGAAGAACCTCCATGGGAGCTTGGGTCTCTCACTTATTTTGTGGAGAAAGTGAAAAAGATGAAAAAAATGGAAGAGAGAAAGGTTTGGGGCGGAAGAGAGAGAGAGGGAGAGAATGAATTATGTAAAAACTGAGAGAAAAGGGGGTATATATAGTGGGGAGGATGTTTTAGGGCAGAAATAGGGGAAAGGACGAAAATGCCCTTCATAAGTGGTTGATTTTGGGGGCTCGCTGATGAGTTTCCAACAGCGCACACCATTACGGAAACGGGTATAAATTTCTTCACAAATATCAGAATCACATTCTTAAAAACCGTTGGAAAGAAGACTTCTGGATCTTTCCAACCATAGATAGCACAAAACTTAGTTTGATCGGAGGAGAGAGATATGACCCTCGAAACATGAGTCTTCTACAGGAAGCTTTCGTCAAAATTCCACCCTTGAAAAATACGCCCTATTCTGTGGCCATAGGCCGCCGAATTACAAAATGGAGGTCCTCTGGTCCCTTTTCGGAGGCCCCTAATAGCATAATTACAAGGGCACCAAATATTTCCAAAAATTGCATTTTTGCCCCAACATTTCTTCATTTTTGCACTTTAGTCCCTAGGCTGAAAAATAACCTGAAACACTTATTTAAACATATTAAATACCCGGTTTTACCCGGGAAACAAACATAAAAGATGAAAGTAAGGGGCTACACAACGTGTAGAAATAAGAGTTATCAGACATATTAAAGGCCTTGATGTGTGCACAAAATTGGATATGGGCTCCTCTTCGAGGTATGAAAATTTTCAAATTATGTTATACTTTTATATAATATTAGTAACCATTGATGTTGATTATACTTGTTTGCTTTTTATTTTATTTTTATTATTATTAGGTGCCTAGAAGAAGAAGTATATGCTATTGAAGGAATAGAAGATAAAGAGTTTGATTTATTGTTGTGTTTTGGATTTTTAGATTTGAGTTATTATTAATTTTTTGTAATATGTAAAAATGGTTCTATTTGGATTGAGTTGTAAAAATTGTTCTATTTAAATTGATTGTTTTAGTAGAAATTTTAATATGGGTAAAAAAATATATGTTAAAAATATGGGTCAAAAAATATATGTTAAAAATATGGGTCAAAAAATATGGGTTAAAACTCGGGTCAAAATCCGAATAAAAATATATGTTAAAAAATATGGGTCAAAATCTGGATCAAAATATATGTTAAAAATATGGGTCAAAATCCGGGTTAGATTTTGGATCCAAATCCAGGTCATAATATGTGTAATAATGCGGGTCAATGGGTGGGCTTAGGTAAAGCCCTGTTTTTTATGGGCTTGGGTAACGCCCTACCCGTATGCATAAAATTATTATCTGGGCTGGGTCTAAACCCTATAAAATTATGAAGGCTTTTTAAGGGCTTAGGTCCAGTGTGGGCTTGGGCTCTCAAGTTGCCAACCCTGTCTCTAATTTCCGAGAATGTTTAGAAATCAAATGTTGAAAAGTCAATCGATCGTTTTTGCTTTATGACTTGATTTGTGACGTCCAATTTAATGAAGTAACACTTCATCGCTTACCGGCTACGTGTCTAGTCACGTTATCAACAATTTGGTGACATGTCATCACACTTCAATGACGTGTCTAGAAACGTCACTTTTTGATGATATACCTGACATGTCATCACCAACTGCCAACATGTTATAGCACGCCATCAGCCATTCGATACCAGCAACCACATAATTTGTTTTGTTTTGTTTTTTTTTTTTTTTCATTTTGCTAAAATGACAAGTCGTTTACAAAAAAAAAAAAAAAAAAAAAACATTTACCCGACAATTGTTGAAATGTTGTCATTTTCTGGCGCTAATGAGTGGTAGTAGTACTAAAACGACGGTATTCTTCACTGTTTTGGTCCTTCTCTTGGCATTCGATGGCCTAGTCGTCTGGTCCTCGTCTTCGTTCCTTTTCCTTCTCTCTCCTCTCACAAGCCTCCTCCTCCTCATCATCATCACTAAAAGAAAGTTAGTCTCCCTCTCTATCTCTCTCTAGATTTCTCTATAGAATTTATTTCAATTATGTGTTGAAATGTTGATGTATGTTTAATGATTTTTTGATGTTTATTTGTGGAAATGATGAGAGAGATAGAGAGAGCTGAGGAGGAGAAATTAAGTTTGAATTTTGATGAAATGTGAGTGGAATACATATGAATTTATTGAAAGGTTTTGTGAATTTTGCTGTAGAATTTATTTCAATTGTGTTGAAATGTTGGAATGTTGATATGATTGTATGTATGTATCATGTGTGTCTGTATGAGTTGATAATGATTTTTTGATGTTTGTTTGTGGAAATGTGAGAGAGGGATGAGGAGCAGAAAATAAGTTTGAATTTTTATGGAATATGTTGGTTTTTTAGATGATTCTAGTGCATAAAAATTCAATCTTGGCAATGTTTTTTGTTAGGGATTTTGAGAGGAAAGAGAGGAAAGTAGAAAGGGGCATTTTTTTTTTGATCCACCCATCAGCAGTCCCCTGTTTTTTTCTTATATATTTCCAGCAAAAAATCTCTTTTTACATGTGTTTTCTTAACTAATGAGAAGCTTACACATAGATATCAAAATGTCACATCATATGAGCTTAATACATGACAAAATAACGAAGAAAAGACATAATAAAACATAAAATAAATATAAAAAAAAAAAAAACAGGGCAGCAACATTAAAAACAAAACATCACATTACTTCATAACATTCTTCCTCTTAATGTGATGTTCTTGAACACCTAAAAGTTCTAAAAGATGTTGAAATTTCTCCTTTGGAAGAGCCTTTGTACAAATGTCAGCCACTTGATCTTTGGACCTGCAAAACTTGAGTTGAATTTTACCATCTACAATTGCATCTCTAATTAAATGATATTTGATGGCGATATGTTTTGTGCGGTTGTGGAAAACGGTGTCTTTGGCCATAGCTATAGCTGATTTGTTGTCACAAAACATCTCCGTGCCTTTTCCTTGCTTTTCATTCATGTCTTCGAGAATCCTTCTCAACCAAATTGCTTGTGAAGTAGACAATGATGTTGAAATATATTCAGCTTCTACAGAGAATTGAGCAACTGTTTGTTGCTTCTTTGATGACCAAGAAAAGATACAGGAACCAAGAGAAAAAGCATAGCCGGAAGTGCTCTTCATATCATCAAGACATCCACCCCAATCACTATCACAAAACCCAATCAACTTAACATTCACATTCTTTTCATACTTGATTCCATAATTCATTGTACCTTGTAGGTATCTCAAAAGTCTCTTGGCTGCCCCAAGATGAAAATAGCTAGGAGAACTCATATATTTAGACAACAAACTTGAGGCAAACATAATATCCGGTCTTATGGCCGTGAGATAAAACAAATTCCCAATCAAGCCTCTAAAATAGGTCTCATCTACTTTCTTTCCTCCGTGTTCCTTCTTAAATTTTTCATTCACCACAAGTGGTGTTGCTACCGGATTGCACCCAAACATCCCAAACTTCTTGAGAATATTTTCAACATACTTTCTTTGGCAAATGAACACACCATCTTCTTCTTGGTAAATTTCAATGCCAAGAAAGTGATACAACAAACCTAACATATCGGACATACCTTTACACTTCACATACAAGGTGGGCTCACTCTTGCTTTTGTTGAATCTCTTCTCAATAAAGTAGCCATCAATTTGAGTGTACCAAGCTCTTGGAGCTTGTTTTAGGCCATACAAAGCTTTCTTCAACTTGTACACTTTTCCTTCATCTCTCTTGATTTCAAAGCCTTGAGGTTGCTCAATATAAACCTCTTCTTCCAACTTTCCATTCAAGAAGGCGGATTAGACATCAAGTTGATACAAGCATCAACCCTTTTGTGCGGCCATAGCAATAAGAGCTCTAATAGTGTCTAAGGCGAGCAACCGATGCAAAAGTTTCATTAAAATCAATTCCGGGCTGTTGTGAATAGCCCTTTGCCACCAATCTTGCTTTGTTGCTTTGAACGGTTCCATTTGCATGATACTTAACTCTATAAATCCATTTCACCCCAATTACTTCTTTGTTGTTTGGCTTCTTAACAAATTCCCATGTATTGTTTTTCTCAATAACATAAATTTCTTTTTGCATAACTCTTCTCCAACTTTCTTCCTTTACGGCTTCTTCAAAATTTTGTGGTTCAAAGACATAAAAATTGCATCTCTTATTTATATATCTTCCAACCTTCTCATTTTTATAGGAGAAAAATGTGGTGATGATGATGATGATGATGATGATGAACTTGGAGAACCATGTGATGTTGATAGTGAACTTGTCCTTGGAGAGGAATAAGGTGAAAATTGATTATTTTCATCTTCAAGTGTTGAATTTTGATGATTTTCTTCTACCAAAATAGTCTCACTTTCACCCTTGCCTTCTTGCCAATTCCACAAAGCTTTTTCATCAAACAACACATCACGACTTGTAATCATCTTCTTGCTTTTCAAACTATATAGTCTATAGCCCTTAGATTGTGAACTATAGCCTATAAAAATACACTTCTCACTTGCTTCGTCAAGCTTGCGTCTTCTCTCTTTTGGAATTTGAGCATAACATATATAACCGAAGACTTTTAAATGTCTCACGGATGGTTTTCTCCCACTCCAAGCTTCAAGAGGAGTTTGGTTCCGAAGTGCTTTTGTAGGACTTCTATTTATCAAGTAAACCACTGCATATACCGTTTCACCCCAAAAAACTTGTGGTAGCCTTTTCTCATGAAGCATTGACTTGGCCATTTCCATCACCGTTTGGTTCTTCCTCTCGGATACCTCATTTTGTTGTGGAGTATAAGGCACCGTAAGTTGTCTCTCAACGCCTTCATCTTCACAAAACTTGTCAAATTTACGTGAGTTGTACTCTTTTCCCCTATCACTTCTCAAGATTTTAATGTAATTGCTACTTTTTTTTTCAACAAAACTTTTGAACTTCTTGAAAATAGTAAAGACTTCAGATTTTTGCCTTATAAAGAAAACCTGAGTCATTATAGTAAATCCATCAATAAAGAGAATGAAGTACCTATTGTTGCCATTTGAAGGTGTAGACATTGGCCCGCAAATATTGGTATGGACCAATTTGAGTGCTTTCTTTGCTCTCCATGCAACTCCCTTCGGAACGGCTTGATAGTGATGCTTTCCAAGAGCACAATCTTCACACTCTCCATCCTTGTCTTCAATGCAAGTAGGCAACCCCACAACCATATTCTTTTGAGAAAGCAATTTAAGGTCATGAAAGTTCAAGTGCCCAAATATTCGATGCCATAACCATGACTCATGAACGGTATCCATCTTCAAGGCAACATTTCCTTCATATTTGAACACAATTGGGAAGCTTATATTTTTCTCTATATTTATCTTCTTTATAACTTTCTTGTTACCCCCTCTATCATAGATAATGCACCCATTATCTTTAAAATGAACATCATACCCATGCTCTACAAGTAGCCCCACACTAAGCAAATTTTGCTCCAAATCCGGAATTAGCAACACATCTCTAACGTATTTAATTCCCATGCTAGTTTGAACACCAATTGTTCTTTTGCCTTTAACATTTACCAAGGCACCATTTCCCATCTTCACTTGAGAGTTGACGGTAGTGTCCATGTCTAAAAACATGTTTTTATCACCGGTCATGTGATTGCTACAGCCATTATAGGAACCACACATCATTTCTTTGTTCGGATGCACTTTGACAAGCATAGAATAAATTCCCATCACTTTCTTTTTCTTCCGTTCAACTAGCTTGTTGATTGTTCTTGACTCTACAATCTTTTTGCACATGCCCATGTCTCTTGCAATTATAACATTGAGGCTTCCCCTTGTTCCAACAATCTTTCTCTAGATGACCAACTCTCTTGCAAAAATTGCATTGAGGCTTCCCTTTGTTCCAACAATCTTTCTCTAAATGGCCAACCTTTTTGCAAAAATTGCATTTCGGCAATTGTGAAGACTCGTCATTGTTGAACCTTCTCTCAAAATTTGGCTTCCTTCTACCTCTTCCATTACTTCCTCTTCCTCTTGCTCTTCCATGTCTACCACCTCTTGATGACTCTTCTAGATTCTCACGGTTGAGTTGAAACTTCAATTGAAACGCACTTTCAATGGGACTATCGGAATGCCATAACAACCTTTGCTCAAATGATTTCAAAGACCCCATCAATTCCGCAACACCCAACTCAGAGACATCTCTAGTTTCTTCAATAATAGACACAATAGTTTCAAATTTTTGAGGTAAACATGCTAAAATCTTCTCAACCAATCTATTCTCACCCATTTCATCCCCATAAGCTTCATTTGATTAACAAGTTCCATAAATCTAGAGAAATATTCTGTCAAATTCTCATTTTCCCTCATTTTCATGTTCTCAAACTCCTTTTTAAGAGTTTGAAGTTTGATAGCCCTTACTTTGGTGTCTCCTTGGAATTCTTGTTGAAGAATATTCCAAGCTTTCTTAGCTTTGCTAGCTCTCATTATTCTAGGAAATATGGTATTCCCCACTCCTTGTTGAATAAAAAGGAGAGCTTTTGCATCAATCTTTCTATTTTTCTTAAGTTCTTCTTTTTGGGTGTTAGTTAGGTTTTCTTGAGAAGCATAATCCTCATACCCATTTTCTACTAGCTCCTACACATCTTGAGAAAAAAATAAAATTTTCATTTTTATACACCAAAAGTCATAGTTCTCATCTTCAAAAATGGGAATGGAGGGTTGTTAAATGTTGAGAGTTGAGTTGCTAGTGCTTGCCATGGAGAAAATCTCTGCAGATTTTTCTTCCTTGCTGAAACTTTTCTTTGACAGCAGATCTTCAACCTTTTTAACTCACCACCACTAGGTCCTTTCGATCTAAGCTCTGATACAACTTTATGTTGGTTTTTTTTGATGATTCTAGTGCTGCATAAAAATTCAATCTTGGCAAGGTTTTTTGTTAGGGATTTTGAGAGCAAAGAGAGGAAAGTAGAAAGGGGCTATTTTTTTTGATCCACCCATCAGCTGTCCCCTGTTTTTTTATTATATATTTCCAGCAAAAACATATCTTTTTACATGTGTTTTCTCAATTAATGAGAAACTTACACATAGACATCAAAATGCCACATCGTATGAGTTTAATACATGACAAAATAACCAAGAAAAGACATAATAAAACATAACAAAAAACAGGGCAGCAACATTAAAAACAAAACATCACATTACTTCACAACAGGATATGTATGAATCTATTGAAAGATTTTGTTTGATGGAAATTTTGAGCTCCTAATTTTGTGTTAATTTTGTATCAATATTGTTTCTTTTTGTGTATTTTTTTTTCACCAACATATACCGAGTAAAATTCTGTTAAAATACATGATCAGACGATTACTTGAAAGTTTGAGATCAATGACGACATAGTCAGCCATTTCAGATTATTGGTGGTGACTTGCACTATTTCTGAGCTCTTCCCGAGGTACGCACTCATCTTCCTTTTAGTGATTTTTAAAATGTCTGTAATGAAATCTAATAACTTGAGTTCTTCCCAAGCGTTTTTGTAGTTTTTGTACTTTTAGTAAATCCTTATACTTGAATGGTAGTTCATCATATCTAGTTAGAAGTAGGAGCCTGGCCGTATATATATGCAGGTCAGTCTTAGCAGCTAGATTCTTCCTGCACACCACTGGCATGTTAGATTTACATCTCTGTTTCATTGTTTATTTCAAGTAACAAAGTTGTGTTTCACTGTTTCTATTGGACTTTGCTTCTGAACACCAACAATGGATATCCATCTATACTGTTGCAAATTATTATTATTATTGTGCATTTAGTTTTTATTACTTATGATGCAATAGTTTGCAGTATTTCCTCTTATCGATGATCCTTGTATTTGATTGAGCTTGCCATTGTAATTTTTTAAGATATATTTTGTTACAGATTCCACAGTTTTGCTACAAATAATGGTTAGTTAGCTTGTAGAAGATAGGCACTTGGCTTGTATATATTGAGTTTAACTCATTTCTCTACTCTGGCCACCCCATCGTAATTCTGTTAGCACAATGCTTTCCACTCTCTTGATCCATAAGTATGATGTAAAGAAACTGATTCTCTGTAGACGTTAGCAATTTTGTCCATCAATCTCGATCGTCTTATTATGTGGATTCTCATTGTATTAAAGTCGTTGCTTCCTTGCTATACAAAAGGAATTTCTGCCGTTGTTAGAAGTTTTTTCTCATTTGTAGAAGTGTGTGCAATAAATGTTTTCTGATGTTTGTTCTCTTGATTATTTGTCTTTTGTTCTTGTTAATGCCATTGATTGATGATTTGAGAATATAATTAATTGAAGAGTGGGACTTGGTGGGTTTCCCAGCTTGGTTACTTGCCATAAAACCTGCTCTCAAATGGTGGGGAGTCCTATTACCAAAGATAGCTCCTCTTCTCTGTGACAATGGAGGTCCTTAGTAATGATTCATGTACATGGATATTACTTATTGCTTAGCTGTCCTACCTTGAATCTCTAATAGATGAAGGGATGTGGAGAACGGTAGGATCACAATAAGAATTCAATTGCAGTACTTAAATTACAGCTCTTTTTAAAATGTAAAGTTGAACATCAAATTCTATACTCTTAGCTATTAATGTTAATTCAAATTATATTCACTGATTGAAAATGAATTTGGTTCATATGGAGTCGACAAAGCCTACATTCATCACCTTGTGACATTGGCCAGGTCACACCTCGGGAAAGATATCATTTTGTAAGAAATTTTATGTGTTCAGCACTGTGCTCATACTTGATTTTGTGGGATTTTGCCACATTAATACATTATTATTTTATTTTATTTTTCCTTATTTGATGATTATCATATATCAACTCTTTCGTTGACTTGATTTTGGTGGGTTTCAGGTATACTAGGTTCTAGGGAAACTCTTGAGAAAGGAGCTATCCAGGGAGATACTGTATTTTCAGGTAAAGCTTTTATACAGTCTATTCAAGTTCCTTAGTTCTGAGCTTAAGGGAAATGGATTTATAAGAAATGGGAACCGCAATTATCGATGTTTGCAACTTTGCACTTTGTTTCCTTCAAAATTTTCTTTTTGCAATTAATACTAACAAACCCAACGGCTCAATCCTGTAAAATTGAATAAAATCTTGAAAAAGCAATGCATGTAGTGTAGACTATTTCGGTACTTATAAATTACGGAAATATCAACGGATATATCGCAAATACTGTAGATATTTTAAACTATGGATAAAACACTTGAAAATACTCCTATAAATTCCATCAAGTAGTGATACTGGCACCCTTTGCATTATGTACAAGTGTCTTTGTTTCAGGCTACTCTACTTCATGGTTTTGTCTTTCAAACCTGCTCTTTATATAAAATTTGAGAAGCAAAGCTTAGAAATTGATGATACTATAGCCATGTAATGCTGTACAATGACATGTTACTTTCAGCATCTTACATAATGTTTACCATCAGTCCATGTTAGGATCTTGAATCTGTAATCTCCTTGCATATCTTGAGTTGTGAAAAAGCTGACGTCGTTGTTGAAGGAAATGACTGGTGAGGGGCTCAACTCTCATTTTCATGCCATAAGGAGCTTTCACAGCAGCTTTGTACACTGAGTTTATGTGTGTGTCCCACATTTGTCACATTTCGAGTCACTGTTACCTTGTTCTTGAGATTTGGGATTGTGATGTATGGTAGATTGAGGTTGAGTCCATGGCAATGGTTGTTTTCCAGGCAAATGACACATGGAGCAGAGCAACTGAAAATATTCTTCTGTGCTAATGTTTGCCTTGATCGGCAAGGAAGCAGACCTATTTGACATGGGTGGTAGGCAAGTCATTCCATATGTTTCAAATTGGAGAAGCAGCAGTTACGCAATTTTTTTATAAATGGCCAAGCTTATATAGATTCAGAAGCAGAACAAATAAATACAGACACGGTTTATAGAATGCATGTCAGCCACTCGAATATTAAGCACTAAAAAAGCAACAAAGAAGAATTGAGTTTGACTCACCAGTAGTGAC
Source organism: Acer negundo (assembly GCA_035582765.1). Lineage (NCBI taxonomy): Eukaryota > Viridiplantae > Streptophyta > Magnoliopsida > Sapindales > Sapindaceae > Acer > Acer negundo. The sequence goes on from CM069241.1 coordinate 45,905,300, forward strand.
TATAGCTGATCTTATGGCAGCAGAGGACCAGTCTTGATGTAATGATTTGATTAGAGCTGCTATTCCTGCAACAAGAGGGTCAAGCCATATAAGTTCCTGATTGCAGTGCAAACCCAATAGTGATGTCTTTTTGCAGACCAGTGAAATATGCAGCTAACATGTCCACACCTGATGCAGCTATGTCAGGCTACAACGGATACTGCTGCAGTACTTATTTTTCTGTGTTTGATTTTGCGAAGAGTAGCATTTTCCTGATGCTAAGGTTGCATAAATACTTCCTAACTGATGATCCTATAACCATCTGCATGGTTAGCAGTTATGCTTTACGAGGTTTTCTTTTACGGTTTCAATAGATTAAAAAAAACATGCTTTAAATCTTAGGTGTGGTTTGTTTTTTTATCTTTAAGTATTAAAAGACCTTATTTTACGTAAGTCTTTAATACCACTTGATGTTTAAAACACTTCCGTTAATTTTACTTTTTCGGTGTCAATAGATAAGTCCCGTAAAAAAATTAAAAAAAAAGAAAAAAAAAAAAAAAGAAGGTTCTTTTTTTTTAGTAATTACGTTTTTTTCAAGATTTGACTCCCAAAATTGTTTACTTTACCCTTAGAGCAATATTTCCATGTTTAATGGCTGGTGGGAAGCCCTTGTCAATTGCAGGGGAGGGTGCAGTGTTGGAAATAGTCTGCGAGAAAAGGCCATAGTTTCCTGGTGAAGAAACACAGTGATCCCTTTAGAAATGGCATAAAAAGAACCTATAGCGGTTGAAATGTCGAATCAGTGTAGGACAACAACAGTATAACATAACCAACAGACCACTGATATAGTCATATAAGTATATAACATCCAGTACTCCATCATTTAAAGCTTTTGCCAAACATCATCTATATTGCATCTGCATTTGAATATAGCATAATTTTCTAGAGGCAAGCCAGAAAGCTAATGCTAATAAGAAAAAAGGCTAAAAAAATCAATGGATTATCTGCTAGATGCACTAAGAGCAAGCACTTGAATTCTAACAGGAATAATATAAAGTAATGATACTAAATGGAACTGGTAATAACAAATCTAGCAGTACATCAAGTAAACACTACTTGGAAATTTAAGAAAATTATAACTTGAAACAATCCATTTATATTGTAAAATAGACTTAACTTAACGGTCCAAAGCTTTGATATCTAATTGAAGGGAACAAATCTTTGATGCTAACTCTTTATAGAAGTGTAGTGGTGATCAAAATAGGCATTTAACAATCAATGATTCGACGAATCCACTTATATTGTAACATAGACATAATAAATTGGTCCAGTATTTTGATATCCAAAAGGGAACAAATGATCAAAGCAAAATGAAATCTATGACAGAGTTTACAAAATTAATAAAGGCTGCTGATTTGTGTAGAAGTAATTTATTTACCTTGATCCCTTGGAGTTATTCGATATGTTTCAATCTCTTGGGATGCGTCTACTCCGGATGTTTCAAGATTTAGGCCAAATATCAAATGGACTCCACACTTTACCACCTTGATATGTTCTATGTTTGACTCATTCCTATTCTTAACATAGAATCGATATGAGAGCTCCTCATCACAAAGTTCACGATCAAAGCAGTGACCAAACTCAATGATCACGTGGTTTGACTTAATGTATTTAGGTCCACAATAAGGCACCCAAAACAAAGAATGAAGGGGGTTGATTCCATGAAGATATCGGTCCCCATATTTAGATTTGACAATTTGTTCATATTTGACTTCGGAATAATTGTTGTAATAATCGTCTTGATGATCACACTGATGATCTGGATCTAAAATCGTCACAACAACGGACAGAGCTAAACATATAAAGTTATAGTTGAAAAAATGTTGTGGCAGTTTAACATCAATAAAAGATCCTGTACTTCGAAAGCTAAACCACTCCGGAATATCATTTTCAGGGTAACATATAGAACCATAAAGTCTTTCTCTGCAAAAATCCTATATTATGAAAAGAATTAGTCTACAACATCCAGTAGAGTATTAAAAATGAGTTTAAATCAAATCATTCCAAAGAAGAAAAAAAAAAAAACAAGTATCATCATTTATAAAAAATGCAGGGAGTGAAATAGACAGACCTCTTCATTTCTTATCGCAGGTGAAAGTAGACGTTGCATTTCCAGTACAATGCCTTCCAAAAAATAGTTGAGTGAATTTCGATTCAATTTGAAACAATTGGTGAAATTAGCGACCGCGAGTCTATAATAAAAAATGTGAAATGGAGGAGATGGTAATTCTTCCAATGACGTGCAATTGACTGCATATATTTTTGTCCAATTTTGAAGCTTCGGTAAAACTTTAATCCTCTCACAATTGCTGATGTCAATGCTTAGCCATGTCTTAGAGAGATTTATGATGCTTCCCGGAATACTTTCAAATTTGTTTTTGGCCAAAAATAAAAAGTTCAAATTTGTTAAGCAACCGAGACTGTCCGGTAATTCTTTGATTCCGCAATCACTTAGATGTAGTTCGTTCAAACTCTCCAAGCCTAATAAAGGAGGCAATATCAAACCTACCCCATCCTCACCCTTACATCGTGATAAATTGAAGGTCTTAAGTCTCTTCAGACATGAGATTGACGGCGGTATTTCTTTGATTCTGCAATCACTTAGAAATAGATGATTCAAATTGTCCAAGGCAGATAAAGGAGTCAATATCAAACCTACCCCATCCTCACCCTTACATCCTGATAAATCTAAGTACTCAAGTTTCTTCAAACATGAGATTGACGGCGGTATTTCTCTTATAGCTGTTCTTCTAGCATCAATTGATTTGAGAGATACTAAAGTTCCTATATTGTCGGGAAGCTTGTCTATTTTTGAGCAATTACGAAGACTGAGTGATTCAAGAGATTTGGACTTACAGATGTTGCTTGGAAGACTCTTAAGCATTGAACAGTTAGTGAGATTCAAATCCTTTAGACTGTTGAGATCCTCGAATGATAGGGATAATTCTTCTATTAGGTTATCACTAAATTCTAACCTTTCAATATTGTTTGGGACTTCTGGAAGCGTCTTAAGTTTAGAGCAACACCAGCCACTTAAGTGTTTTAGAGATTTCCAACCATTCAAATCTGGAATACTCTCAAGGCTTATGCATAAAGTAAGATCCAAAGACTCCACCTTATTGAGATATTTAAAAGATGATGGGATTTTAACCAAACTTTTACAACCAACAATACCTAATGTTTCTAAATTGTTTGGGAGTTCTGGAAGCCTCTTGAGTTGTGAGCAATCGCTGAGATCAAACTCTTTTAGAGATTTCAAACCAGAGCAATTTGGAATACTCGTAAGCTGCTTGGACCCATTGAGGTCAATTCTTTTCAGATTAACTGGTGGCTGCAAGTAAAAAATAATAATTATTAAATAATCAACACAAATTAGCACCTTTCATGTTAAAAATTACCAAAATAATAATAATAATAAATCATATAAATATCAAATGTACCGGGAAACCGCTCCATAATTCTTCAAGATTGCTATTAGACATTTCAAGTATGACAAGATTCTCTAATTGTAAACTTGGCTGCAATGATTTCAATGGGAATCCATACCAATGGAGATACTTTAACTCATTGAAAACAAATTCAAAGTCTTCATCATGAACATGCACCTTATTGCCACGACTATCCCAAACATTAGAGACATAAAACTTCAAGAGTCTCAATTTCTCCATTTTTGCGAAAGCTCGAGGAGTTAAGTTTATATCTTTTGCATTTGAGGAGGACATATCCAAAAAGATTGCTTCTATTATTTCAGACCCCTGATATGCATACAAGAAAAAAATTTAATTAGTATCACATATATACAAAAAGCATATGTTAACGAAACTTTGTAAAAACAAATAATTAAAGGAAAATATTCGTAGTATGTTTTCAACAAGAACTAATTAATGAATAATATTCATACATTCAATAAATTAAACTATAATTATTAACATTTTTAATATATATATATATATCTCAAGATTTACATCTTCAAGAGCACGTGTAAAAGCACATATTAATATTATATTATATTCACACCAAAAAAAAAAGTTGTTACTGTATGTATGTAAAATTTAATATTTTTTTATTGGTCAAAGCAAAGAACAATTTCTTTTATAAATCACACCCAAACCGATGCCTTTCACATTGGCCAGTGCACTAAGGATAAATGGAATAGATACCGATTAATATCGAGTTGAATGTCACCTTGTCTTTTGTCAGAACATTGTAAATATCATCATAATCCCATAGCCGACTCCGTTTGCGAGGCTCTGCTATACATTCTTGCCGAACAATTTCTCTTGCCATCGCTTGCAGTAAATCATGCATTGTTATTATATTGCCACTTGACAAAGATATCAAAGACTTATCAATTAGATCGCATATTCCAATCTCTGCTGAGAAGCCACATGCATTTAGGATATTAATTACAAAATCTTTACCCTTCCCTTTAAAAAAACATGCAATATCAAGAAATATCTTCTGCTCCTCATCATCTAATCCATCATAACTTAATTTCAACACCTTTTGGATATCCCCATAAGCAATTCGTTCTAGTTTACTTAATGCACTAACCCATTCTTGTTTTCTCCTGCCACACAGGAAGGAACCCAAGACTTCGAGAGCCAATGGAACACCTCCGGTATATTTATATACCTTTTCTGATAGCTCCGTATAATCTTTGCTAGGATGAATTTTTTTAAAGGCATGCCGGCAAAAAAGCTCAAGAGCTTCATGATGAAACAATTCTTGTACCTCATATACTTGATCCACTTCACAATTTCTAAGCACTAGTCTATCTCTTGTTGTTATAATGATTCGGCTTTGAGAATTGAGACAATCGAAACCTCCAATCAAAGTTTTTATTTGTCGGAAACCAGTCACATCATCAAAAACAATTAAAAGCTTCTTAAAGCCAAGTCTATTCCTTATGAAAGTACCTCTTATGATAGCAGTGCCTATATTTACATTTTCATCCTTTAATACCGTTGAAAGAAATTCTCCTTGCATGTGATTTAATCCACCACTTTGTTCAGACCTTTCCCTAATATTTCGAATGAAGTAAGAACCTTCAAATTGACTAGAGATTCTGTCGAACACAGCTTCAGCAAGAGTTGTCTTGCCTATTCCCCCGATGCCCCAGATTCCTACACTGCAAACATCCTCTGTCTCTAACCATGATACAATTTGTTCAATCTTTGCATCTATTCCAACTAAACCCTTGGCATCACTTGCTGACATATCATTCAACCTCTTCAAAATATGTTTGACAATATTCTCGATAAGTATAGATTCGTTCCTATGGAATAGGAAAAACAACCGATAGTTAGTTACAATTAGATGCATGAAATGTGATCTGATCGTTAAAAATTATATCCCACACAATGAGTGAGAGTAGAAGTAGTACATACATGAAAGAATATAAATTAAATACTACGAGAGTTATTATTTGTTGGAGATTTCAAATATATATAATTACAAATATATATGTTACAGAGATCTCAAAATTGTTCTCCATTTTCTTTTCTTATTCTAACATTATTTACCGGATAATAATGCTTTACATAAGAAAAATTGACAACTTACTTGATGGTGCTTGAGTCCAATCCAGAAAGATTGGCTGCTTCCCTGAGAGCATCCTTCCATATCTGCACTTGGCCCGAACTCTGTTGTTTTTTTTTTGAACAGCTAAAACGAGCCAACAAAGCCCAGGAAACCAAGGAGCACCCAGCTACAAACAACGCCCCAAAACAGGAACAAAAACTAAAACAGCAGCCAAGTAAACCAAGAACAAACAGACCCAAAAACAGAGCAACCCAAACCCTGAAAGAAAAGACTGAAACACACAGTTGTTCATACTTTGTAAATGCATCACCGAAAGTGCCGGTCTGATTCCTGACATCCGATGGAACTACGTTATAGAAAACAGGTATTACAATTTGCCCATAACTCTTCTTGCATTCGAGGATCTTCACAAGTTCTTGGAGACACCATCTGGAAGATGCATAGTCTTTGGAGAAAATGATGACAGAAATCTGCGACTCTTCAATTGCTTTGAGAAGAGATGGGGAGATTTCATCACCTCTGTTAAGTTTGTAATCGATGTAAGTCTGGATTTGTTTGTCACAAAAAGCTTTGTGAAGATGGCTGGTGAAATTGTAGCGGGTGTCCTCACCTCTGAAACTAATAAAAACATCGTGCTTGAATCTAGAAGTATTAGAAGAAGATGAAGAAGAAGAAGATGAAGATGAAGATGAAGATGAAGATGAAGATGAAGGGATATTCGAAATCAATGCCATTGATGATAATGAAAATGATCAGAGAGTGAGTGTTGAGATGTGGTTTAGCTGGTAAATGTTTTACAAATATGTTATTAAATTCTTCATTGACCTTGACTTATAGTTGGTATGTTTCCTGGTGGATGCTAAGCAGCTTCCTGGAAACTTCAGTCCAATTAAAATTAGTCTTTGGAGTTACTTTTTTGTGGACCCTTTCACATTGAGAACGGAGCACCACATGTGAACAATAATTGTTTACTGTTTGACTTCTGTCTTATATGCCTCATACCCGAAAACTGGGCCAACAAGTGCCCGGGTTTTCGATTTTCGTCCCATACCCAAACCTGTTTAAGAAGCATTAGAAGAAGAAGAAGATAAACATGTATGTATCGATAAGTGAAAGCAACCGTGTAGAGATAACAAAGATGACATTTGACATTAATGCTATAAGAATGCTAAACATCCAAACTTTTGACATTTAATTAACAAAGATGAACCGAAACCTGGCAAGCTGGTTTTCAAGGGTATTGCTGATTTAGTATCATTTATCAAACTCTGTCAGAAGCTGGACTTGGTTGTTATGCTTTGAGCCGGGCCGTATATATGTGCAGGTTGGTCTTAGCAGCGTAGATTCTTCTTGCACCACTGGCATGTTATATTTACATGTCTGTTTCATGGTTTATTCCAACTAATTGAAAAACTAGTGTTTCTATTGGACTTCACTTCTGAACATAAACAATGGATATCCAAATTATTATTATTATTGTGCATTTAGTTTTTATTACTTATGATGGAATAGTTTGCAGTATTTCCTCTCATCGATGGTCCTTGTATATGATCGAGCTTGCCATTTGTAAAGATATATTTTGTTGCAGATTGCACAATTTTTGCTACAAATAATGACTAGTAAAGAAACTGATTTTCTGCTTAGGTTTGTAATATTTTCCATCAATTTTGATCATCTTTCGGTTTGGATTTTCATTGTATTAATGCCATTGCTTCCTTGCAATAAAAGAAAAAGGGAATTTATGCAAATATTGTTAGTAGCGTGTGCAATAGTTCTTGTGATAATTTGCCTGTTTTTTTCTTACAATAAAACCTGCTCTCTACTAAGGTCATCGTATCCTGCTTTTTTTCTTCACCTACAGTTTTGTTGTTAATAAGTATGACCTTAACATGCATGCTGCAGTTAATTAAGTTTCATCATATCGTACTTGAGTTTTAAAACCAAACACAATCAGTCTTTTTCTCGGTTTTCATGCTCTTAAACGGTTCTTCAACATGAGTTTAGTAGTTTACCATATGTTTTATTAAACTTTAGCATCCCTAATCATTCCTCTATGCTAGAACTCAGCCAACCAAATGATTGAAGTAAGATTTTCAAGAAAAATATTTTCTAGTAATTCTACTTTCTTTAATTTGTTGCTTATGATTTAACATATGAATAATTGGACCAACCCAGTTTGAAGTTGATAGAAATGTCTCTGTTTCAGGCTTCTCTACTTCATGGTTTTATCTTTCAAACCTGCTCTTTATATACAATTTGTTGAGAAGCAAAGCTTAGAAATTGATGATCCTATAACCATGTAATGCTGTGTAGTGATATGTTACTTTAAGCTTCTTTTTATTTTCTTGAAAATCAGGATATATATTTTTGAAACATTATTTGTATATTTTTTTTATCAAGTATGTGAAGGATCTAGACAATTAAATTTTTGACTCCTTATTTGCTAAATATGTAAATAAACCAATTTGCTTCACGAAGTTACACATAATATGATTCAAATTTTACAACACATTACTATGGGACTCCAAACAAAATGTTTACCATCGGTCCATGTTAGGATCCCGAATATGTAACCTCTTTGCATATCTTGAGTTGATAAGAAGCTGACGTTGTCGAAGGAAATGACTCTGGTGAGTGGCTCAACTCTCATTTTCTGATTTTATTGCCATATGGAGCTTTCACTACAGCTTTGTACACTGAGTTAATGTGCATGTCTCACATTTGTCACCTTTTGAGTCACTGGTACCTTGTCCCTGAGATTTGGGATTGTGATGTATGGTAGGTTGAGGTTGAGTCCATGGCGGTGGTTGTTTTCCAGGTAAATGATACATGGAGTAGAGCAACTGAACATAGTCTTCTGTGTTGATGTTTGCCTTGCTTGGCAAGGAATTAAAGCAGACCTGTTCGACATGGGCGGTGGGCAAGTCGATCACTCCATATGTTTCAAATTGGAGAAGCTGCAGTTAACGCAACTTTTTTATAAGTGGCCAAGCTCATATAGGTTCAGACGCAGAACAAATAAATAAATACAGACAGTTTATAGAAAAGGAACAAAGAAGAATTGAGTTTGACTCACCAGTAGTGACCAGAGCTGATCTTATGGCAGCAGAAGACCAGTCTTGATGTACCGATTTGATGAGAGTTGCTAGTCCTGCAAAAAGAGAGACAAGCCATATAAGTACCTGATTGCAATGCAAACCCAATAGTGCACAGACCGGTGAAATATGCAGCTAACATGTCCACACCTGATGCAATACTTATTTTGTGTCAGATTTTGTGAAGCAACCGGTAATAACAAACATTTGACACTCCATGATTCGCGTAAATGGTTTCAATCCATTTATTTTGTAAAATAGACTTAAAAGTTTTGATATCTAATTGAAGGGAACAAAGCTTTTATGATAACTCTTTATAGAAGTGTAGTAGTGATCAAAATAGGTATTTGACAATCAATGATTCGACTAATCCACTTATATTGTAACATAGACATAATAAATTGGTCCAGTATTTTGATATCCAAACGGGAACAAATGATCAAAGCAAAATGAAATCTATGACAGAGTTTACTAAATCAATAAAGGAGACTAAGTGTTTTAAGAGATTTGAACTTACAGATGTTGCTTGGAAGACTCTTAAGCATTGAAGAGTTATTGAGAAACAGATACTCTAGACTGCCGAGATCCTCGAATGATGGGGGTAATTCTTCTATTAGGGTATCTCTTAAAACTAAGATTTCAATATTGTTTGGGACTTCCGGAAGCATCTTAAGTTTAAAGCACCACCAGCCACGTAAGACTTTTAGAGATTTCCAACCCCTCAAATCTGGAATACTCGTAAGGCTTTCGCAACTACTAAGATCCAAAGTCTTCAACTTATTGAGATATTTAAAAGATGATGGAATTTCAACCAAACTTTTACAACCAACAATACCTAATGTTTCTAAATTGTTTGGGAGTTCTGGAAGCCTCTGGAGTTTTGAGCAATCATAGAGAATAAGCTCTTTTAGAGATTTCAAACCAGAGCAATTTGGAATACCCTTAAGGCTTTTGCATCCGTACAGATACAAAGACTCCGGTTTAGTGAGATGTTGAATAGATCATGGAATTTCAGACAAACTTGTACACTCCCTTAGCATCAAACTCTCTAGATTTGGGGTCCCTAAGAGATCTGGGCATCTAATTAGTTGATGGGACCCCATAAGGTTAATTCTTTTCAAATTAACAAGTTGCTGCAAGTAAAAAATATATATATATTAAATAATCAACACAAATTAGCACCTTTCATGTTACAAATTACCAAAAAAAATAAAATAAAATAGAAAAATCATATAAATTTCAAATATACCTGAAAACCGCTCCATAATTCTTCAACATTGCTATTAGGCATTTCAAGTATGACAAGATTCTCTAATTGAAAATTTGGCTGCAACGATTTCAATTGGAACCCATACCAATGGAGATACATTAAGTCGGTGAAAACAAATTCAAGGCCTTCAAGAGCATGCACCTTATTGCCGTGATTAGGAAAAACATTAGAGGCATAAAATTTCAAGAATCTCAATTTCTCCATCTTTGCGAAACCCAGATGAGTTAAGTTTATATCTCTTGCATTTGAGGACGACATATCCAAAGAGATTGCTTCTGTCATTTCAGTCCCCTGATATGCATACAAGAATAAATAAGTTAGTATCATCAAATATAGGGCAATTACCAATTAGGTTTTGGACTTTTTTCTAAATTCCAAATTGTTTGCGACTTTTATAAAAGTGACCAAATTGGTCCTCATATTTTTTTTTCAATGCCAAATCAGTTCTTCTCTTTTTAGAAGTGACCAAATTGGTCCCTATAAAAGTTTAACGGTGTTAAACATAACAGTTGACTTTAATAATTTTAGTTAAGTACGTAAATACCATTTATTTGTCATATTAAAGCAAAGTTATTTTCTCTTTTGTAAATTAAATACACCATTATAATTATTAAAAAAAAAATCCAAAAATATTATTAATGAAACACCATTTGTATCTTTTTTCATTAAAATTTTCTAAAAAAGAGCATACTGATACATGTTAGCTTGCGTAAAAGCATATATTAACATATAGTTAGAGGAACTGATTTAGCACTTGAAAAAAATGTAAGAACCAAATTAGTCACATTCGTAAAAGTCGCAAACAACTTAGAATTTAAAAAAAAAAAAAAAAAAATCCGGGACCTCATTAGTAATTGCCCTCAAATATATATACAAAAGCATATGTTAAGGAAACTTCTGAAAAACAAATAATTAAAGATAGAAATATTCATAATAAGTTTTCAACAAACACTAATTAATGAATAATATTCATACTTTCAATAAATTAAACAATAATTATTAACATTTTTTAAATATATATATATATATATATATTTATATTTATCAAGATTTACTTCTTCAATAGCATACTACACACGATTTCAAAAAAAGAAAAAGAAAACAAAAAAAAAAGCATACTATACACATTAGCATGCGTAAAAGCATATATTAACATTTAATTAAATTTCACATATTAATATTATATTATATTATATTCACGAAATGAAAAGTTGGCACTGTATGCATATAAAATTTAATTTTTTTTATTGGTCAAAGCAAAGAATAATTTGTTTTATAAATCACACCCAAACTCATACCTCTCAAGCTTTCACATTGGCCGGTCCATAAGGTTAAAGGGAATAGATAACAATTAATATCGAGTTGAATCTCACCTTGTCTTTTGTCAGAACATGGTAAATATCATCATAATCCCATAGCCGACTACGTTTGCCAGGCTCTGCTATGCATTCTTGCTGAACAATTTCCCTTGCCATAGCTTGCAGTAAATCATGCATTATTATCGTATTGCTATTTGATAAGTATATCAAAGACTTATCACTTAAAACACTTATTCCAATCTCTGTTGAGAAGCTGCATGCATTTAGGATATTAATTACAAAATCTTTGTTCTTTCCATTAGAAAAACATGCAATGTCAAGAAATATCTTCTGCTCCTCATCATCTAATCCATCGTAACTTATTTTCAACACCTTTTGGATATTCCTATTAGCTATTCTTTCTAGTTTACTTAGTGCACTTACCCATTCTTGTTTTCTCCTATAACACAGAAAGGAACCCAAGACTTTGAGAGCCAATGGAACAACTTCGGTATATTCGCATACCCTTTTTGATTGCTCCTTATAATCCTCGCTATGATGGTTTTCTTTAAAGGCATGCCGGCGAAAAAACTCAAGAGCTTCATGATGAAACAATTCTTGTTTGTCACGCAAAGCTTTGTGAAGATGGCTGGTGAAATTGTAGCGGGTGTCCTTGCCTCTGAAACTGATAAAAACATCGTGCTTGAATTTTGAAGTATTAGAAGAAGAAGAAGAAGAAGAAGATGAAGGAATATTCGAAATCAATGCCATTGATGATAATGAAAATGATCAGAGAGTGACTGTTGAGATGTGTTGTAGCAAGTATATGTTTTACAATATTGATCTGTTCTTAAATTCTTCATTGACCTTGACTTATAGTTGGCAGGCAGCTTCCTGGAAACTTCATTCCAATTAAAATTATAGTTTGTTGATATAATTTTGAATTACTTTTTTGTGGACCCTTTCACTTTGAAAACGGAGAACCACATAATATCTAAAACATTGACTTGGAAGATAAAGGAAAAATCCAAGTGAATTTGGCATTGGAGATAATATCTAAAACCTTGACTTAGGAAATTGGAGAGGAAATCCAAGTTTAGTGTGCCAAAGATGCATCTCAGATAAACTCTTTAGCAGAAGAAAAATCACACTGTTTTATTGCATTGAAGTTATTTACAAAAGCTGAAGCATTTCTAACAGAAGAATTCTTTGAGTTAGTAGAACTAAGGACCAACATCATCATGAATAACATCTGAAGTATTACATGACACATTGCTAACAGATTTATTGGAACAACAAAAAGGGGAATCACTGTATCAAAGTTGTCACTTTCTTGAGAAAGTATGAGAAAGTAACGAGAAAATGAAAAAGGAAAAACTCTAGAAGAGAGAGTTGAGAGAGAAATCTAGAATCTCTTTAATTTCTGGAAAATCGAAAATGCAATTCAATACAGAGTTGAATAATTACATCTACTATTTATAGAACTAATTCTGACTAGGAGTAGTCCTGACTTGATCTTTGACGTGGCACAAGCCAATTGGTGAGGGCAGAGTCTGACATAGAAATATATGTAATTGCCTAACAAACTTTCCCGCCAAATGTAATATTGAGCTATAATCATCCATGATCATCCTCTTGTTTATTACGGTGCACCTGACCTCTTGTACATTGATGCTCACAGTGGTTGACTTGATGAATCTTGGAAGCTAAAACTGGTTGAGCTGAACCAGCTTGACTAGAGATTGCAGCTTGATGAGAATCAGCTTGATGGACTTGATGTATATTACTAACATCCCCCCTCAAATTCAGTGGGGAGACCTTAACAATGAGTTTGTCGCGCAAATATTCAGAGGTAGACTTTCGATCATCAAGATTTGTGGCTCAGTCAGCATCAGAGAAACCAACAAGTGATAAAGCCTGGTTAGCTTGTAGCTTAGGTTTTGTAAAATCCAAACCGTAGGTAGATGTGCCTCTCAAGTACCTGAGAATCCTTTTAACTGCCTTCCGGTGATCATTTAATGGAGTTTGCATAAATTGACAAACTCTATTTACGGTATAGGCAATATCGGGTCTAGTTATTGTGACATATCGTAATGCGCCAACAACAGACTTATACTCAGATGCATTTTGGATGGGACTTCCTTTATATGCAGACAATTGGCAACCAGTACTACTCACCATTGGTGAGGGAAAGAACCTGGCGGTTTGCATACCCGTCTTGGAGAGGAGATCTTGAACATATTTATGTTGAGAAAGATGAATGCCATTGTCAGTTTTCTGCACCACAATATCCAGAAAATAGTGCAGGTGTCCTAAATCCTTCGGTGCAAACCTGTTATTCAATTGTTAAACTAGAGCAGAGATTTATGTGACATGATTACCGTTGACTATGATGTGATCAACATAGACCAAAATGTAAATACAAGAGTGACTTGTAATCCTGAAAAAGAGAGAGTGATCAGCTTTAAAGGGAACAAAATCAAGTTGGTGCAATGCTTGTTTAAGCTTGTCAAACCAGGCTCTAGGTGCCTGTTTAAGGCCATAAAGAGCCTTATGAACCTTGCAAACAAGTTGTTGATTTGAGTCAAGGAACCCCGGAGGTTGAGTCATAAAGAAATCTTCCACAATTTCACCATTGAGGAAAGCATTGTTCACATCAAGTTGTCTGAGATGCCAAACTTGTGTCACTGCAATGGATAAGATGACATGAATTGTTGAATAACTAGGGTAACAAGGACTTAAAAGATCATTGAATAACTAGGGAAGAGTAATACTATTATGCTCACATCAAGTTTGATTCCTTTTTGTATTTACAACCTTGTGTCGATAAACCCTTTAGCAGAAGAAAAATCACACTGTTTTATTGCTTTTAAGTTATTTACAAAAGCTGAAGCATTGAAGAATTCTTTTGAGTAACAAGAACATCTGAAGTATTACATGCCACATTGCTAACAGATTTATTGGAACAAGAAAAAGGGAAATCACTGCTATTTGAAACATAACCAGTTAACATGAATGCTGATTGAAGAGATCCAGCTGATATATGCCATTTTTCAACATTTGTGTTAAAACCAGGTGAATTTACTTGACCAAAAGGACTGCCTTGAATATGCTGGAAACATCTGATGATAATGTGCCGTATAGTGTACTCCAAACTTCATAAGAAGTAGTACAATGTGTGACCTGACCAAAAATTGACTCACTCAAAGTAGACTGGTAATTGATCGGTCTTCTTTCAGCAAACTGAAAATCTTCATAAATAGTTTCTTCAATTTCATTACTACCAGAACTTTAACATACTTAGGAGGACACGGTTCAGGTGTGAGAACAAAATCTTCAAGATCAAAAGACCTTCCACCAAGTGTAGCTAAGAATGGTGACAAGAGTGTGGCACTGGACTTGATGAGTTTGTTGAAGCTGAATAACTTTTGAAAGAAAAGGTAATAATCCATTAATTCTCCATTGCCACCGTTACTGTGTACCCAGTAGAGTGTTTTCTGTTTGTAATCATCAAAATAGCTCAAGTTTTACATTGATAGCAAGAGCACATCCCAATTCCAATAAGCCTACAAAGTTCAAAGAGTCTTCCTTCCTACTGAAAAAACAAAAGTATAAGTAAAGATCATACAAGGAAAACATAAATAAACACGAATGGAAAGTTAATTTTACTATAAAGCTACAGACAATGTGCGAAGTTATAATAGTTGAAGGTGCAAAATGATTTCATGAAATGAAAAAATGTGACCTAAATGTTTTGGAGAATGAAACTCAACATGATAAAATGCAATGGCACAGTATTTCATTACCTAGGACAGAGCATATGGATGAAATGAGGAATTCTTCTTGTTTGTCAATCTTCCTCCCGTAAATCGTAGATGAATTTTTTATCAATCTTAATGCAAGGGATGTGGGATATCTTTGACCACCCTTTTCCTCTATCCCTTTTGCATTCTTCTTTCAACAATGGACACAGTTTAATATCTAATTTCAAAAGTGAGGATGGAAGGCCCCGTTTAACAATGGACACAGTTTAATGTCCTAGTGACTCTAACTTCGGATTAAGCACACGAAGCCTCTGTGGTAACTGGCCACTTGATGATAAGGTTGTGAGCTGTGAGCAACATTGAAGGTGAAGGTAACTGATTCTTGCAGGTAATTGACCTTTTGATGACAAGCAAGTGATAGACAGACAGTTCATGTTTATCAAATGTTCGAGAAGAGATGTGCATGTGCTGTTGTCGATATTCTCTTTGTAGCATTAAAGAAGCACAACTTTCCTCTTTGTCATCTGATAAACACTCCAATTTCTCACATCGAGATTTTTTAGAGATGGAGGTGGCTAGCCCTTTGTAATATATGTAAGATAATCAATTCTTCAAGATGTGCATTGTTGTGCTTCATTTCCTCAAGTAATGAAGTTAGAGCATGGCAATTTCTGATCTCAAATCTAGTCAGGCTGGAAAGGAAACAAACCTCGTGAAATGAGACAAGATTCGAGCAATTCTCAATACGTAGCTGCCTGAGAAAGGTGAAGCTTTGCAACCGCTGTGGTGGCATTTCCAAACAAATATCATTCTGCCACAAATACAGGAGCTGCTCAAAACCCACATTGCGAATACTTAGACATGTTACTTTCTGAAACTATATCCTGAACCAGTTACCATACTCTGAAATATTTGTAAGAGTCATGGACTCTAGTGACTTGAAGTCCACTTGACTATTGCAAGCAATCTCTTTGCATCCATCTATTTCAATTTTACAGACTACCGGAAGGCTTGAGAATGAAACTACCAACTGTGCACACTTCTTAATCACAAGTTCCTCCAATGAAGGAAGATCATTAGCTAATCTTCCAGAGAGTTTAGGACATCTTACAATGGAAAGCTTACGAAGGCAGGAGAATGTTTCGACATGCTCTTTTTCTTTTTTTGATCCCAAGTGACTAGAGACATAATATAATCAACTAATAAAGCATTGACAGGTTTGAACATAAACCGTTGAATAAAACGGAATTGAATTCGATTACATGGAAACAGTTTTTCAAATGAAAGAACCGCTACAACCCAACTCATATCCGGCTTTGCTGCTCCCACCGGAATCTAAAGAAAGCACAACCAGAAAGGGTGACCCCAATATATCATGACAATCACATACAATCAATCACAAACGGAAGGCCATTTCTAAGAGCAATTATGATGACATTTTTTCTAAATTAGAATCTCATAGTCTCATACAACATAAGTGTAAGAATATACTTGAAATTATTCATCACTAACAGTTGAAACAGCAACTCTGAATAACATCACTAACAGTTGTTCATCAATATTTTGAAATTGTAAGAATATACTTGGTTGACATGTGGACAAATCTGAATAATCTTGTTCATATTTTGATTTTTGAGAAACCAAAAACAAATGATGAATGATAATTGAGTAACTATAAGGCTCAGATTCAGGCTTGATCAGACTAAGGGAGGAATTCACCCTTTCATTGGCTGCAACTCACACATGTCACCCTGCCACGAAACAGCAACTCTCTAAGTCCAATACGAAGCCAGAAAAAATCATCACAGCATTGAGAGGAAGAAGAAGAAGAAGAAAAAAATATATATATACATATATATACACATACAGTGTACACAAACATAGAAAAACAGAAACAGAGAGACAGAGATGGGTGGTTGGTTTTTTCATACAAATACTACGAAATCATCCCCGGCTCTGCTTCGACCAGAGAGAGAGACCAACCAAAACAAAACCGAACCAAACCAGCTCTCTCTGAGAGTAAAGCCTCAGACTTAAACTAATGAGAATTACAATGGAGGCTCAGATTCACCTTTTATCAGACAAGAAAAGAGGAACCCCCACTTCTTCCATGGCTGCAACAACCCTGGTTGTCCGCGAAAACGGACACCCCAGAAGCTGGCCCTGCCATAGACAAGAAGCAAAATGTTTCTCTCAAAAGGTCTGAACAAAAACAAAACATCATCATCACAGCCTCACATTAATGTCAACAGCGGTAAATTAATGGAAGATCATATCATTAGTACCACTCACATTTCAGAATTCAGAAACAAGAGAGAGATAGTACAAATGTGTATGTAAAAGTAAAATGGTGAAACAATTCACTATAACAATCAGAGAGAAGAGCAGAGACCAACCATATAAGTGAATCACCAATCTTATATAAATAAAAAACAAAATAACATCATAATGAATCAATAACAATAATCTTCAAGTAACTAAAAATAGAACCCCTTTTTTTTGGTTTTTCACTCTTTGATGTTGTGGGGGCTCAGATTCGCCTTTTATCAGACAAAAGAGAGAGACCCCACTTGGGCCATGGCTGCAAAAAACCAGTTGTCTGCGAGAATGAAGAGAGAACAAACCCTCAGACTGTTTTCGCAGACACCCCAGAAGCTGCCCCGCCATGGATGAGAAGCAAAATGTTTCTCTCAAGGCCTGGTCTTCTGACTTAAGAAGAACAAAGCATCATCATAGCCAACCTTACAGTGCCACAGAGAGAGAGAGAGAGAGAGAGAGAGAGAGATTGTTGTATGTATGTGAGTGCGTGAGCACGAGACAGAGATGGGTTGTTGTTGTTGTTGTTGTTGATGGAAATGGAAATGTAGAAAGAAAAATCACTGGCTTCGCTATCGATCAGAGAGAGAGAGATGGGGCAACAACAACAACAACCCGGAAGAAAACCCAGCCATTTATTTCTCCCTCTCTGAGAGCAAAGCCTCATTCATTCATTCTTGATAGGTTCCCAATGCTCCCAAACTTGCAAATCTTCTAAACAAAAAGTTTCCAGTAATTGAAAAGGCTTTGAGCAACCCTCCCCATAAAGCTCATTACCAATGCGTTTTAGTCCCTTCATCCTTCCGATGGTCAGTTCTTTAAGCAAGCCCAACATACCGAGTGAAGGCAAAGAGGTGCATTTTTCACAATTTTCCAATCTTAGGACCGCCATGTTAGAGAAAACTGAATTTCCTAACCGAGATGGAAATTCTATGCCAATGTAGCATTTGATCGTGAGCTCTTCTAGATTTCGATGAGGTCACAGCATGTCAAGTACACTTTTTTCTACTACTTCATTCCGTGTTTCATCAAATTGAGACCCCCATTCTAGTTGCAACACTTTGATGCCCTTGATATCATTTAAAATCATCTCTGAATACATCACATTCTCTAAACTGGAAATGCAAAGTTCTCCTTGAAGAAACTGTAGATTTTTTAAATCTTTCACTTCAGCTCCGACACTTTTACCCACGATAAAATTGGACAATATTTGAAGACACTTTAATTTTCTCATTCCTAATGGCATCTCAGATAACCTAGCACCCCTAATATCGAGATGGCATAGATTGATCAAATTCCTCATCTTAGTAGGTAACTTCCTAAGATGAGAACAGTTTCTTAATTTCAAAATCTGCAAGTTGAGCAAAGAACATGTTGATTCAGGTAGACTTCTGATCTTCGCACCAGAAAGATTGAGATATCTTAGATATCAAAGATGACCAAATGATTCAGGCAGCTCAGTAACATAATAATGCTTTAAATTTAACACCCTCAATTTTTTGAATTTTGGTAGCAAATCAAAACGAACCGTATGAGGCATGTAACAAGGATTTAGCATATCATACTCATTTGATAATGGCAGGAATGTTCTTAGACGCTCAAGTTGTTCAACTTTGCTGAAGACTTCAAGTTTACTTTTGCCATCATAATCATCACAAACATAAGAATAATGACGAACCTTTTCCAAGCGGCTCTGCTGTCCGTTGGCCTCTGATGCATCATTGAAACAAAAAGCACGTTTCTCCAGAAACCCATTGAGCCAAATCACTAACAAGGTTGTGCATTACATATCTGTATGCTTCCCCACTTGATTGTTGAAAAATCGACCTCAGCAGTCAATCATAAAAGTACTCATGACCTAAATCTTCTTGTTGCTTATTTCCTTTTGGTTTCTGAAGAAGACCTTCTGCGATCCATAAATGTATAAGCTCATCTTCTTCAAATTCATAATCTTTTGGCAAAACGGCACAATAAGCAAACATCTTTTTAACTGAGAAGGCAGATGATGGTAATTTAATTTTAAGGCTGCAGGGATCTCAGTTTCATCCGACAACTCCCATAGTTTGCTATTCAATATATCCGCTTGGAAGCAGAAGGCCACTCATCTTCTCTCCGCTTGGAATGAAGAAGGCCACCCAAAGTCTTAGGTGCCAAAGGCAACCCTTTGCACTTTTCAACAACTTTTTGATGAATTAATTCGACATTGCAATGTCTTTGCTATTGGCTCGAAATCTCTCACAGCCTTATCATCATTGTACACCTCCCGAGCAAGTGTTGTTTTCCCGTTTCCTCCCGTGCCCACGATAGGTATTACACGGAAGTTGGCATCACTCGGTTCATCATCATTTAACATCATCTCCATTACTTTGGCTATATCTTGATCTCTCCCATAAACAGCAGGTTCAGTTGGCAAGCTTGTACTGGGTGGTCTCTGGTACACAACGGTTGATGATATCCCTCCAGCAATTTCTCTCAATCCAAGGTCTGCTCTGTGTTTACATAGACCTTCTAATCGACTGGTGACATCTTTTATCTCGGACTCCATACATTTGTTGAACTTGATAGCTCTTGGGCTCCAATTCCTGATACAACCACGAAGGAGTTTTCGAAGCTTCTTAGTAGTGTTGGCCTGATGATCATCATCAAGTTCCTCCTTCTTCAACTTTCTCACTAAAGCTTCAGTTGCAAACTCATCAAGTATGTCCTCCATATCATAAGCCAAGTCTCGAAGATCGTCCAGCCACATCTTGACAGCCCTGTCAGTCAATTGCTTCTCCTCTGCATCGCCGAGCACTGCTTGAATCATCTTCAACATTTTCTCCCAGTTTTTAATCTTTGAATATAACCCCTCTTTCCTCAAGAACTGCAGCAAGTTAAAAGAAGTCATTCTTTCAAACAACACGGCAAGGAAAGCTGAGAGAAGGAGCTCCGCCACAAGCATTGTTGTTAATTTAACGATTCAAGATTGGTAATTTTATGAACCCAAGAAGATCATGTATTTATTTCACTGTTAAACAACACTCACAAACAACAAAACCGGCCAGATTACAAGAATAATCAATCAAAGTTGTTGGACTGACTTTGATTTATGCAATGTGTGTGTAATTCTTGGCCTTGTAACTGTTTGAAGTTTTCAAATTCCAATCAATGCCAAGTAGATACAACAAATAATATATATAATCGGTTAAATCGGCCAAACCTGGTTGGTTTTAGTGAATTAAACAGATGAGAGGGAGCTAGAGCTGTCGTCTGGCCCACTCACGCTCGCTCTCCGTCGTTCATCGGAGACTCGATCGCTGCTGTCAACGGTCACCGCCGATGTCCATCCAAAGTAGTAGAACGCAGAGAAGTTCAACAAGTAGTGCATCTCACCGCCGATCTCTCTCTCTCTCTCTCTCTCTCTCTCTCTCTCTCTCTCTGATTCTCTGATTAGGGATGGCAAAATGGGCTGGGTAAAAGGGTTCGGCCCACTTGATGAGGGCCGGGCAAAATTTTGAAAATGAAATTAGAATTTTGGATTTATTTGGACATTGATTATTTACAAAATATCTGATTTGGACATATATATATATATATATATATATATATGTTTGTTTTTGTTACTTAGAGTGCATTAGGTGGCCAAGCACGAAATTGTTGGGTTTGGTTTTTGATTGAACAGAGGTAATATGTGTTGGATTTTGGGTTTAGTTTTTGATCGAAATGTTTAAACGTATTAGGTAGGCATAGCTAAACACTATGACAAGTTTTGAAGAACAAAGTCGGATAAATACTTCAACAGGTAGTGGGAATAATGAAATAAAAGATGCTGAACCAAGTAGTGTTTCAGGTGGTTCTAAACGTAAGTGTGAAACTTCATTTATTTGGGGTTACATGACAAGAGTTGATGTTGACGGTGTAAAGCAGGTGAAGTGTAACTTTTGTGAAAAACTATTGGTTGCTAGTCAAGGGATGAGGACGTTTGGTTTGAAAAAATATGTTTAAAAATGTCTTAGCAAACATCAAGCAACAACGGATCAAACAAATACATTGTTTGATCCTAATGTTGGTAAGGCTAAAGTAGCCAAGATGATTATTATGCATGAGCTTCCTTTACGTTTTGTTAAATACACTGGGGTTCAAGAAATGATGGAGTATTGTCTTGGTGGAAGGTTAACAAAAGTAAGTATCTGATTTTGGCTAAGATTGCCAAAGATATCTTAGTTATTTCCGTCTCTACGGTGGCTTCCGAGTTTGCTTTTAGTTCTAGCAGTAGATTTTTGGGTCCACATCATAGAAGATTGCATCCGGACATGTTGAAGGCCTTGATGTGTGCACAAAATTGAATATGGGCTCCTCTTCAAGGTATAAAAATTTTCAAATTATATTATATTTTTATATAATATTAGTAACCATTGATGTTGATTATACTTGTTTGCTTTTTATTTTATTTTTATTATTATTAGGTTGCATCCCAGAAGAAGAAGTATATGCTAATGAAGGAATAGATGACTAAGAGTCGGTAGCACCGTTTTGATTTATTGTTGTGTTTTGGATTTTTAGATCTAGGTTATTATTAATTTTTAGTAATATGTAAAAATTGTACTATTTGGATTGAGTTGTAAAAATTGTTCTATTTCAATTGATTGTTTTAATAGAAATTTTAATATGGGTAAAAAAATATATGTTAAAAATATGGATAAAAAAATATGGGTTAAAACTCGGGTCAAAATCCTGATAAAAATATATGTTAAAAAATATGGGTCAAAATCCGGATCAAAATATATGTTAAAAATATAGGTCAAAATCCGGGTTAAAATTTGGATCCAAATTCAAATCATAATATGTGTAATAATGCGGGTCAACGGGTGGGTTTAGGTAAAGTCCTGATTTTTATGGGTTTCGGTAAAGCCCTACCTGCATACATAAAATTGTAATTTGGGCTAGGTCTAAGCCCTTTGAAATTATAACGGCTTTTTGAGGGCTTAGGTCCGGTGCGGGCTTGGGCCCTCAAATTGCCAACCCTGTCTCTGATTTCTGAGAATGTTTAGAAATCAAATGTTAAAAATTCGATCGATCGCTTTCGCTTTATAACTTGATTCTTGACGTCCGATTCGATGAAGTAACATGTCATCATTTACCGGCTACGTTTCTAGTCACGTCATCAACAATTCGGTGCTATTCGATGATATGCCCAGCACGTCATCACCAACTGTCGACGTGTTATAGCACGCCATCAGCCATTGGATAACAGCAACCACAGAATTTGTTTTGTTTTGTTTTTTCATTTTGCTAAAACGACATGTCGTTTTCAACAACAAAAAACATTTACCCGACAGTTGTTGAAATGTTGTCGTTTTCTGGCACTGAGTTGTAGTAGTACTAAAACGACGGTATTCTTCACCGTTTTGGTCCTTCTCTTGGCATTCGGCGGCCTGGTCGGCTGGTCCCCGTCTTCGCTCCTCTTCCTTCGCTCTCCTCTCACAAACCTCCTCCTCATCATCATCATCATCATCACTACAAGAAAGTCACTCTCTCTCTCTCTCTATCTCTCACTAGATTTCTTTGTAGAATTTATTTCAATTATGTATTGAAATGTTGATGTATGTTTAATGATTTTTTGATGTTTATTTGTGGAAATGATGAGAGAGAAAGCTGAGGAGGAGAAATTAAGTTTGAATTTTGATGGAATGTGAGTGGAATACATATGAATTTATTGAAAGGTTTTGTGAATTTCTCTTTAGAATTTATTTCAATTGTGTTGAAATGTTGGAATGCTGATATGATTGTATGTATGTATCATGTGTGTCTGTATGAGTTGATAATGATTTTTTGATGTTTGTTTGTGGAAATGGTGAGAGAGGGATAAGGAGGAGAAAATAAGTTAGAATTTTTATTGAATATGTATGAATCTATTGAAAGATTTTGTTTGATGGAAATCTTGAGCTCCTAATTTTGTATCAATATTGTTTCTTTTTGTGTATTTTTTTTTTCACTAACATATACCGAGTGAAATTCTGTTCAAATAAATGATCAGACGATTGTTCGAAAGTTTGAGATCAATGACGACATGATCAGCCATTTCAGATTATCAGTGGTGACTTGCACTATTTCTGAGCTCTTCCCGAGGTACTCACTCATCCTCCTTTCAGTGATTTTTAAAATGTCTGTAACGAAATCTAATAACTTCGAGTTCTTCCCAAGCGTTTTTGCAGTTTTTGTACTTTTAGTAAATCCTTATACTTGAGTGGTAGTTCATCATATCTAGTTAGAAATAGGAGACTTGGAAAAAATTTATTATTATGATGATACTTCTATATGAGGAAAATAGAGAAATGTAATTTCTTTGAAGAAAAAAAGTTTTCATCGTGTTGAAGAAGTTGTTCGGATTCCTCATGCATTGCATACTTTTAAGTTTAAAGCTTAAGTACAACAAATTATAAATAATTGGCTGCAGTTTTCCTCTTGCAAAACTTCTTGACGAATATGATAACCATTACCAATTCACCATAAACTTTTGTTGACAAAGTTCTTTTACGGTCACTTGGTTATATGGTGTGTGTATCTTATGAACGCAGTATTGGGAAGATCGGCTTTTGAGAGCAAAGGCTATGGGCTTGAACACCATCCAAACTTATGTTCCTTGGAATCTGCATGAACCGAAACCTGGCAAGCTGGTTTTTGAGGGTATTGTATATCATTTCTCAAACTCTGTCAGAAGCTGGACTTGCTTGTTATGCTTCGAGCCGGGCCTTATATATGTGAAGGTCGGTCTTAGCAGCTAGATTCTTCTTGCACCACTGGCATGTTAGATTTACTCTCTGTTTCATTGTTTATTCCAAGTAACAAAGTAGTGTTTCTATGACAATGGAGGTCCTTGGTAATGATTCAGGTACATGGATATTACTTATTGCCTAGCTGTCCTACCTTGAATCTCTAATAGATGAAGGGATGTGGAGAATGTGAAAATGAAATTAGAATTTTGGATTTATTTGGACATTGATTATTTACAAAATATCTGATTTGGACATATATATATATATATATGTTTGTTTTTGTTACTTAGAGTGCATTAGGTGGCCAAGCACGAAATTGTTGGGTTTGGTTTTTGATTGAACAGAGGTAATATGTGTTGGATTTTGGGTTTAGTTTTTGATCGAAATGTTTAAACGTATTAGGTAGGCATAGCTAAACACTATGACAAGTGAGCTTTTTTCTAATATGTCCAGACGTCATCATCAACTACCGACATACCATAGCACATCATTAGCCATTCGATACTAGCCACGTGTCCTGGCATGTCACCATTGAATTTTTTTTTTAATTTTTTTTTTTAGAAAAAAAAATTTTTTCCTACAGTTGAAGTGAGCGGCGGTAGTGGACCTATTGGTAGTTACAGTCAAATTGAGTAGTGTAGATTAAAAGCCTAACAATATCATTGATAAAACCAAATACAATCCAAGCAAACTAATTATTGTGATTCAATATAATAATAATAATAATAATAATAATAATAGAAAAAATAATAACTTGTTCATATATTATACGGTGCATAAATTAAACCATAAAATAAATAATAAAAAAAACAAACAAAGATGCAAATTTTTTACTAGATAATAACAAATAACCAAAAAAAAAAAAAAAAAACAAACTGTTATATATGTGATAGCCAAAAATAGGTCATGGGCCCAACCTTCATGCCCACCACTAATCCAGCAATTATTATGGGTTGACCCATATGTAACGGGTCGACCCAAGAGCTTATTAGTTGAAGTATAACTTTTTTGACTTAATCCAGCTCATTGGATAGCAACAGGAACAAAGTTTATAGTTGAATAAACCTCGGTTTCCTACGATATCAGGCCTTGATCTTTGGGATTTGAGATCCCACGAACGTTAAAGCTGCCTGGGGAAAGGCCTATAATTAGAACCTTTCACCCACATAAAGGAGGCTGATTTCTCTCCTCTAAAAAAGCTTACTGGCGACCTGGCATGCTAAAACTCTACCAAAATATTCTCTGATCACTAGAAAACTGTTGTCAATCCCCCCTAACCCAATGATCTAAGAGCAAATTTCAGCTTTGAATCCTTCGTTATCATTCCACGCTCAGCCCAAGTAAAATAAGGCTAAATTCGAGGCACCACCAATTTTCAACCCACTTTTGCTCACGTTTCAACTCTTTTGTAGGTTTTCGAAGCAGTTGATGGGTTTCGATCGATAAAGGCCTTACCTACAAGTTGCAAGAGCCCAGTTTACAACAACAGTTGACTGGCCCTTTATAATAAATAGCTTCCCTTATTAGATAATTGTAACTTGAACAAATAACTCAGAATAAGAGTTATGTTTTAGGGTTTAAAATTTAAATAGCACTTTTTGGGGAGGGTTTGTGCAAATAGCACCATATTAATAAGTCTTGTTTTAATAACACCAGAAATGGAATTTGGATAAAAAATACCCCCCCCCCCCCCCCCCCAGCTTCTTTTCTTTTCTCTTATGAGTCCATCACTTTCTTTCTTCTTCTTTTTTTAAAAACCTCCATTAATGGAGCTTCAATGGAGGTGCCACCACAGATCGGCGAGTTGACCGGAAAAACCACCGGAAAATGTTCATCAAGTGCCAATCGTTGTAACCGAAGTGTTCATTTACATTTTCGAGCTGTGTAGAGAGAGAAACGAAGCCGAAGCCGAAGCCGAAGCCGAAGCCGAAGCCAAACCCAAACCAAAACTGTCATAGAATCTTCATCGTCCGATCTATGACGATCCATCGCGAATCTAACGAAATTGATAGCACCAACGAACTTGGCGTCGTTCGATCTTTCAGATCCAACTATCTCCGGAGTCAACCGGCGCCGTCATCGGCTTGTCACTTTCACCATTGATGGAGGTCGAATAGAATAAGTCTTGAAAAAACATGAATTAAGTCTCGAAACACATTAATAAGTCTCAAAAACTCATGATTAAGTTTCGGGTATTCATAAAATAAGTCTAATAAATGGAGTAAATAAGTCTTTATAAATTAAGTCTCGAATAAGTGTAATAAGTCTCAGATATTCATAAATTAAGTCTTGAATAAGCGTAACAAGTCCCGAGTATTCATAAATAAGTCTCGAAATAGAACAATTAAGTCTCGAACAAGCGTAAAAAATCCCAACTTCGACAACTGTTCATCTTCTCTGATTTGACAAACCCAAACCCAAACCTATCAATTCAAGATTCAAACAACCCCATTCATATTCAACAAAATCGACAAGAAAATCACAATAAAAACTCAAAATCAATGAAAACGAAATTAATATTACGAAATCAATAAAAAAAAAATTGAGTTCGTTCGTCGAATCGTCAAAAGAGAGGAAGAATGAAATTGAAAATTGAAGAATGAGCTATGAAATGGAAGAAAGGAAAGGAGTGGAAGAAAGGAAAGGAGAGGAAGAATGTGCTGTTCGGTCAAAGTGAGGAAAGTGAGGGAAATTGAAAATTGAAAACGAAAATTATAAGTGGACAAAAGTAAAAGTGGGGGCATTTTGGTCTCCTTTTTGGTGCTAATAAAACAAGACTTAGTAATGTGATGATAGTTGCACAAGTCCAAGTTAAAAAATGTTCTCTTACCCCATTTCCTCTATGTCTTAAGATATAGATATAAACAAAAATATTAATAGAGTTATTTTTAGGATATTGAAAAAATCATTAATTATGGATTCCTTTTCCTTCCAAATTTGATTTTCAATATTAGGGCCAGTTTGGTATTGCTATAATTTCTTAAGTAATCACTGTCCGCTATATTGAATGAATAATCAGTTATGAAGTTAAGCAAGTAGACGCTTGACAAACCGTACTTTTTTAATTGTTGTGAGGTTTAAAAATACTGTATATGTGTATAGTAAATTATGCTGTCAAACTGCTGTGACCGTATATAAT
The DNA here is from genome assembly GCA_035582765.1 of Acer negundo. Taxonomy (NCBI): domain Eukaryota; kingdom Viridiplantae; phylum Streptophyta; class Magnoliopsida; order Sapindales; family Sapindaceae; genus Acer; species Acer negundo. The sequence continues at coordinate 45,932,520 of CM069241.1, forward strand.
GACCAAAATGGGTATGATATTGAAATACTTTCAATTTTGTACTTTATTTATTGTTTAACCAATACATTTTATTTAACAGTAAAATTAATATCAAAGGATTTTTATTCTAAAATAAAGTATATTTAAATATAAAAAAAAAGTTAAATTTATATCATTCATATAATATTGATCGCTAAAAAAAATTATATATAATCTTTCAAAATATATATATATATATATATATATATACAAGATTTTACTTATGTAAAAGAAATGGCACTACAATAACCTTAAATTATCCATCACCATCTTTAAACTTTTAACAAAACCTACACTATCATCTTTGTTGCTTTTATGTCCAACAACATGAGAAACAACATCAGTTATCTTCATATTTACACTATTTTTGTAGTCAGGACAAATTGACTGAGAAACATATGACACAGAAGAATAACAAGAAATACTTAGCCCTGTAAACCATTACAAATTTTAAATCAGGGAGCAAACAAGGGATTTCATTACAAGATATAAGACCTTTGAGATTTAACTAATAAAAATATAGAATAAAATGTTAAGATGTCTCCAAACAATATAGAATCAAACCGTTAGCCTAACACATGCACAATAGTAGAATATATTAGTAAAATATTGAACTGTTCAAGCAAATAAAATAAATAAATAAATAAATTGAAACAATCAAACCGCAAACATGGACAGTAATAATCACTGTTAGCTGTGCTGAAAGAATAATCAACTGTGAAGTTAATCAGTAAATGTTTGGTTAATTGCATTTTTAAAACTACTGTATAACTAAAAAGCAGTATACATATGTTTGGTAATTTTATTTATATACATGATTTTAGGATTCTATTTCATTTTTTTTCATTCATTATATATATTCAATCAATATTTAGATTGGAAAAAAAAAATCCATAAAAAAAATAAAAACATTTTTAAAAGATTTTATAAATCAAATCAATATTTAAATAGAATATTTAATTTTGAGATAAAATAAGATATATAAATGATTTTAACTTGATGCTTGTTTGGTTGAGTTTTCTACTACCTCAAAAGGTCTACCAACGTCTATTTAAGTTTTTAGAGTTGTTTGGTTGGGCTTTTGAGATTGTCCATTTTAAATTGAGTAGAGGCTAGTAGAGTTTAAACTTCTATTAGGCAAAAGCTCATGGAGAGGTGCTTCTCCAAATAGACACCCAAACAACTATAATTTTTTTTTTCAAAAACTTTATTTCTAATAAATCTACTGCAAGTAAATTTTTTACCAATAAATGTTTTTCAAAAGCCCAACCAAACAAGCTCTTGATTTCATAAGGATGATAATGATATTTAAAAATATGCATTAAATGTTGAAATAGATTATTCCATATCCACTTTCAAAAAGTAACCCCCAACTTACTTTTCAAAATCTCAAAACTTATCAGATTATCAATTAATCACTTCTGGAAGTTTTACCAAACATTATTTTATATCAAAATTATAAAATAATCTGATTTTAACTTTTAAAAAATAATACCAAACTGGTCAGATTATGACAATATGAGGTTGATCAAGTGGTAAAATCTCTCCCCTCACATATACGCCACGAAGTCTTGGATTCGAGTCATTCCCTCCTTAAAAATATCCGAATTTATGTAATATTTCTATATATATATATATATATATATATATATGAGAGTAATGCTACTTTATCCAAATTTGGTGTCCAAATGACGTGACAACACTTTCATCCATTCATTTAGATTGTATTAGATTTACTTAATTTAAATGAATCGATGAGATTGTTGCCACGTCATTTGGACATCAGATTTGGACATTTAATTTAAACACTAGAATTTGACACAAAATTTGAACAAAATAGCTATATATATCAATGGAGTTATCCGTTGAATATTGAAAAAATCATTGAAATGATTCCTTTTCCTTCTAAGACGAAATTTTTCTCTATTTCCCTCATTTTCCTTCCCATTCATTTAATCATTTAACAATCCAAAAAAAATGTTGTTGTTTTATGGCACTAAAAACGCAAAATGAGTAGTAGTGGTGGACCTACTGGTAGTCACAGTCACACTTGTTCTTCTACGGCGGAGTCAACGGCGGCGAAACCGAAACTCTCAGCAAGAACGAAGAAGCGGAGCACCAAAATGACTGTGTTCTTCACCGTTTTGGTCCTTCTCTTGGCGTTCGGCGGCCTGGCCCCCGTCTTCGCTCCTCTTCCTTCTCTCTCCTCTCACAAATCTCATCATCATCACTACAAGAAAGTCAGTCTCTCTCTCTCTCTCTCTCAAATTTCTCTGTAGAATTTATTCCAATTATCTTTTGAAATGTTGATGTATGTATGTATGTATCATGCGTGTATGTTTGTTTGTTGAAATGGTGAGAGAGAGCTGAGGAGGAGAAATCAATGTTTGAATTTTGATGGAATGGAACACATATGAATTTATTGAAACATTGTGTTTGATGGAAATCTTTTGCTCCTAATTTTCTTGTCAATTTTGTTACTTTTAGTGTATGTTCTTTTATTTCACCAACATATACTGAGTGAAATTTTGTTCAAATAAATGATCAGATGAATGTTGGAAAGTTTGAGATTGGTGAGGACATGTTTTGGAAAGATGGTCACCCGTTTCAGATTATTGGTGGTGACTTGCACTATTTTCGAGTTCTTCCCGAGGTACTCTCTCATCTTCCTTTTAGTGATTTTTTAAAATCTCTGTAATGAAATCTAATACTTTAGTGGAGGGAAATAGAGAAATGTAAAGTCTAGGAACTTCTTGACGAATATGATGACCATTACCAATTTACCATAAACTTTTGTTGACAAGGTTCTTTTTCGATCACTTGGGTATATGGTGTGTGTGTGTGTGTGTATCTTATGAATGCAGTATTGGGAAGATCGGCTTTTGAGAGCAAAGGCTATGGGCTTGAACACCATCCAAACTTATGTTCCTTGGAATCTGCATGAACCAAAACCTGGCAAGCTGGTTTTCGAGGGTATTGCAGATTTAGTATCATTTCTCAAACTCTGTCAGAAGCTGGACTTGCTTGTTATGCTTCGAGCCGGGCCATATATATGTGCAGGTCGGTCTTAGCAGCTTAGATCCTTCTTTCAACACAGGCATGTTAGATTTACATCTCTGTTTCATGGTTTATTCCAAGTAATTGACAAACTAGTGTTTCTATTGGACTTCACTTTTGAACACAAACAATGGATATCCATCTGGACCATTGCAAATTATTATTATTATTGTGCATTTAGTTTTTATTGCTTTGCAGTATTCCTCTTATCGATGGTCCTTGTATATGATCGAGCTTGTCATTTGTATAGATATATTTTGTTACGGATTGCAAAATTTGCTACAAATAATGGTTAGTTAGCTTGTAGAAAATAGGCACTTAGCTTGTTTATATTGAGTTTAAATCATTTCTCTACTCTAGCTACCCCATTGTAATTCTGCTAGCACAATGTTTTCCACTCTCTTGTTCCATAAGTATGATGTAAAGAAACTGATTCTCTGCATAGGTTTGTAATTTTGTCTATCAATCTTAATCGTCTTTCCGTTTGGATTCTCATTGTATTATAGCCATTGCTTCCTTGCAATAAAAAAGGAATTTATGCAAATATTGTTAGTAGTTTTTGCAAACCTGTAGAAGTGTGTGCAATAAATATTTTCTAATGTTCCTTTTTTCTTGTGATAATTTGTCATTTGTTCTTATTACTTCCATTGATTGATGATTTGAGAATATACTTAATTGCAGAGTGGGACTTGGGGGGTTTCCCGGCTTGGTTACTTGCCATAAAACCTGCTCTCAAACTAAGGTCATCGGATCCTGCTTTTCTTCGATTGGTAAATTCACCTATAGTTTTGTTGTTTATAAGTATGACCTTAACATGCATGTTGAATCAGTAATGCTAATTACAAAAATTCTTTAAAAGGCTACACCTAGATGCAGTTAATTAGGTTTCATCTTACTTGAGTCTTAAAAGCAAACACAGTAAATCCTTTTCCTGGATGTCATACTCTTAAATGGTTATCTTTATTGCTAAATGTTTCTTCAACATGTTTTACCTGCTGTTCTTGGTTTTAATGTGATTGATGCAATATATAGTACCTTAATATGCGTATATGGTACGTTGTAGGTTGAAAAATGGTGGGGAGTTCTATTTCCGAAGATAGCTCCTCTTCTTTATGACAATGGAGGTCCTGTAGTAATGGTTCAGGTATATGGATATATTATTTATTGCCTAGCTGTCCTACCTTGAATGTCTAATAGATGAAGGATGTGGAGAATGGTAGGATCGCAATGAGAATTCAATTGCAGTACTTAGATAACAGCTATTGTTAAAATGTAAAGTTGAACATCAAATTCTATACTTTTAGTTATTAATGTTAATTCAGATTATTTTCACAGATTGAAAATGAATTTGGTTCATATGGAGATGACAAAGCCTATCTTCATCACCTTGTGACATTGGCCAGAGCACACCTTGGGGAAGATATCATTTTGTAAGAACTTTATGTGTTCAGCACAGTGGTCGCACTTGATTTTATGGGCTTTCGCCACATTATTATTTTTCCTTATTTGATGATTATCATTTATCAACTCTTTCGTTGACTTGATTTTGGTGGGTTTCAGGTATACTACAGATGGAGGTTCTAAGGAAACTCTTGAGAAAGGAACTATCCGGGGAGATGCTATATTTTCAGGTAAAGCTTTTAGGTAGTGTTTTCAAGTTTCTAAGTTCTCAGCATAACCAAAATGGATACACTTCTGTTTGTTTTCCCTTTCAAAAGAGCAAAAATAAAAATGAGCCTTCGTTTGGTGTAACTTGATTAAAACTACTAGTGCTGGTATGTCTTCAAATCCACATAATTCTTTATTTCTCTTTGAGGTTCCTCAACGCTTTTGAGAGCTCTCCTTTCAATTCCGCCTCTCTCCTCTTATCTTGCCCATCAACTTTCATGCAAGGATCAATTTTATTTTTACATTAGATTTTGAGTCTTTGACATACTGCAGCCACTTTTTTGTAGGCTAAGAACCTGCATGGAAAAAAAGGCCTGTGTTAGGTCTATCATTTATCTAGGCCAGAAATTTCATATGCTCCACTTTGCATCATGAACCACCACCATTTTTTAACCCTCTCGTTTTTTGACTACTGAGTGCTGATGGTTCATAAACCTATTCATAGATTGGGTGGTACTGTTGGCCTATTGTCTATTATCTAAGTGGACGTAAAATACATAAAGGAAAGACAGGTTTACTTCATTCATGACTGACATTCAACCTAGGGGTAATACAAATGATCATACCACTGAATAAGATATTTTGCTAATAATATAATTAGTTTTTCTGATTTTGTAGCTGTTGACTTCTCCACGGGCGAAGAGCCTTGGCCTATATTTAAGTTACAAAAGGAGTTTAATGCCCCAGGAAAATCACCACCAATTTGTTCGTAAGTGTCTTATATGTTGTTATTTTCTGACCCGTACTTCGTTACTCATAATGCTTGTCATTTCAGGGAGTTCTACACTGGTTGGCTTACACACTGGGGAGAGAAGATTGCAAAGACAGATGCAGATCATACAGCAACTTTCCTAAGAAAAATATTGTCACAAAACGGTTCTGCTGTACTTTATGTATGTACTTCAGATTCACATTTTTATGCTATCAAACAATTAGTTTGCATGGTGATGTTCTGATTCAGGCATTTTACTAAATTCCAGATGGCACACGGTGGAACAAACTTCGGATTTTATAATGGAGCAAATACTGGTGCAGATGAGTCTGATTACAAGCCAGATCTTACTTCCTACGATTATGTGAGGACGATTTTGACTTGATCATAGGAAAAATTATTGAATTCATGGCATAGGCTGTATGACTGATAGTCCGATATCCCTTTATCCCAGGATGCACCAATTAAGGAAGCTGGTGATGTTGAAAATGAAAAGTTCAATGGTACAACCTTTTGTCTTTGTTCTTCTGTAGTTCAAAAAAGCTCTTTCTTCGGTTTCTTGTAATTATTCTTTTACTATAAAAGATTTGATGATTATGGTTATCCTAGACTAAGATACCAATATCAGTATGTGTGGCAATAAGTGAGTTAAGAAAATAGAAAGTTATATAATAAGTTGTTGCCAAGTGTTGTAGCAAGCATTGCATGAGTGGTGATTCCATTTTGGATAATTATGGTTGTGTTTATGAAGGTAAAATGTTTTATAAGATAGAGTTTTATTTTCCGAGGTCAGTGAGAACTATAACAGAGTGCATATATTGAATATAAGTGGGTAAGCTACAACAATTCAGACTAATTTTGTTCATTACTATTATTTTTGTTTTCGCACCTTAGTTTCCATGCAGCTCTAAAGGTCTAAATAGTAAATACTGAAACTATAATGAAATTTTTTTTGTTCATAGTATTAGGCTTCAGAAATTTTTTATGTTTCAAATAATGCTATTTACACTAGATGTTTTGTTCATTAAGACTTTTATGCTTTCAGCACTTCGGAGGGTGGTACAGACATATAGTGCAGCTTCTCTTCCTTCAATTCCCCATGATAAGGAGAAGGCAGGATATGGACCTATCCATTTACAGAAAACAGCATTGTTGTTTGATTTACTTGATACGTTAGATCCCGCAGATGTAGTTGAATCCGAAAACCCAATTTCAATGGAGTCCGTTGGTCAGGTGTGCAACAATTATTTGTGAGTTTCATTGTAAGTTTCATGACAATCCAAGAAATGTATTTCTTATTATAATTGTTAATGTGTCAGATGTTTGGATTTTTATTGTACGTATCTGAATATGCTGGAAAGGACTATGGCAGCGGTCTGCATATTCCAAAGGTATAGACATCCTTCATTTCATATTTAAGCTGACCAATTAATTCATTGTTTAGCTTTGCAAATAGGTGCAGATCTCTTCTCATTATTAGTTTCAATCATTACGATAATTCACTGAAATTCAACAAAGAATATAAGTATTGTGGTTGCAGGTGCATGACCGAGCTCAAGTGTTTGTATCATGCCCATCTGGAGATAATGGTGGAAGGCCGACATATGTTGGTACAATTGAAAGATGGTCAAATCAAGCACTTAGCCTCCCAAATGCTAGATGTGCCTCCAACATCACCTTATATATTTTGGTAATTGATCTGCTTGGTTTGACTTAGATTGATCTGCTTGGTTTATGTTAGTACTAAGCAGTTTCCTGCTGTTTCCGTATTGTCGATGCCTTTCCTTCCAATTTGATATGTCTCCTTTCTAACAGGTCGAAAACATGGGTCGTGTAAATTATGGAAAGTACTTGTTTGATGAGAAGGTAAAGTTGCTTTTCAAGTAGAAAAATTAATCTTTATTCTTAATTCTTTAAGCTTATATAGATCCTATAAGCTTTGATTGTCAATGTAAGAAGTTCAATCACACTCACTTTGTTCTTGGTAGTAACTTGGAATTTTACTTCTTTTCCCACTGACCGGAGTATATAGTTGAAACTTGAAAGTAATGAGAATTCCTTTGGATCCTAGTTGCTGATTATTTTTGGCATTGCAGGGTATCTTGTCTTCAGTTTATTTAGATGGGAAAACTCTGCACAGATGGAAAATGATTTCCATTCCTTTTCACAACCTGAATGAGGAGCCAAAAATCAGTCCCATCATTCATGCTGCATATTCTGGATTCACCAAAGTATCAGCATCAGCCAGCAAAAAATTAGAGCATAAATCCGGTATGTCTTCTTCAAAGCCATATATAAAGTTTCAACAACGATCGATGCTTTGTCATATTCTTTACATTATTTTCTCTGTTGTATTTCCTTTTGCAAGCTTGTTTCAGTCAATGATGATATAGATGATAACGGAATCGGTAAAGTGTTGGATTTCCTTGTGCAGAGAACATTTCGAAAGAACCTGCATTCTATTCTGGGCGTTTTTCAATTGATGAAGTAAACCAAGTAAATGACACATACATATCATTCAGTGGTTGGAGTAAAGGAATTGCATTTGTCAATGAATTTAACATCGGACGATATTGGCCGGTAAAGTTTTTCTCTTATCTCTTTTATTCAACTATTTTCTAAAAATCCCGCAAGAATTGCATTGTCGGGTTTAATGTTGTCGTATGGTTTCATCTGAAAATCCCTCGGTCCTTCTTGCAGTCTTTTGGACCACAATGCAACCTTTATGTCCCTGCTCCGATCCTTCGTCATGGGGAAAATATTGTGGTATGGAATGCTTAAATCTTTGATTTTCATTTTAATATTTCTATTTCAAGCTCCAATATCATAAACCATGTCATTGTTTGAATGTCAATACATCTTCATTCTTCCACCTGAGGATGTGAATTTTGAATATAACCGAAATAAGAACCTTAAATATCGTTTTCATGGTTACTTTTTACTTATTCACAGGTCATATTCGAGTTAGAATCTCCCAACTCGGACCTCGTTGTACATTCAGTTGATCAACCAGACTTCATGTGTGGTTCAAGTAAATCTAATGTGCATCAGCTTTAACTCTGCTGCTATAAGTAAATCTAAGTTCATGTAAAACGCTTCGACTTCTGAAAATCGTTCTTGCACGCGATTGTTTTCTCGGAATAGAGAAGATAGGCTGAAGGTTGTAAAAGGAAAAAGCCAAGAAAAGGGAAGCATCAAGCATTATTGTATATTTCACTCTGTTACATTCATCAAAGAAGTCTTGTATTGCATATTTATGGCAATCACTTCAACTGATTCATTTGAAGAACATTTGGCAATACAATATTTTATCTTGTCTCAGTCTGCAGCTTTAGTAAAAGAATCACCAAACCCGTTTGGCGAGCCCATGTTCAAAACTATATAGCCTCGTTGAACCCTACAATCTACGGGAAACAAGAAACTATGACCTCTAGCCATATCGTGATTTCTGCTTGAGTGTGAAAAATAGAACACGAGAGTTTTTAAGTATTCCATGCATATAATATACTTCAATGAGAATCAATCGTGTATCAAAAGTCATTTCTTTTATTTCAGGTTGTTTAAACAATCTTATCAAACAAAAGCTCTCTTCTCCCAAGTAATTCTCTCTGGGAACTGTCAACTATGCTACAAACAGTACTGACTACTAATACTAAGCCACAAAAACGGAAGGCGGAGAATATTATCATTTGGAAGGCGACTTAGGATCGTCTTTTGATTGTGTCATAGCCGCGGCTGCCATTGACATGGCAGTAGCGGCTGCTCCGAGCTTTACACCCCCAGCAGCTTTCATTGCACCAGCTACTTTAGCAAACACAGCTATCCCACCTACAAGCATAGCCCTCAAGGCAACAGTTGGTTTTACTGCCATATTTGTACCTGTAATTTTCGACAGTAGAACAGATTTAGAACATACGACTGCCAGACAAAATCACAAATAAACATCAGTAGTGCATTGCGAATAAAAACCATGACACCAGCTGAGCAATATCAACAAAAAAGGGAAAGAAACGAGAGTCTCACAGCTAATTTCCAATCTAATTTGAGAAAAGAGCTTGAATGCTTGATCCTACCTTTAAGTTTCCCCATTTCATGTATTCAGATGTGAAAGATATTTCTTAAGTGAAAAAAGTCTTGATTATATCATAAAATTAAAACTAAAACGCCTTGACATATGAAAAATATACAGAATATTAGGCAATGGTGTGAGGTTCGTCCACATATAAAGACTACCTTGTCTATCTATCCAGCACTAGCAGTCTATATCTGACAATCATGATCGTAAGTCTAAGAAGTGTTAAAATTCAAGCAGCTAAATGAGGCTAGAACCGCATAGGAATAGAAGCAGAGGATCTGGCATATTCTTCCCTGCAAAAGCATTCTATGAGAATATTCCACTAAATTCTTTCATGGATTTGGACTGATCTTCAACGGTGTAGGTTCACTAAAAAGACAACGCTTTAGCTAGGATTTTTTTTTTCGATACCCAAAACCCACCAAGTCTTTCCCCTATTCCCCAGATTCTAAAACATTATAGCAAGATAAATAATATGTTTTCTTACGGCCTCCAAAAATACAGCTAGGATCCCCAGATGAAATTGAAAATCTATCAACTATCACTAATTCCTTAACCCACTGCACCCTATGCACAAACACAAAATAAAAAGAATCCGCTCAAATGCTGGTAGTAGGATAGGATTTATCCCTAGGATTCCTCCACCACAAGAGTCTAACCAACTATGCTATCCTTTGCAACAGTTAACAGCTCCTCACTTTGATTTCACTTCGATTTTTGATATAAATATCCTAGAAATCTAACTTACTTACAACTGCCACAAGAGACCACGATACAAATCTTTGACCCTGGCTGAACATCAATATCTACTCTTATTTCGCAACTCTGAATATTCTAGATATAAGGCACCACGATACAAATCTGCTCCAAGAAATAAGGCTAGCTAGTAATCTATTCATTCTATTGAACTGTCACAAATATGAAAAAATTATCAAAGAAAAAAAGAATGTAACAATCTAGTCTTGCAACAAAACTTGATTTACCTTTCATGTTTACCACAAAAAGGTCGTTGACACTAACACTGTAACACACAGAACTTTACAATTCAATCGTGATTGTGAATAATGACAATGAAAGCAAGGTATTTTTATTTAAAGACTTTAATATGGTAAATATTGCACACCACCTATATTCCAACACAATGCCGAAAAGAAAAGGACAAGGGCCAATGAACCTAGCAAATAAAAAAATATTTACTCTCCCTTCACCTATCTGCGCAGACCATTAATCCCAGATGAGTTTTCATCATTCTAATTAGTAATCATAAATATACCATACGAACAATAATACTATGTGTCACTTCCTCGTATATAACTTTTGTACTTGTTTTTTTCCCTAAATAATACAAGAAACTCCCCCATATATATTTCTAATGTTAAGGTCTATCACAAACAACAGAGTACAAACAAGATCTGACTCTCAATGCTAAAGTGATCTTCTTCTCCGAAAATATGGCATTTCAAGGCATCATTCGATCAGCATTAAGGAAGTACTTCCGTCGCTTTGGAAAGCAAAATATCACACAAGTTGCACCCAAGCAGCGAGAAAACATACTTTTGTCCAAAATGCTAATCAAACAATGTCCAAGTACCAACACACTTTGATGCAAACATAACCCCATCACTGTAACCACTTACATATTACTTTCCTACATTTTCCGCCCACTAAATACATCTACAAATCCATCTCCCTCATTCATTTCTATTCGATTAAACTTTATATTAGCCAAAAAAATCATCACAAAATCTCAATCACAGCTTCAAATTTATCCCAAAATAGATTCTGGGTCCACATAAATTTCGCTCAAATCAATATTACTAAAGAAAATCCACATAAAGAAACAATCTTTTTCGCTCATTTTCCTCTAATTTCTTACTCCTTCCTGATCGATCACAAACTAAATCGGTTTCAACAAACAAACAGTACAAAACCAAGCAAACCCAACATCAAATATCAACAAATACACACATAAAAGAAACAAAAAACACAATGACAAACAGAGATATCAGACAGAAGAAAACGAACCTAACCAAAAAAAAAAATCTGATGAGTTAATGTTAAAACTAAAATTTGGGGAGTTAAAAAGATGAAAATTTGAAGTGGCTCACCGATGAACCTTGTATCTCGGAACTAGGAACAAGGGTTGGTCTTTGTCTTCTATGTATGTATTGGTGTTGCTGAGGAGAGAGAGAGAGAATGAGACTTTTTTGAAGGTGATGCTTTAATGGCTATTTAGACAACAGAGAAGATGCGGTTTTTTTATTTTTTATTTATTTTTTTTATTTTTTTTATAAATGGTGAAATTACAAAAACATCCTCGAGGTTTGATAAAATTGCATAGATATGACAGTTTTGGTCATTGACCATATACACATAAACTTCCCTTGTCATTTGAAAATTGTTGCATAAACATCCCGAGAACATAAATTTAAACACAGGCATGATATGTAACAATTCATATATTGTGAGAGATTTATTTATTGAAGTATATAAAAAAAAATTACAATTCATATTTTTAGTTGGATTTTTTAAAGGACCATTAGAGTCATTTATTACTATTAACCAACGTCCTTTGCTTCTACTTGATTAACAATTTCTTCTTATTAATTTATATATATATATATATATATATATAATTTATTGTACATTATTGATGGATTAGTGGCTCACAAATAAGAAAATCCATTATTTTCACCTTTTTTTTTTCACCTTTTTTTTTTAAGTAAAAACTTTATAATTCTATATATTAATTCAAGACCAGTTATTTTCCATTGGTAAAAAAACTTTATAATTCTATCTTTTAAGAAAATTAAATACATTTTTTATATAAAGAAAACTAAATACACACTAATACATTTTCTAACTTAATTATATATCCAGGGTGAATCAAATGCGGGATTCACTTACATCAATAAAAAAAAATCCGGATCCTCTGACAATAAAAAAAAAAGCCGGGGTCCACATTTTAAATATATATTTGTTATTATCTATTATACAAATTATTGCTAAAAATAAATATAAATAATAGAATTTTACATTTTTATGAATTATACATACGAATACAAAAACGATGCCGTTTCTCTACATACAACGTGGCAGAACCCCATTGCACATTTAATACGACATCGTTTCACCGACTCTCGTAGCTTTAAAAGCAAAACCCCCCTCTTTCTCTGTTTCCTCATTTTTTTCCGACGAGATAGAGAGAGAAAGAAATGGATCCGTACGCCGGCGCCGGAAATTGGATGGTGATCTCGTCGATGCCGACCCACAGTAACTCCCCTGCACACTCAAATCAAGACAACCTATTATTCTCTCCACAACACCAACTTCATCAACAACAACAGTTTTACCAACAACCTCAATTTCCACAACAACAGCAACAACAACAATTCACACAACTCCAACCACAACAACAACAACAGCAACAATTTGTACAACAACAACAGCGTACACTTCAACATCAACAACAGCATCAACAACAGCAGCAACAGCAACAGCAACAGCAACAACAACAGAACCAACACCACCAGTCTCTCGCATCCCACTTCCATCTCTTGCACGTGCGTTTTTTGTTTAGTCTCAAAATTGGTTCCTTTTAGATTCTTTTTGTTAAAGTTTTGATTTTGATTTTGATTTTTTTCAATATTTTTTCTGGGTTGTTTGATTTACAGTTTGTGGAGAATTTAGGTGATGCTATAGAGAATGGAACACGAGACCAGCACTCTGATGCTTTGGTAAAAAAAAATTATTTTACATGTTTTTTAATGATTCATTTTTATTCTTATTTTTGTGATTTTTATTAATTTTTTGAAAGGTTAATGAATTGAACAACCACTTTGAGAAGTGTCAGCAGCTGTTAAATTCAATATCAGGGTCAATCAGCTCCAAAGCCATGGTATTTTCAATCCCTTATTTTTCGATTTTTATTTTTATTTTTGTGCTGTGTTGAGATGGATTGGTTTTTTTATTTAGGGAATACTAAAATTATGTACGAGTTCAGTGTTTAGATTCATGTGTGTAACTCATTAAATTGCAATAATGTGTGTAAAGATTATGTCTTTTTGTTGAATAAAATTAAGTTTGGTACACGGTTACTACTTTTAATTCTTGGTATTCTAGCTGTTAATAATTGCATAAGTTGTAGTTTCCAAGTTAGATTGAGGCCCGTAAAAATATCTCACAAGCATGTCGATTGGGGTTCTGGAGGCAAAATAGGACCTAGATGGGTAGATAGATATTAAACAATAGAAGTATAGAATGTTGGGGTGTTGAATTTCCATTTTCCCTTTCGTTGTTCAACGTTTTGGTTGTTCAAAGTGTTCTAACAATATTTGCGGAATTTGTTGGATATTGGGTGTGTAGACTGTCGAGGGGCAGAAGAAAAAGCTGGAGGAAAGCGATCAATTGCTGAATCAACGGAGGTATGTAGTGTTTGAGTAAGGGTTTTGTGTTTCGCATTAAGTGATATGTTTGCGCATCACATGTATTGTTTCATAATTGAATTCCAGGGAACTGATTGGCAAGTATAGGAACTCCGTGGAAAAGCTTCTCAAGTCAGAGCCATAAACGCTTGTCTTTCTATTCCAACTCGGGGTGAGAAAATTGAATTTAATAGAAATATCAAATATGGTTGAATGCACATAAAGTCATTATGTTATCTTTTTAAGAAATCTATTAATCATAAATCTAATACGAGAAATGAAGCATGCACTTGACATTGTTAGAGACTACCTTGTTAGGAATAATAAAGGCCGACTTTAATAATTCGGAAATGTTTTTATGCTGGGTTTGATTTGAACTTATAGACCAACATTCGATGAGTTACTTGTTACTGGTTTTATGTACTGCTCTGTATGTTTGGGGTTGTTAGCATAATTTGATGAGGCCTTGCCAAACTACTGAATATTCCAGTTCACCCAATCCTAGTTGAACGTACTAAAAGAACACTAGGCCAAAAGGAACACGGGTGTCGGGTGGGGGTGGGGGTACACGTTTGAGATGGATACAAAGCTTATTGGCAAAATGATTCATGAAGTTGACCACTGGTAGTAGGATTGGAACTTTTTTGATAGATTCTAAACACCAACAATTGGTTTTATCTTGAAAACTCTTGAATCAGTGTGTAGCTTTTCTTTTTGTGTAGACTTAAAAAACTATCAGAAAGCCTCATCTGCTACCGACGTCTTGTGTGCTTTCAATTTGATAACTCTCCTGTAAAGTGAATTTCTGCACCAGTAGGCCACAACCCTCACCTATCACTCAATAGGAAAAACAGTTTTTCGATGTTGCCCCTTTTGTCTAGTTGACTTTTAATTAGAGCTTCATCACTGGGGATGTGAAAAAGACCTTGAATCTGTCTCCTTTAACGTTCTGTACGTTTCAAACAAGAATGAAATGATCGGAAGGGAAATCTTTTCATCATTTTGGTCTACTTATTGGCTGCTGTTGATTTTAAAACCAAATATACAAGTATACAACCTTAAATTCTTTTGACCATCGTTTAGCAATTAGCATAGATGATTAAATTCGAGAAATTTGAATCCCCGTTTTGATCATGTATATATTTGCCTCCTGATTTCAGGTACAGTAGCAGTTGAAGTCTGCAGAACTCCCAAGTTCGAAATGGAAGCCATAGTTTCTGTAATTCTCAGCTCACATAGTTAAAATTTTTGTTATCTTGTTTTCTTCCCTCTGCTACCAGAGTGTATAACACTTTCAAGTAATGAGATCAGCCTCTAGCCCCACATTTTTTCCAAAGAAATTTTGTTACAATGACGAGTTTATAAGCCGAAGGTTGTCTGAACTCTGAAGTAGACGTGTTTTGGTGCATGGGTAACGAAAAACGTGCATGATAAGATTGTAGACAATACACATCGATTTGTAATGTTTTGTTTTTGTCTAAGCTCTTGATAAAGCTCCAACAAAATCAAACCAAGTTCTCTGCTCAGCAGCACAAAAAGTATATTAGATTAAGAGCTCCAACATGAAAATGGATATTGAAATATAAACTAGAAAACCAATTTTGGATTTTGAATTATTTTTAATGTACCACCTTCGGGTATGGTATGATGACGGGCCGTTTGACCCCTGAATGAACGTTTTTAACCATCGAGCCATGACGAGTAGTGTTGAATTTTGAATTACTTGCCTTAATTGCATTTGTATTCAAAATTTAAAATCCAAAACTTATTATAAGTTAAAATTTTTAGATTTGTTTAAAACCTACTTGATAATCATCAGGAAAACTCCTTTGAAATTTTGAAACTCTCCTTTCCATATATGGATTGTCCAATTATCTAATATCTTTTGTTTCCATGATTAGAATAAATGGAAGACAAACAAACAGAAAATCTTTTGCAAGCAAAACCAAAGATCTCGGTTAAAATTAGTAGGTCTTCTTCTCACATATTACTTCCTGTACAAGAAAGTATTAATTCATTGTATTAACACAAAAACATAATTAGAACCTCAAAATTCAATCCAAACGATCTCAACTCTTTCATAACCAATCACACAACTTCGATTTGTATTGAATTAAAAAGGCAGGTTTGCATTGTATTAACTCAAAAACATAATTAGAACCCCAAAATACAATCAAAAAGATATCATATCTCAGCTCTTTCATAAATGGATATGTAACAAAAACAAATTAACATTGACAATAAACACAGACTCATCACCACCATAAGCAAGGAAAAAAAAAAAGCTCTTTAATTTTCAATCTCTCTCTCTCTCTCAAATACAACATTTCATGTTCAAAGAATATAACCATTAATCAACTATAAGTTTATAACATATAAAAAATCCTCTCTTTTCTTTAAAATTAAATCTATGATGATATAAGCAACTGTGTTGAAGGCACAAACCTCCTCCTCTCCACCACTTGATCATTCTCAAACTTGATTTCATGTCTTTCATATGGAATCTCAACAAGCTGATCAGCAGGAGGCTTCACATCCTGATCATTGACAACAAAATCATGATTGTTTTCTACTTGTACTCCTCCTTCTTCTTGTTGTTGTTGCAGTTGCAGTTGCTTGACATGCAAGGAAACCGGATTCGAAAGCATGGTTGGATCCTCCTGCATGCCCCCCCATGCATCACCCAATTGACTCTGAACATTAACAAATTGATGATGATGATGATGATGATCTTGTTGTTGTTCCTGCACTTGGGTTTGCGGTTGCACGTAAATCGAACCAAACGAGCTCAAATCATCACAACTATCACCACCACCAACAACATTAACAATATCATTATAACTCAACACAACAGAGTCATCAGAATCCTGAATCTGCAAATGGGTTGTTGTCTGTGCTCTAAAGATAGCCAATTGATGAAGAACCAATTCAAGCTCAGCTTTCGTGAACTCAATCTGTCGTTGAAGCTCACGTATGATCCTAAAACATCCCCCAACCGGGTCATTCGCTCGAACATCAGATTGAAACATAATGGTTCTCATAGCCTCGTCTTTCTCCGGTGGCTCTAGATTCTTAATGATTTTGGTTATATTACTCACACCAAACAATTTGTGTGCATTGAGAAACTGTCTCTGACGATCGTGAGGGAAATAAGGAGCGAGAATGCAGTCCGGAGCACACTTCCTTCGTTGGTATTTACACGCAGCACAAGCCTGTGTTGTTGTTGTTGTTGTTGTTGTTGAAGTAGTAGAAACAGAGGAGCCACCACCAACACCACCACCACCATTACTAGTGATTCTTGTGGAAGAAGAAGAAATAATATTGGTCATGATAATAAAGGGCTTGTTTTTATTGCAAAAAAAAAAAGAATGAAAAAAGGGTTTGAGATATCGGCTGCGTTGCCGGCGGAGATGGAGAGAAATGAAAGCAGTTTGAGATGGTGTGTGTGTTTTTGTTTTTTCTGTATGTTTTTGGTTCCTTTGTTTTCTCTTTGGTGGAGAAGTGGTGAGAAATATAAGGAACACTACAACACATTTATTATCAAAAAAAACAGAGAGAGACAGAGAGAAACTGAGAAATTTACGGATTGCGGTTGTGATTTTTGTTTACTTGGTAATTTTTTATTTTTAAACGTGGTTAAGGCAGTTAATTTTTTGGGTTTTTTTTTTTTAATATAAAAAAAAAAAAAAATTGGAATTTTTGAGCTAAAGATAGAAGTTTGACTTTTCTATTTATTGTTTACCCTGTTTAGAAGAAGAAATGATTGAAATTTTAGCCATTGAAATGAAATGGAGATTGATTAGATTGGTTTAGTTTGGTTAGTGACATCTTTTTATGAACTGTATTTCCATTTTGGAGAGGATTTCATTATTTTATTTTTTTGAGATTACCAGAATAATTAAAACCGAGTATCTTATATCATTCCTTATTGAGAAGACTTCTAAAGAAAGGCTTTCGATGAATCTCAAAAGATATTTAAATGAATTTCGTAACCATAGTGATCCGACTGTAAATCGATACCTATATAAAGAGATAAGGTTTGTTCAATGGTATTCCCTTCACACCTACACCATAAAATTATAGATTCGAACCTTCTTCTATATAATACTTCAATATATATATATATATATATATATATTAAAAAAAAAAAAAAAAGGTTGTAATGTGATATCCAAAGTTGTATGATATGGTTTTGAACACTTGTATGTTTAAAATTTGAATTGGTTTCTAAAATCATATCCAAAAATTGTCTCTCATTACAATTCAATCAAACACTATAATTTTTTAAAAGAATATAATCTATATTTTCCAAATATATATATATACATATATATAATACTTCTTTAATCATGACCGACTTTATAATTTCAGAACGTCCAACCATAACCATACATTCACAGTGGGTCCATAGCCACACATTAACAAACACCCATACCCAATATGAATGTGTGGTTATATTGGACGTCCTTAACTTATAATTTCATAATGTTCTTACTAAAGAACTACCATACATGTATATATATATAGGATAGTTCTCCTATCAAATCATCCTGAAATTATAATTTTAGGATAACCAACCACAATCACATGTTTAAATAAAAGACTGATTTTTTTTAACAAGCATTTGAACTTATTAAAACATATGGCTGTGGTTAGTCGTCCTAAAATTATAATTTCAGGACGACCTGATCGGAGAACTATATAGAGATAAGAGAACTACCCTCTATATATATTGTTATTCCATGTAGACCCTGATATTTGTCTCTAATTACAACCCAAGTACAAAATTTACCCAAAAATTCTTCTTGTCAATTTAGGGGAAGAATTTGGTCGCAATGCAAATAAATTAGGTTAAGCAAACATCTTATTGTTTCTATAGCATCAATCAGTAATACTTATTTTCTAAATATATCGTTGAACGGGTTCATGCTGATCAATAACTATACATAATTGTTTAATATCTATTGAATTATAATCCAATAATTCAAATAAACAAGCAATTCAAAAAATAAAAATAGATTATGACTTTCTTGTAACTAACCTAGATCGTTAAAGTTCTTGTATACTAGCTAAACCCCCTTAAACGATGTCGTTTTCGAGTACACAATCTTCACTCTTCATTATTTGAGAGGTCAGTTCCTCAAGAATTCCATACACTTCCTTCAAATTTAATTGCAAACCATTTCCTGATGAGAACATATGAACCTTCTTCTTCACTTCAATCCAACTCTGGCCAGCAACTTTCTTTAAACCCTTTGTCTTGGCTGAGATTCTCACCCTTGCAGAATCCTCCCATCTCCCACTAGCAGCATAGATGTTAGAGAGCAGCATGTAGCTCCCAGTCGTCTCCGTCTCCATCTCCTTCTCCGTGGTTAGACTGAAAAGTTCGGAGGCTGTTTGTTCAGCAACATCTGTGTTTTTGTGCATCCGGCAAGAGTTCAATAGAGCTCCCCAAACACAAGCATTGGGTTCCATTGGCATGTTCTTCACAATGCTGCTCGCCTCTTGCAGCAAACCAGCTCGACCAAGAAGATCGACCATGCAAGCATAGTGCTCCATCCGTGGTTCGATCCTAAACTCTCTAACCATCCTATTGAAAAGCTCACGACCCTCATCGACAAGACCGGCATGACTACAAGCAGAAAGAACAGCCACAAAAGTGACCCAATCGGGCCTGAAACCAGATCCGATCATCTGTTCAAAAGTTGCAAGAGCATTTTCACCGAGTCCATTCATCCCATACCCTGTAATCTTCGAGTTCCATGAGATCAAATCCTTATTATTAATTCCTTCGAATACTAAACGTCCTTCCTCGAGACATCCACACTTCATGTACATATTAAGCAAGCCATTTTCCACCAGAATGTTATTTTTCATCGAGGCTCTAATTGCATGGCTATGGATTTCCCTACCAAGATTCAATGCTGCTAACTCAGCACAAACCGATAGAACGCTAGCTACCGTCACAGCATTGGCCATGACTTTGGCATGTTGCATTCTGCGAAAAAGATACAAAGACTCCTCCCCGAGTCCTTTGGAAGCAAATGCGCCAATTACAGCGCTCCAACTTATGACATTAGGCCATTCCATTGAATCACCATCTAATTTCTCCAACTGCCAAAAAACGGCCAACGCCTCATCACACAAACCAGCCTCTGCATATGATGTTATCAACGTATTCCAACTCACTATATTCTTATCCTCCATTGCCGAAAACAGATCATGAGCCTCCTTCACATCCCCATGCTTCCCGTACACACATACAAGTGCATTCTTCACAAACAAGTAATTTTCAAACCCGCCCTTTATGACATATCCATGAATCACCCTACCCTTTTTGAAGCCAACTAAATCAGCACAAACAGACAACACAACAGCAAGTGCCTCAGCTGCAACCCCAATTCCTCTCATCCTCATCATACCAAACAATTCCAATGTCTCTTCAAGCTGCCCACAACGAGCAAAGCTTGACAACAGTGAAGTCCACGTAACAAGATTCGGCTCCAAACCTTCAAATTCCATTCTTCGAAACACCTCAATAGCACTATCACAATCATAGTTCAATGCATAACCCGAAACCATCGTATTCCATGAAATAAAGTTTCTAACAGGCATTTTATCAAACACTTTATACGACTGATCCATCCGTCCCAATCTCGAGTACATTCCAATCAACTCATTCGCTACATGAACATTATCTTGCAAACCCACTTGCAAAACATGATTGTGAACAATCTTACACAAACTAAAACCACCAGTAAATTTACAAGCTCTCACAACTAAAGGAAACGTGAAACCATCGGCCAAAACTTCTCGTTGACGCATTTCAACATACAGTTTGAGTGCATTCTGATAGCACCCAGTTGACACAGTAGCTCTCAAGACCGAGTTCCACAACAGAGAGCTCGAGAGACAATCATCTGGGGCTGTTTCGAATACGTTTTGGGCATCGAAAACGCGCCCGAAACGAGCGTAGACCGAGACGACTCGAGCCAACAAGAAAGCGGAAGTGGAGGAGAAGGAAGAGACGATGATTCGAGCGTGTAGTTGTTTGAGATGGTGGAGTCTGGTGCATTGTTGAAGGAGGCAGTCGAAGGAATCGAGAAGCGTATTGTCATCGTCGTTGTTGTTGATGTGGGTGATTGTGGAGAATGGACGGGTGAGATTCAATGGAGAAAAATGATGGAGTTGTTGATGGAGAAGTGAAGTGTTTGATATGAGACGTAGAGAAGCAGTTGCATGGACCATGAAGAAGTGCTCGACATCAATGAAAACCAAAAATTATATTATTTATTTATTTTTAAACATAAATAAATAAATACAAGTAAAACCGGGGCTCATAAACTTTGTCAAATGGGTCGGGCGGCACCCGCCCGGCTCTCAAAATTAAGGTTTTGGGATTAAGGAAAAGGGTATAACCCGAGCACATAATTTCTTGAACGAAAGCGTAATGTGTTTATAACTAAACTAAGTCAATGTCTTCTTGTTTGTGTAATCCATGTTTATTGTTTGTTGTTTAATACTTTAATTACATGTTTTGATTTATTAAACTATTGTATATGGATTTCTTGACTGTTTTTTCCATCATGCCACATTAAGCTAAAATATTAAGATTATTAAAATAAAATAAAATAAAATAAAAAAACTATTTAAAAAATAATAATAATGGATTAATTGGTAATCATGAATTTTTATAAAATTTTCATTGAAAAGGATAAACATAAAACCATTTTCTAGCTATCCTCAATGTTCCAAAAATCAATGCAAATCTGTTTTTTTTTAGGGAGCAAATCTTTGTCTTGATTAAATAAATAAATAAATCAAAATTATTGGGAAAAACATGCACAATAATGAAACAAATTTAATAAAAACAAGTAAAAATAAAATTCAATTTATTTCAACTAGTTATAAATATATACGATTTTCAATATATTCTTTTATACTCTCTGTTGTCCTCTTGATTCTTCCTCGTTTTTCAAGCTTTAAGATTGATGATGGTGAGATTACAGTAGATTTCTTTAAAACCATTTATCACCTGAGGTGGTTTGTTGTTTAATTACATATTTTAATTTCCTCCAAATTCTCCCCTCTTTTTTCCAATTTAGGTAGAAGTTTTATTTTCATTTTATTCTGATATAAAAAAAAAATTATAAAAAAAAAAACTGAACTAGAAAGCACACAATAAATTACTCTAAATCATAGATTTGTTGTGACAAAACAATCATGAAAAATGCAAAGAGTTAAATAGTGCTGAATTTTATAGAATAGTGAATTGAATGACTTATTAAAAAAAAAATGCAGTGGAATTCAACACTATTTAAAGTCATCAAATTGAATTTAAGTATTAAGATGATTGTTTTATAAATCAAAAACATCCGAAAACAAATACTTTTACATCTATATCTTTTTAGGTATTAATCTTTATATATTTATGAAATTATGGGTTTTTTTTTTTTTTTAATTGAATAGTCTTAAATTTTACTAAATATTAAACGGTGACCGAAAAGTTAAAACTAAATGACATAATTGTTTGTTTTTTTTTTTTTCATATCTAAATATTAACTTATTTGTTTTTAAAGATACAATTGTTTGAAAACAAATAATTTGACATTTATATCTGTTATATGTGAATTTTGATCGACTAACATGTCATCAAACTAGCAATGATATCGAGGAAAATACACCATGTCATTCGAAGTAATCAACCTAGCAGAATGCTGACTAACCAAACAGGTACATCGAAAAGCAAATGAACAGGCACTAAGAGATGCGCTTCAAGGAGAGTGGTTTAAAAGGGAATCTCAATTAAACTGAATTCTGATAGGCCAAGATATCTCCCCAATAGAAAACACTTTTCTAAATCAGGATCTCATAAACATCATTCATACCCAGCGACTAGAAAGGGAATCTCACCGAGATATGAGGATCAAAAATCACACTTCAACAAAGAAACAAACTTATTTCTTTCACAAGATGTTAGAATCCTGATCAAGCACCAAATCTATCACATTTATTACATGATAAACATTAAACTGGAAGGAGATCGAGACAATCAAAGAGAATCATGCTAGTAGAATTATAACAAGATTCTATAAGTCAACTGCTTGCGCAACAAGTTAGAGTTACCACCAAGTACATAAATATAACCTTATTTTTACTGTAAGACACACAGAAAAATCACCTTTACAGGCATCATTGCATTAAGAAAGGGAAGAGAGTTGAGTGTGTAACCTATTTTTTCCTCATAGTGAAAGCTTATTACTGATGTCACTGGTAACCATGGTTTTTTTTTCCCTTTCCTAGGGTTTTGCACGTAAAATTGTGTTTCACTTTTGCATTCATTTCATTTTTAACATTAACAAATCACAAACTTAAGTGTTGGCACCTTGACGAAAAGTCACCGTCATCAATATCTATATTTTAATATATTAAAAATAACTAAAAACAAATGATTTGATATTTTTTAAAACAAATTTATTAGTTATTGATAATATTTTTAATTTTTAATTTTATAACTAATAATATCTTCTAAAATATTATTTATTTTTATAATATTTAGAAAAATAATCCTTCATATCAAAGAAATTAAAAATGGCATATCAAAAATATATATAAATTATAAATAGATAAATTTTAAGATGATAGTTTTGAAAGTAAAAATGTCAAGTATTATTTGGAGTCCATTTTTGCTCACCTCCTTTGAAGTTGCCCGTCCACCCGCCATCAAAAAAAAAAAAAAAAACATGACATGTGTTAATGGAGAAGTAAAATTATCTAAAAAAATAACAGGGTTTGGATAAATTTACCCATCTATTAACACGTCATTTATATAAACTTACCTCTCTATGAACACATCTTATTTTTGGGGGGGAGTGAAAAAATTTCCTTGTTTGCACAAAGTGATTTTATGGATCATTTCAAATCTCTTAAACCATTAGATAATTCTATTTGGGATGCACATTCACATCCTCAAATTAACTAACACATTGTTTACACTTGCAAAAACAGTCTTCTTATGTAATTTTGCTTGCAAGTAATCATATTCTTGTCTGAATCATACGCTTCGTATAAGGTTGTCTAGTTGTACTTACAACTCTCTCTTTTTTTTTCTTCTCTTAACCCATCTAAATTTAACCCTCCCGAGGGTAAATCATAGATTCTGTAGTTACGAAACCCAGAAACAAAAGCCACGGAAAGAAGGTTGTACGTTAGATGTTACAATGGAAGCTTTTTGAAATTTGTTACTCCTAATTTAGAAGCCCATGTTACATCATTGATGGCACTGGACTTGCAGACTTATTTTTCTGGTCAGGATGCACCGTGACAGCTGCTTCCGTAGTAGTCAATAGCAACGAGACACTGCAATCGAAAGGCAGAAGCTTTGGTTTAAGATACGAAAGCAGTAATCATACGTATAAACCAGTTTGTTGAAATAAAAGATTTGAGTTTTCACCTAGCAGCATCTACTAAGGCTGTTCTTATGACTTTCACAGGATCTATGATTCCGGTCTTCACCATGTCAACATACTCACCTGTTTCGCATCATGCACTACCTGTTAAGCATTGAGATATATATTTCATAACAGCGTAAGGGACACGTACGTACCTTTAGCAGCATCGAAACCCAAATTACAATCATCTTTTTCCAGTAGTTTGCCGATAACAAGAGGACCATCAAAACCAGCATTACAAGCTATTGTCAATGCAGGTGCCTACAGTAAACCGAGATCCCAGTCATGAAATATTGATTTGCAATTAAACCACGAAAGGTAAGCTGACATAAAAAGATCTGAGAACTAAAACCTTAAGAGCGTTCTGAATTATCTGGATGCCTCTTTTCTGGTCGTCATTTTGAGTTTGAAGGTTCTCTAGAGCCTTTGTGGCGTACAAGAGAGCAACACCGCCACCTGAAAGAACAATCATATTCTTGCGGATAAACATATATATGAGGATCTAGTGTATAGACATATATATTGACATATTCAACTTACCTGGCACGATACCCTCTTCTACAGCAGCTCTTGTAGCATTTAAAGCATCCTCAACCCTATCTTTTCTTTCTCCAACTTCCGCCTCACTCACCCCTCCAACCTGCAAGAAAAGAGTAATTGCTAATGAGCTAATGAGTTATAGAAGCCACTGCAAAAATCCATAAATTGAATTGCTTACCTTAAAAACAGCAACACCGCCAGATAGTTTTGAGAGTCGTTCCTGTGCTTTCTCCTTGTCAAACGTAGCATCACTCATCTCCATGATTGCCCTCAGCTGTAAAACATCATAGAGTATCAATAGCTATCACAAAATTATTTGCTTTTTCCTAGAATCTATGTTTAAGCAATGGATAAATACGCATAACAAATGTTAAATAGTTCACTACAAAAAATTGGCTCTTACATAATTCTTACCACGAGGTTCCATGAATAATTTATAAGCAAACAGAAGATTAAAATCAGTAACGATCAGCATACCTGTTCACATCTCTCTTCTATCAACTTCTTATCTCCTCCACCATGCAGAATAATCGTATCATCAGCAGAGACAGTGACCTGTCATAAATCGTGTTAGATGTGTTGCAAAGAACCATGTAAAACACAGTGGAAGCTCATACTTTTACCTTTTTGGCAGTACCAAACAATTCGATTTTGACATTATCAAGAGATACACCTCGATCGTCAGAGATAAGCTACACATAAAATAGTTAATTATACCATAATTAGGGTCACTGGAAAGGAAAAAGCAACCCCACCCCCAAAAGAAGAAAAAAGAACAAACTGAGGTTCGGAAAATTGTATAACCTCTCCTCCTGTAAGAATTGCAAGATCCTCTAGGTTCGCTCGCCTGTTCTCCCCAAAACCAGGAGCTTTAATAGCACAGAGCTGAAAATCACGACATTCATCAATGAAATAGTACAATGTTCATGTCATAAACACATCATCTATGTCAATACACCCTCTTGAGTAAAATTAACCAACCATTATGTTCAAAAGAAAATACCATAACCTCAAAATGCACAATATACATCACACATTTAATATTTTAATCAGTTGAATATTGAAGATGTTGAAGTTTAGGAGTAAATATGAAACAATGTCTACTTTATATACATCTAGCAGAGTATACACATTACAATGGTAAGTTACCAAAACAATCTTCATCCAGAAACCACAAAATCAACATTCAGATTAACTATCTATGGCAAGATTTAGTGACCAATATGCATTTCAAAAATTTAGATTGCGTAATAATTGCATTTTTCAAGTTTTTACACCCAACTTTATATGATTGTATTTCACATTTTTGACATTACAGCCATATCCATATCCACATCTCTCGGAGAATTCCAATTTGGCATTTTACCAATAAGCAGTAGCTTCGTTTCTGATCTTCAGCATATATATTTGCAATTTACCACTCTGATATGATTGTCACCGAGGGCTGGAGAATTTTCTTTAAAACAAAAATAAGCTCATGTGGTTGTGAATATGTGCGTTTGGTAAGGAATCAGAATGTATTTATATCTCCTTATGATTTCAATCTTTTGAAATTAACAAACAGGAACATTGTCAACTTTTTACTGCAGTATGCCCAAATAGGTAACTAGAAAGAAAAGCCGTGAATCACCTTAAGACCAGCACGAAGCTTGTTGAGAACCAGTACGGTTAGTGCGTCACTGTCCACATCCTCAGCCACAATAAGAAGTTCTCTACTTTTCTGTCATTATAGAACAGCAATACAAAAAAGGAATGAGAATTCATCTATGCTCCTGATGATTCTCACAATTTTTGCGAACAGGAACTAAAACTTGTAATTAGAAAAAAATAAATAAATAAATAAAAGGGTAGACAAGAAGTAACTGATGTTTGAACAAACTGATTAATCTCACAAGTGCACACGAAAATGGAAAAAGGAAAAATAAAAGGAGTTCGTTACTTTTACAGCCAGCTCCAATACTTCCACAAGTGAGTGCAAGTTTGTAATTTTCTTGCCACAAATGAGAATCAGTGGATTTTGAAGTTCCTGCAACATGCAAATCAGAACTTTTAATATTATAGTTCATTTTATATAAAGGTAAATTTTATGAAGTAAAATGCAAGTCACATAGCAGTTACAACTCATGAAACCTCAAATTCGAGGGAAGGAGAGAACAACAATCTTATAACTTGAAAAGAGAAGGTTTTAGAAAAGTTTATAGACATGTAATTATTCTGGAAACCTCATTTAACTTCAACCAGTGAATTACATACTGTATTGAAGTAAAATGAGGTTTCCAGAATAATAATGTGTCAAACTGTCAATACAGTGTGTAATCCACTAGTTGAAGTAAAATTTAACATTAAACTGGCACAGATCTCAACTTACACATTTCTGTGTCGTCTGATCAGTAATAAAATACGGTGATATATAACCTCTTGCCAGCTTCATTCCTTCCACCACTTCCAATTCATTATCCAAAGTATTCCCATCCTATTAAATTTGCAGATAGTACATAAGCACTAGATCAAACTGGAAAATTCCAATTGTCATAATAAACAGAAAGGGAATAAGTGTTCTTACAGAAACAGTGATAATTCCTTCCTTTCCAACTTTCTCCATAGCTCTTGCTATCATTTCTCCAATCTCGCGTTCACCGTTTGCAGAGATAGTGGCCACCTATTCATAATATATCAATATATTTGAATCACCATTAACTAAAGAGTAAACAATGAAGAAATCATATCACAGGGTAGAAGCAGATTTTGATCAAGGAAGTTTAATTTAACAAAGTTTATGAAATTAGGAGCAGAATACTGATGATTATCCATCATGCCTCCATTAACTTCTTCCGGGGTAATAAGTATTTAGCATAATTTGGAACAACTCTTGCTGCTTCTGTGTTCACTTCTTTTTTCTATAACTATCTAAAATAAAACATAACACCAGAAAATAGGTTCACAACCATGCTATAAATTTTCTACTGAACTTATGAGAAGCTGTTTCATATCAATTCAGGAGAATAAAAAGTATCAACCATCTCCTACTCCGGACTTTTCGGAGATACCAAAAAATTTTATATCTTAGCTCCATTACCTGTGTAATTTCTTCTGAGGTGCTTATCATTTGTGCTCTCCTTTTTAAGTCGGAAATCACTGCATCAACCGCCATGTTAATACCACTGCGCAAATCCATCACATTTACACCAGCAGCTACTGACTTGCACCCTTCTGTGAGTATTGCCTGAGTTAGAACAGTTGCACAAGTTGTACCTGCGAACGAGACCAGTAAGACATTTCTGGCAATAAGAAATTATAACATACTGCAAAAGGAATCATATAAATATATATATATATATATATATGTTTCATTCGAAGGCTGTTATTTTGTAGTAGAACAAGGGACTGGATTAATACCCATAATAACACACAAAAGTTAACAGTCTGAACTCTAAACATCAAACACGATGAAAAATGTAGTGTTGATTAGAATATGTTGGATTGAGCACTGATGTCAATGACAGAAATGACGGCGGACAGCC
Organism: Acer negundo; assembly: GCA_035582765.1. Classification (NCBI taxonomy): domain Eukaryota; kingdom Viridiplantae; phylum Streptophyta; class Magnoliopsida; order Sapindales; family Sapindaceae; genus Acer; species Acer negundo. The sequence goes on from CM069241.1 coordinate 45,960,986, forward strand.
ATTCCAAGTTTCTTATGCACATATATTTCATCCCCAAGTTGTTAAGGCATGATTGATTTGATTTTAGTATGAGGCCTCTTCTATTTTGTTTTCAGCCAAAAGTAAATTTTAAGGCAAACAAACGAAAAAATCTTCAGTTGCTCATTTCAAGAGAAATTACTTTGAGCCACTAACAAAATATATCTCAAACCAATTCGTCATCACTCATCAATAAAGTGTTCTCCAATTCTAGCATGGTATAATTCCATGACAAATTCTAATATCTTTCCAAAATAAAGTAGAGAAACAATACGAAGAAATTACCATCTCCAGCCACCTTATTAGTAGCATTTGCAACCTGCTTTACCAGTTCTGCACCAACATTTTTGGCCTTGTCCTTGAATTCTATGCTTTTGGCAACAGTGGCACCATCCTTCGTGACCTTGGGACTACCCGTACTTCTCTCAATAATCACATGGCGACCCTGAAGCAATGAACCAGAATGAAGATGATGTGACAACAGTCCATCTATTTTGACTTAGTAATAGATTAAGTTATGTTACAATAAAAACAGCATAATTTTCCCTATGCTATATTTCTTTATGAAAACTAAAGTTTACTTATCACATGTACCAGTATTCCACAACATAACAGCTATAGCTCTAAACCCCAAAAACAAAATAATTTGCAGACAGTACAAATATTTCTGGCTGTGAACACAACCGAAGTATATGCTGCAAAAGAAACTCATCACTTGGAGTTTCACTACAAATGTTAAAGTTTACATTTTTCCAAAGTTTTCATAAAGAGCACAGAAAAGTAAAACCAGGAATATATATATATATATATATATATATAAACACACACACACACACACACACACACACACACACACACACACACACACACAATACCTTAGGTCCCATTGTCACTTTCACAGCTTCTGCAACCTCTGAAACACCTTGCAACATAGCAGCTCGTGCCCCGACCCCAAAGCTGATATCTTTTGCCACATAGTTTCTATTGCATATAACTCTAATACGTACCTTTTCAAATAAGTAAATGACCAAAAGAAAAAATGTCAAAGCTAATCCACACACATCAAAGCAAACATAAAAACCTAAACAAAATGCAACCTTTTTGTTGTAATTCACCCATCAAATCAAAAGAATCGCAACCAGCATAAATATCTTAAACTCGTTATTCAATTTGAAACCAACTCAGAGCAAGTAAAAACAGATCAAAAACAAAGAGGGCACGAGCACTTACCAGCTTTTTCGAAGCAGAAGATCTGTCAAACAATTACAAAATGACAACAACAAAAAGGACCCATTAGCAAGTACACATCAAAGAGTTGAATGTGACTCTAAAAAAATAAAATTAAAAAAAAGAGAGAGACCAAAGAACAAAAACCCCCACAATGAGTACCTGACCGAAGAAGCTAGTTTTGAAGCAACACGATACATAATTGGTATATTTTTCACCCCAAAAAAAGCCAAAAGAAACAACTTTGAAGAGAATAAAAGAAGGGTTTTGATGGGTTGTAGCTAAAAGATTTAAACTTTTTGGAAATTTCAGAGACTTATGTAGTTTACTGTGTAGAAATATAGGGTTTTAGCAGGGAGGTTTTACAGCCGTTTTGCAGAAGACAATTGTTGGGTTGCTTGGCCCAATATTCATGGGCCCAATTGGTTAAATGGGCCTATTTAAGAGTTATCAATCTAGTTTAGATTTTGGTGTTGTAATTTGAAAACTAAATTTATATGCTTTAAAAAAATTTAATTTATAGAAATTATTTGGGAGATAATTAATTATTAAAAATTTGATTTAAAATTTTAAACCGTATCAACATTAAGTCAATGTTAATTTTTTTATAAATATATACCACAGATACGGTGACTCGAACCGGGACATAAGCCACATTAGGACTTCACCGGTGGCAAGTCAATGTTAAAGTCGGGTTGAAAACATTTTTATCAACATTTTAACCAAAACCAATTGTATCGTTTTCTTTTGTTTCTTTTCTTAGAGCAATACAATATAATATATATAATTTTCTAGTTTGGTCAACCCTAATTTTTTCACTATGATTCTCTCATGTGATAATCAGTTTGTAATACTCACATCCTCATATGAGATAATCAGTAAATTTGAAAAAATAAATAAATAAATCAGACCCAACTCGGACCTAGTTATTTTTTGTGAGTCTTGTTTGGTGGTCTTTTTTTGGAACTCATTTTTTCTTGTTGCCTAGCTTATATAAGAAGTGATTCCTTGCTTTTCTTGATTATCATTGTGACCAATATGTGCCCACTTCTTTCAATTTAATTCAATGAATTGAGAAACAATTCTCTTAATTTGAACAATATTCAATTCTCTGTATAATACCAAATAATTGAATTTTAGTATATTAAAAATAAATGGGATGTTACAAATTACAACTTATAATTTTCATATAATTAAATGTGCTAATTACTCTCTCTTTTTTTCTATTATTCATTTTTGGGTATTTATAATTTTTTTTTTTTTAATTTACTCCATTAATAAAATAACATTTCCATTAAAAAATTGAATTTAAGTTATATATTAAAAGAAAGTGAAAAAATTTTATATTATTTGAAGAATAATTCCAAGCTTCAACCAAGGCTTCTTCATGTGATCCATTGATCCAAATTATCACTAATTGATGCCATGTTTGCTCACGTGCCATGCACATGCCATTTCTAAAACAAAATATCGTTAAAAGAAAAGCACTTTTAAGTTTTATAGAGTCTTCTACTCTCAAAAACATGTCAACAAGCACTTTCCATAGAAATTGCTTTTTTGGGGACCCCTTCTTTGAAAGTGGAAACACAACTACTTGTTTAGTTGTTGTTGTATGTATGTATATCCAAAAAAAATAAAAAATAAAAAATAAAAAATAAAATAAACACAAAAGTTACACAACCACAATAAATAATTATTTCCACCGACACATAAATTTCCATGAAATATGTGTCTAATGGTTACCAAATTTTATTTTAAGAATATTTTCCACCGTTGGATTAAATTATAGATGGATTTAAATTAATTTTATTTTCTTAGAAATTTTATTGTTTTATTATAAATTATTAACAACTTTTCTCAAAATTAATAAAAGGTTCTTTTGATAAATTTTAATCTTTTCCGATTGATCGGCTATTCCAGATAATATATTTTATTTGAATAAAAATTAAGATGAATCAATCATAAAGCCTTTTACATTTACATATCAAAGTTATAGGATCAAGTCATATCTCATTTTTTTGATAAATTTATACTACAAAACTAATTATATTTGATATAATGATTAAAAAATAAATTGAAATATATATATATATATATATGAAAAAAGTCTTAAAACTTTTGCGTTTCTTGTATGGTATTAGAATTTCCGTATTTATTAAAGTTAGATATCAATATAGTCAAAATTGGTTAGAATATGATGAGACTAATCGTCGTAAGGACAGTCATAAAATTATTATATTTAAACCTTAATGATAATAATAATAATTATTATTATTATTATTAAAAGTTTTTAATTTAGTGAACAAGTAGGGTGACATGACAACCACTAAAGTGTAAATATTAGGTCTAGAGAATTTTGAGGATTATATTATTAAGTCAACAATTAAAACATCAATGAACCAACTCCCCACCTTGAAATTAATATAGAATCGGTGGTGAATCATATATTTATTTATTAAGTCACCTCCATAAAATTAAAATCATATAAAATGTTTAAAACCAGCTATCTTTTTTGTTTGAAATTAAAGCTTATTGCCTCAATTTTCATCATTTTTTTTTTCTTTCTCTTATTTGCATATTTGTTTCTTCAAACCACAAACCACTATAATTTTGTTAACCATTTTTATAATATGCAATATGCATTTGAGAATTACTTTAAAACAATTTTTTTCTAAAAAAAAATAAAAATAAAAAAAAAAACAGACTCAATATTACAATTGTATATAATTAGGATATTGATTAAATATATATATATATATAACACTTTTACATAATTAAAATAACTTTTGTATTTAATTATTCAAAGTTTAAAACCAATAAAACCCATTATTTATTTCTTTTCTTTTTTTAAGTAATAAAATCTTTTAAATATTTTGTTATTATAATAAATTAACAATTTTAACGATTGACTTTTTTTTTATAATTAATTTCTTTTATTTTTCAAAATTGATATTTGAATTACTTCATTTTTCTTATAATCTACGGTAGCTTTTACTAAATACTAAAAGTAGTAACTTTTCAAGATAATTTTAGAGTCAATGAGCTAATCAAATGGTTACACACACGTATGATCCAATCATTATCACTTTACTCTTGAAAATTAATAGTGCACCTATATCATAATAGTGACCCAAAATTCATCACTTTTCAATTATTTGTCACAATCTCTTTAGGCAAAGAATTTACATGTTTAAAACCAATTAAATTTTCATGTTTAAACATAAAACCAATTTAATATGTTTAAATTAATTTGTTATAACTTCATTAGATTAAAGAGTATATGATGATTAAAATATTACAATCATAAAATTGAGTTGATATATATTTAAATTAATCAATTAAAATTATATTTATAATTTTAAAAAACACCATTTTCAACAACATGCACACAAATAATTGTTAAAATATTAAAATCATAAAATTGAGTCGATATATATTTATATTAATCAATTAAAATTATATTTATAATTTTATAAAACATCATTTTCAACAACATGCACACAAATAATGCCCATGATTAATCAATCAATCACAACTAATCAATAAAACACAAATTTATATTTATATATATATAAATTAAACTCGACAAAATAATAATAATAATAATATTCCAATGGTCTCTCTAATCACTTTCATAATACACAAAAAAAAAAAAAAAAAAAAAGACAAACTTTCTTCCATTTACAAACATAAAAATAAAATCATAACCAAAAAAAAAAAAAAAATTTAACAAAATACAAAAATTCCCAAAAAAATAAAATAAAATAAAAGTAAATTCACACATGATTTTTTTTTAATTATTTATTTTTTAAAAAGTCCATTTCCAGATCTTGACCCTCCAATCAACCTTACACTTTGCATTGGCCGTCGACGCAGTCGTCGCCGTTTTCCCCCTCGGCGCAGCTGCCTTGATACCTTGACACGTGACTCGAATCTGGATTTTCGGCGTCTTCAAAGCACCCATCTTCGCTTTCACTTTAGTCTCCAACTTGATCTTCAACGGTACGCCGCTTTTGCTCCTTATGTCGCTTCTCAGCTTGCTCACGGAGGCGTCGTCGAGCTGTCCGCCGCTACTTTTGACGGCGAATTTCAAAAGGGTAGTGTTCTTGGTGCGGTGGGTGAAAGAGGGCAAGGAGGCATCGCCGACAGCGATGTCATCATCAGTGGTAACGGAGACGAAGATGGGGTCGTAGTAGTAAACTATCTTCTTGTTGGGGTTCTTGGCGTTGACGTTGAGGTTGATGGCGGAGACGACGGTGGATGAGGAAGTGAGGTTGAGGGTGGCAACTTTGAGGGCGGAGACAGTGAAGGTAGGACGGTGGGGGCGGTAGAGAAAGTAGAGGATGATGCCAGCAACGGCGGCGAGGAGGATGATGATGAGGATTGTGATGGTGGTCCATATGCAGCAGGAGCAGCAGCACGACCGCCGGTGGCGGCGGGGTTGAGGGCGGTAGGCCGGGCGCGAAGCACCATAGGATTGCCCTTTCGTAGGGGGAAACGCAGGGTTGGCGACAGCTGCACCACCGTTAACTCCTCCGCCCACGGCAGCGCCGTTGGTGGCAGGTTTGGCTGAGGGGTAGACTCTGTCTGCCATGACTATAAAAAGAGAGTGATTTTTCTTTGAGAGGGTTTTAAGAGGAGAAATAACAATAATATAAATTATAAGATAAAAAAGAAAGTGATATAGTAGTGAGAATTGAGAAATTTAGAGAGAGAGAGAGAGAGAGAGAGAGAATGACCTTTTAACTTAAATTTTCAGAACATAGTTTAGTTTAGTTTAGTTTAAGTTTAGTTTTTGTTGTGTCCACGCGGTTTTGGAGAAGGTGTATTGTGATGGTTATAAGAAATTTCCTATGCAATCTGGATCTCTAAAAACCCAAGTCCGTGGTTTGGAAAGTGTTTAGCTCTGCTAGTGGAATGACGGATATAGGGTTAACGTTAGCAGTTCGAATCCTATTCAGATGGAGGCAAATTCTGATTTACTCGTTTATATTCTTGTGGGGCTAGAGGTGTAAGTCGAGATTTCTTATTTGTCATACTCTGTGAAGTCAACATACATGCCACAATAGGTCACGCGGTTGAGGGATTACTTCCAACATACAGGTCACGGTGAGTCACACCATTGGGGGAGGATAGACGAATAGGTGTTTGGACAAAGTCTGGAATCCTCATACAATAAAAAATAAATAAAAAATAAAAAATAAAAAATAAAAAACGTTTACCATTCATGAATAAAATGAAAGGAAATTATAATTGATTATGTGTTTACTAATAAGAATTCTAATAAAGGAAAGATAATTTAATTACTAGTCTGTGATTAGTGTAGGTCTCACACACAAATAAGGAAATTCATTTTTGAATAGTAAGAGAATTTGATTCCCCTTCTTTACCTGAGGAATCACATTCCTTTTCCTAATTTGCTTTTCAATAGAATCTGATTCCTTTTATTCTATTCCAAATTAGTAAACGTATTTAGAAAAAGAATCAAAAACTTGATTTTCTAGTAAGAACTTAAATTATGATTTGTATACAGGTCATATGTAATTTTATTCTCATATGCTTTTAATAAACACATAAATCGGTATTAAGATCATTTTTCGGTTATTAGAATTCTTGATCGATAAACGTGTCGTAATTTAAACGAAGAAAGGAAAAAGGACGAATAAAACAATAATGAAAATGGAAAGAAAACCTCACGCGTCCACACGAGAGTGAGCATACACTACTCAACAACAATTCAGACGTGTCAAGATTACCTACTTTGGACTCTCTCTAATCGACACGTGTGAAAACTGTACTTCCATTATGAAGTGGTGACCCACATTGCTATTATCTGATCAGTGATCACCGCTTAATTGCGAGATTGCAACATCTATCAACCAAAGATCAAATGATGCACTCAATCGGACGGTAGAAATTTGTCCAAAAACAATATGTAGCATAGCATTGTATAATAGCTTTAATAATAGAGAAAACAACAAAGAACCCAACCTCTAATAAGAGTTGCCATTTTGTCAATCATTGACAGCTAGAAAATCAGTGAAAACAGCACATTTTGATTTTTGATTCCTCAACTAATCGTGTGTGATTGATTAAATTAAGTAATTATTAGTTAATTTTTTTTGGGTTTTGTTATGATACCCTAATTAAAAAATATATACAATGATATCACTTACTCATTTAGTTGGTACATAATCCATGTTGAATTTCATACTTGTAGAGATTTTCAATGATTTTGGTAATTTATTTATTTTTTAATAATAAGTATAATATAAATAAAAGCCAATTACAATATTAACATTGTTTGATAATTCATAAAAATAGTTTAGTTTAATTTAATTCAAATAATCTCAATAGTTCATTATATGGTATATTCAATATTTTATTGGGACTCAAACACGTTAAAGTTTCATTTTCCTCTTCATTCTCTGTTCTTTTATAGATAAATGAAACAAAATTTGAATTCCTTACTTAGTTTGTTTGTCCGAACAAGTATTTAAATTTATTTTGTTGTTATTTTTTTTTTCTCTAGACTTACTACCGCTTAGTATGGCTTAGATAAAAAATTATATTAATTTAGCATGATAATGTCTCAAATTCGAGTCGTTGCACTGCATGTAATATATATAGTTAATTTAGCCCAGCAAAACGATAAGTCCTAGCTTCGTCCCTGAATGTAGGTGTTAGGTTATTGAATGGATGAAATCTTCATGTGCGGTGTAGTACACATCAACTAGTAATATCATGCAACATGATATAAATAGTCAATCATATTTGTTTTTCATATCATTTGGTATGATATCAACAATCGAGTAAATAATGGTTTCGATATTTTAATATCGAGAATCCAAATTTTTAGATATTTTAATGAAAATATCGGAGTCCAAAATTTTAAAAATTCCAGTAAAAATATCATCAATATCTTTAACATATCAAAGATATTTAAAGATATTTTTTTATATTAATCTTTCCAAAACAAGAAAAATATCATGGATGTTTTGATTAAAGTATCTATTTATTTTATTTTATTTTATTTTTTTGGTTACTTTCATTCACCAGGTGTCAAGAAGATTTTCTCTTTCGGATAACATTGTGGCAAAACTCAAAACTTTTATTGTTCTTTGGTTCTTTAATTGTTAATGATTATTTAGTCAATAATTAATTAAATCAACTATTGAATTTGTTCAAATGTTTTAGTTTTTTAATTAGTTGATCCCAACATCTCAGCTTCCAAAATCTCGAGCTAACTTAAAATTTAATCAAAATTTTCTCATATTGTATTTTATAATGCAATAATTAAGTTCGTTGATCATATGTTGAATTTTGATACGATTTTTAATTTTTTGAACTAATTTTTTGATACAATGTAAATGTATTATTTATAGCAAAAAGTATTATTTTCGTAGTTTAGTTTAGTTTTTTTTTTTTTTTTTTCTCAGTATTATTAGATAATTAAAGTTTTTTTTTGCCGTATAGTGTTAATAGAAAATATGTTTTATAATTTTTTAAGTTAAACACAAAAATCTCAAAATTTACAATAAGACTCTCAAATTTTTAATAATTTAGAACAAACTATTGATCATTTGATTCAAATATTTATGCTTTGTTAATATCTTATTATGTTTAATTAGTGATTAACAATTGTCGAAATGACTTTATTGAATTTAGTGCATCATAGTAGAAAACTCTTGTACAACCAGAGAGATGTATAGGAACTTATAAAGCTTTTATTAATCACATGAACTTTAGTAGAAATGTTTTAATAGTTTTATTTTCAACTTGTAGATGGTCGAATACTTGTATCTACAGTTAGTCGGAACGAGCCATTGACAACCTGTAAAACAAGACAAATGAATATAAGCGCACTTAGGACACCGAAGTGGTGTCGAGTCAGCATTACGAAAAAACGACAATAAATTGACAAAGAAAAATAATAAGCGATGTGAAATGATGGATGTCATTAATCATACCATAGTACACTTTGATGGATTAGAGTGAAAGTCAATTTGATCTTGGTCAATCCAAAGAGACCAAGTAGGGTTTGTTTTAGTGAGTAATTTAGCAGAGGTTTTGTAAGTTAGGTCTTTACAAAACCAATTTTTGTAAAGAAATCTTTGATGGCTCATGGGTCGAGGCCCATTTTTATTTTGGGCTTGGTAGCTGAAATTAGCCCTTTATTAATAATGAGCATGGGCTGTGGGGATATGAAATTTGAAATTTGACACCGAACGGGTTAGGGGTCCGTTGATATATGATAAGATCAAATACTACATGCACGATTTAGATATCTATTCATATAACATTGAAGTGAAAATAGCATATTGATTATCGATATAGGAAGACAAGACTCATGTAAAAGTATTAAATATTTACTCTATTTTAATAAAATAATTAAAAAGAAGACAAAAATGAAAAATAAATTTTGGCATTTGGACCCACCCTTAAAAGAATGGGCTGAGCATTCTGTGCCCATTCCTTATGTTGGGTTGGGCCCAACATTGGAATCCAGGTAGGTCCTACAATTGATACTATTATAATTAATTTGTCTGGTTTCTTATGTAACAGATGAATATATTTTCATTCTATTATAATATCCACCCAAGTAAATAATAGATATATAAACGATACGCGATTGATTTAATGGTATACCCCTCACACCTATAATATTAAAGCTGTATGTTCGAGTCGTATTCTTTCCCCTGTAAATCCTGAATTAATTATATTGCTATTCAAGTAAAACATGTTCTTGCCCCTAGGGGCGTAACTCAGCTGATAGATGAACGGGTTTGATGTTTGGGTAGATGACTTTCAAGTCAGCAGCTCGAATCCTACCGATAGTAAAAAGCTTTTAAAAAAAATATCTGATCTAAATAGATGAATATATAAATATCGTAAAAATAATAATAATAATAATAATAATAATAATAAATAAATAAAAAAGGTAAACATGCTCTTATTTGTTTTGTTTAATGAATAGTACCAATGTGGTTAAAAACCAATAAATGGATTTGCTTGATTTTTGACAGTCAAAGGTATCCACCACCACATTGACATTGCACTGATTAGGTCTTTGCATTTATTGTATAATAGTGATAGGGTTAGGTTAGAATTCAACATACTTTTAGGTTTTATTATAAAGTAATTTATTAGACTACAATGGCGGATGAAAGCCTCAAAAGTCAAAAGAGCAGAAGAAAAATGATATCTCTAAAGAAAAATGATATCTCTAAAGAAAAAGTTGGTTGATATTTTACTCTTCATTTTCTTTATGGTATGTTTGGTAGGAGGGAGGGAAAGTATGAGAGATGGATGATGTAAGAGGGAAAGAGAGTATGAGGGATGGAGAGAATAATATCTATCCCTCATGTTATTTGGTATTGAAAAGAGAGTTGAATAGATGAATTTGTATTAAATTTATAAAATTACTATATTACCCATAAAAAATTAGAGAGCAATGTAAAATTGGAGAGCATTATGGTCATTTCCCTCCCATTTTGCTCTCCCTCCTCTCATCCCCCATATTTGGAAGGATGTAAAATTGTGGGCTCGGATGGATCCCATCTCCCTCCTCTCATCCTCTCCTTCCTCTTATCCCTCCAACCAAACAAAGGAGGGATTTGATCTCTCCCTCCAACCCTCTCCCTCCCCCCCATTTCTCCATCTAACCAAACGAAGCCTTAGGGATTGACAGTTTGACACTGAGTCAAATTAATCATGACTTTTTCGGTCAATATCTACCGATCAAGCACTAGGAGCTTATGCCCAATCAACTCATATATGAGTAACTATGAGTTAGGTATAGGAATAACAACCGATCAGATCAGATTGGATCAAAGGTGTCTTATACTTGAAATTAGGGGTGTGCATTTTTGGTTTGGTTTAGGTTGAAGTTCAATATCAAACAAAATCAAACCAATATGGATCGGTTTAGCTATATTTCAATCCAAACCAAACCAATGTGATTTTTCAAACCGATCCAAACCAAACCAACAAAGGTCAGGTTGGTTTGGATAGGTTTATCGGTTTAGATTTAAACTCAAAAATCTTTTTTTGTTTTGTTATTATATTATAAAAAATATTTAAATAAAAAATCATAACAAAAAATATTAATTATATATTTACACATGTATATATACCCTGATTAAAGACATGTTTGACAGCATCTATGCTTTTGAAACCTAATGCATTAATCAATCGGAAGAATTGTATCAAAACAAATAAATAAACTATAAAACCTTAAAATAACCGGTAAAAGTTATAAAACCTAGACTTAGTAGAAAACATAGGTGAATTTTATATTTTAGTTTTATTTTCTGAAATATGTGGTTTGGTTTGGGTTGGTGAATTATTTCACTCAACCCAAACCAAACCACCTTTAATCGGTTTGTCTAAAAGACAACCCGAACCATCTATTTTTTATATTTGTAATCGAACCAATCCAAACTTTATGGGTTAGCTTGGTCGGTTTGGTTCGATTTGGTGGTTTTTTGCACACCCCTACTTGAAACCCGATTTGTACGAGTTGCTTCAAACCCGATCCGTGCTCCGAATGAGTTTGTTGTTCACCCCAAACTCGACCCGAAATGACCCGTTTCGTTTTTTTTTTTTTTTTTTTCTATATAAAAAAAATAATCAAACAAATAAATATACAAATTATTTTACTATACAATTGAATTTTATGGCATTGACTTAAATTTTGATATTCATTTAAAATTTAAAATACATTTAATTAAAAAAATATACATTTTTTTTTTTCTGTTTTGATCGGAAATTTAAATATACACTAAAAAAAATACACTATAGAAAAACATTTTAACGTACACTTAAAATTCATACATGAACTTTAACTTCAGGACCTCGTGGGATTAGTCGAGGTGCACGCAAGCTGGCTCGAACACCTACGGATACCAAAAAAAAAAAAAAAAAATTATACTTGAACTTAAATTTAATAGAATACAACATCTAAATTTAAAAAACTTTAAATTCAAACAGAAAATGCAATTAGGTAAAGAGATAATGAGATTAGAGGTTTATTTTTCCTCTATATTTTTATATTTAATATCGGTCAAACGGGATGTGTTGGGTATAAGGGGTTGATCTATACCTGACCCGATAAAAATCAGGTCAAAAAAGTTTGATCTATACCCGGCCCGAACCCTATTTAAGTGCTATAAACCATTTCCGAACGGATTTGATTCCCGCTGATTTAGAGCGGGTCAGGTATCCCTAGTTAGTTACCTATTTCTCTCTACACCATTTACTTTATACATTATACTGTTTTCCTTTGGTGTAGGCATACAAATTTTAACATAAATATAAATGCTAAATACGAACTTGTAGAAGCATTTGACAAACGAAAATTATTTATCTTCTCTTTATACATTGTTTTGTAAAAAAAAAAAAAAAAAAAAGAGAAAATGACAAACAAATATAATCGGTCTCGATATCATATATTGAACCATCGATTGGATTTTTAACAAAATATAAACTTCTGCATTTGAAATCTTTTTTTTTTTTGTTTTGTTAGAAACTCAAAACCCAATTAATAGGATGACCCCCAAAAAAATATTGATATGAAGAGTATTGATTTAATTCATAAAGATGTTTTTCCCTATATCAGTCCCATTTTATCTAAATTTTTTTAATTAATATCAATGGGAATCCCAAATTTTTACTTTGTAATAATTTGTAATTCAAACTTTTACTTCTCTTGATTATTACCATTACTTTTTTTTTTTTTTTTTAAACATCAAATATTAATTTTAATTTTAATTGTGTAATAATTGAAAAATATATTAACAAGCAATAATGACCAAAGACCAAAACATAGTTTTGACTTTTGACCATGTTGTTTTTCTCATAATGGTAAATAGTGTAAGGGATATTATTATTTCCTCCCCTCACTTTTGAGGTACCAGTCATTTTACACCCTCTTGTTTGGGTATTAACCATTTAACACCCTGTAATTGAAATTAATTGTCATTGAATCCCTTGACGTTACTATTCCATTAATAAAACGGAATATTCCTTTATGTAAATAAGAATATAATCGTAACTCAACATGGTATATTTAATAATTATTAAAAAAGTAATGTTAAACATCCCACTTATAATCCCATCTTTTCCATTCCAATATATGTGGTGGTTAGATGTCACTTAGTGAGTGGATTTAAAATGAATAATTAATATTCGGATCTCCACCGAATGAATAATTAAATTATGTTATTTATATTTACTATTAAATGTTTTTTATTTTTAATATTTAATAAAAGGGTAAAATAGTACTTTGACCGAAAATGTTAACAAACCTTAACAGAAGGGGTAAAATGACTAATACCAAAATTAGAGGGTGCAAAATGACCGATACCTTAAAAGTCGAGGAGAAAATAATAATATTCCCATAGTGTAAATATATGGGTCGTGGGAGCACACATCCGTGACATGACCCATGACCCTACAAAAGTGGTTAATATTTAAGAGAAAATTTTATAAATAGAATTGTAAAGTGTACAACCGAGCTAACCAATTTCACCGACACTTTTTATATTCAATTGATCTTTGATTATTATGGTGTAAAATTAAAAATATTATATATGTAAATAAAATAGTGCGTCCCCAACGTTGCATTCATACTTAACTATCAAACTCTTCTAATTTCTTGTCCATTTTTGGTGAACGATGAAAATATCTACGAGTTTTTCATCTACGAGTTTAAATTGAGATTTCAAAGGGAATAATATATTCGAAAGCTCACATAATATTTGATATTGATATGTTTCAATAGACCGTTTATGCATCCAAATTTTAAATAAATAAATATATATATTTATATTTATATGATATTTGAGATCTTGAAAAGATTGATACATTTTATATATATATATATATATATATATATATATATATACAATTTAACTAAATTGACAAGAGGTTGTAATTTGTAAAAGGTTTCATGATCTAAGTCCTGCATGCATCGATCCCTACTGATTTAATTTATTTACTGTACTTATTCAAAAAAATTGATCAATCAATTTGAAATTCACATTTATAAATAATGTAAGTTTGATTACAAGGTTAAGCTTTTAGATGCATATTCAAAATGTGAAAGGAATGTAGATTTGCATTTTTTTTTCAATCAAACAAAATACCATAAGCATATGCTTCAATAAGTTTGAAGATGAAGCCAAATAGATGATGGGATCAATCCAATGTTTGTCCCCCTACGTCATAATGGAAAGTGAAAGAATAGACGGTGAAGCAAAATAAAATTAAAAAAAACATAAACAAAAATAAAAACAAAAAGCATTAAATAAAAAAAATATATCTTTAATGATTCTTTCAAATTCCATATAATGGTGGTGATATGTTTCAGTTGACCGTTTATCCATCCAGATTTTAAATATATATATATATATATATATATATCTATCTAATATTTGAGATCTTGAAAAGATAGATATTTTATTTATTTATTTATTTATTATTATTATTTTATCAGGTAAATTCATATCTATCTATATACAACTTAACTAAACTGGCAAGAGGTTGTAATTTGTAAAAGGTTTCATGATCTGAGTGCTACATACATTGATCCCTAATGATTTAATTTGTTTATTGTACTTATTCAAAAAATTGATCAATCAATTTGAAATTTAAATTTATAAATAGTGTAAGTTTGATTACAAGGTTAAGCTTTTAGATGCATATTCAAAATGTGAATGGATTGTAGATTTGCATTTTTTTCAACCAAACAAAATACCATAAGCATATGCTTCCATAAGTTTGAAGATGAAGCCAAATAGATGATGGGGTCAATCCAATGTTTGCCCCCCTAAGTCATAATGGAAAGTGAAAGAATAGGTAGTGAAGAAAATATATATATATATATATATATATATTTAATGATTCTTTCAAATTCCATATAATGGTGGTGATATCACAACCACTATTGTGGCAATGGAAGAGTCACTCATTCCATAATTATAAGCTGACTAAGAAAGTCATAGATAGAGAGCTATCAAAATCCAACACTAATAATTTATAATAAACAAAAACTTTCAACATAGATTCCACAATAATTCTTTTTGAATTGCAATGCAACACCACATAAACAAACAACAAAGTTTTCACTCTCAATTTCCATCTCTCTTTTTCACTCACTAACTACCCCCACCAATCCTCTCCACTGAAAAGTGCCAATTGTCCCTCCCTCCCACTTTAGTTTTTTTGTAAGTTTATTGTTTTGCTTTTTTCCTTGCTTTGATCAGTTTCCAGTTCTTTAGTTACCTTTAGTGGTCACCAATGTCACCAAAAAGAAACTGATTATTTTATTAGATTTTGTTCTAAAGCTTTGAGCTTTGAGCTCTTGATGAGTGTGTGTTTAGTGTTATGGTAATTTAGTGATTAGTCATCTAAAACTTCAATGCCCTTTTCATTGCTTTTGTGGTACTATTTGTGGGTCTGCTCTTCTTCTTTTTTGGTCTAAAGAAAACTGTCAAGTTTGTTCCTTTAAGTTATGCCCACCACGTTTTTGTTGTTTTGTTTTGCTTCAACTTTAGGGGTTCTGTGCTGTTGTCAATTTTCATTGCTTCTTGCTTGCTTGGAGTGAGAAATGAGGGATCTTGAAGGTTGAAAATTTTGTTGCCTGAGAGAGTGAAATGGGGTTGCAGTGGGCTGCTCTCCTGGTGATTGAAGTCTGTGTTGCTTTCATTGCTTCGTCAGTTCATGGATCTTCAGGTAATAAGAGGTTTGGTTTTTGTTGTTGTTGTTGGTGTTTTAGGTTGATTTCTGCATTGAAATGTGTGTGATTTACTTGATTACATGTGGGATTTTCATGAATTCTAAACTTGGACTGAATTTGAAGATCTTGGGTTTTCTAAAGTAGCTGTTTAAGCAGGCATGTAACATATGCTTGAATGAGTTGGCTCAGAAGTTGAGAATCTGCAGTTCATGACCTCTTGATTAATGTTTACTTAATAATTCTTGGTCATTTCTTGATTATATATTATTATTTTGTAAATTAAAATTTGCAAATTTTGGATTTGTTTTGTTCTGTTCACCAGAAAGTATCAATAAATGCTGTTACGGTTATATTTTGTGGTTGTTCCATTAGACACTAACTTTGATAATGATATATGTGTAGCACAAATTGACAGAAGATATTGACCTCCGTGAATGCCTGTTGTTAAGTTTTACCAAATAATCTCAATTTTTTTCGATAAACTTAAAATTAATTACATGAACACAAAGAAAAATCCTCCTGAAGAACAATGGTTATTAACAGAACTTATTTTGAGACCATCATAAACATTTAACATCTTTATGAGAATTGTCCAAGCAGAGGCCAAATTATTATCCAAGTACATTTTTGTTAAATTAATGCTTTTGTATCTTCATTTTGATATAATTTTCATTGCTCTTCTGTAATTCTGCTGCTAATGATGCTTTAACAGTTGCATTACCACCAATGAGAATGTCGCATAAACCACCAACCATCCACCCTGTCTGGCTAGGCCAACCGCCATCCACATTACCAGGTGAAATTTACAAACCTGGCTAAATTGCATATCTTTAGTTGATGGATTTCTTGCTGTAGTTCTAATGAATTCTACCAGTTTAGAATTACCGATCCCTCTGTTCTAATTGTTGAAATAAAAATTGCTATTGGTGCTTGAGTAAACATGCTATGTTATCGATTACTTTGTATCAAAGTTTTACCAAATCCACGAAAAGGTTTAAAGTTGTCAGACTAACAAATGATGTGAATATCAGTATTTTATGAATTGATTGTGGGTTGGACTTGTTTTTGAAATGATGCCACAGAACATGCCTTCCCTCCGACACTAAGTTCTCCCACTTCTTCCAGGAAAAGACATGGAAAGATGCTCACTCCTCCTTACAAAGTATTCCACAGTTCATCAACTACGGACAATTCTCCAACTAGAGGTAAACAGGAAAATGTAGGGATTTATATTTGCAAAGTAATTTTGCAATTTCATATTTCATGCCCCAACTTTGAGTAATGTAACAATTATTCGTTCCTTTTGTAGCTGCCCATTCACATAATCCTGCAAGGCCTTCAAGTATTGCAGTTGCACCATCAATGCCATCGTTTAGAGGTCATACATGGAAATGGGTGCATGGTCCTGCATCTGCTCCTTCAATCTCCTTTCGTAAACATCATCACACGAACAAAAAATATAGAAACTCTGCTCCTGGACCATCACATTTGATTGCCGCTCCCACTTACAACCATCGAGGTTTGGTTCTTTTGGAATAAAATCAATAAATTCCTCATATAAATCTTTTTGAACATTGTCACAAAAATCCATGTTTATGAATACTAGACAATTCTTGATGAAATTACAGGTCCTTCAGTCTCCCCTTTTCAACCCCCCCGTCCATCATCATCAAGCTGGGGTCATGCACCATCACCATCACCAACAATCCCATCTGGCAGCTATAATGGTATGGAAAGACTTACCTTTATCTTTCTTTTTTTAAGGGTTGGAGTTCTTTGTTTCATTTACGGTGGCTATTGATGATCCCAATGTAGTGATTGTGTTTTTTCTATGTTACAAGTTCCCAATCCTCAGCCTAAAATTTCTCCTATGAGTTCATCCTTGACAAAGATGAAGACTCCACCACCATCAACTGTTATGACACTACCGCCACCACCACCTAATGAAGGTACATATACACTTTGCTCAAGCTGCTGTAAATTCAATTTTCCGATTGCTTTTGGTGAATAAATCCTAGTTGATTGCACATGCAGATTGTGCCTCGGTGACATGCACCGACCCACTAACATACACACCTCCTGGGACACCATGTGGTTGTGTGTGGCCAATTCAAGTTAAGCTCAGCCTTAGTGTTGCTATATACACATTCTTCCCTCGGGTTTCAGAGCTAGCAGAGGAAATTGGAGCAAGTATCAGACTAAACCATAGCCAAGTTCGCATTATGGGAGCAAATGCAGCTAGTCAGCAGCTAGAGAAAAGCACGGTCCTAATCAACCTAGTGCCACGAGGAGTAAAATTTGATGATACTACTGCAATGTTTATCTACAAGAAGTTTTGGCGGAGAGAAATTTTCATTAAAGCTCCCCTCTTTGGTGACTATGAAGTATTATACGTTCACTATCCAGGTAAATATTGATCTCAAATACTAGGGTGTTTGTAAATAAATTACAAAAACATAGAGTTCCCTTTAGCATATTTTTGAGATGTTGAATGGTGGCTTTTGGATTTTGGATGAGGAATTATTTGTCAAGTTACATATCCAGAGCGTTTTTTTTTTTTCAATTACCTTCATTTAAGTTCCAGATAGATTGTTAGAAACCCCTTCTGGAAATATTCTCATTAGCTTATAGGTGTTTTCTGGTCCGACACATTTGTAAATATTTTCAGAACTCCTTGTACTGTATTTGGAGATTTAACTTTTAAGTTCTTACAAGTTACAATGGTTCAGGTCTTCCCCCTTCTCCACCTTCATCGCATTCGGACATCGATGCAGTAGATGGTGGACCATATGCTGGCCGTGACAACCATGGGCAGGCAGTGAAACCATTAGGAGTTGATCTGCCAAGGAGGAAAAAAAATGGACTCAGTGGCAGCATAATTGCTGTCATTGCTCTGTCAGCTTTCACAGCTTTTATTATATGCTTTGGAATAGCTTCACTTATAATAATGAAATGCAGAGCTGTTCATCAATCTGAGCAAGTTCCACATGATTTAACACCCTCTCCTGGAAAACCATCAGGTACTACGGTGATTCAATTCTCAAAGTCATTTTGCATTTAAAATTACCTTTTATCATGATCAAGTCAACAAACTATACAGTCTCGGATATTTCTAATTGCATCTCTCATTCTCTTTTTTTTCTTCAGTAGGGGCTCCCAGGTCTATGAGATATGGAAATGTGCCCAGTTCTACATCAATGTCCTTCGATTCAAGTGCAATGACATATACAGGACCTGCTAAGACCTTCTCTTTGAATGATATTGAGAGAGCTACTAAGAGCTTTGATGCTTCAAGAATAATTGGGGAAGGGGGTTTTGGGGTTGTGTATAGAGGCACTTTGGAAGATGGAAGAGAGGTGGCTGTGAAGGTTCTTAAGAGAGATGATCGACACGGAGGTCGAGAGTTCTTGGCAGAAGTTGAGATGCTTGGCCGTCTGCACCACAGAAATTTAGTTAAACTGATCGGTATTTGCATAGAGAGCCATTTTCGCTGTCTAGTCTATGAGCTTGTTCCCAATGGAAGTGTAGAATCCCATTTACATGGTAGATACAAGTTCAAGATAATTCCACTTTTTTGATTGAGTGTCATGTAATTATATTAACAGATTTTGAAGTGTTCTTGTTTGTTCTCAGGAGTTGACAATGTAAACGGTCCACTAGACTGGGATGCCCGAATGAAGATTGCCCTTGGTGCAGCTCGAGGCTTAGCCTATTTGCATGAAGACTCAAGCCCTCGTGTTATACATCGTGATTTCAAGTCCAGCAACATCTTGTTGGAACATGATTTTACTCCAAAAGTTTCAGATTTTGGATTGGCAAGAGCAGCACTAGATGAGGGCAACAAGCACATCTCAACACACGTTATGGGGACTTTTGGGTATGAATTTCTTCACCTTCACGCTTAAAATATATCTTCTTCGTATCCAATTGTTATAATATATTACCATCAATGAAGTCAAGTGCATCCACCAGCTGATGGCTTTTTATTGAAAAATTGATATATCTGATTGACTTGTTGATTTACAGTTACTTAGCTCCAGAATATGCAATGACTGGTCATCTTCTAGTGAAAAGCGACGTTTACAGCTATGGTGTGGTCCTGCTTGAGCTCCTGACAGGAAGGAAGCCTGTGGACTTCTCACAGCCACCAGGTCAAGAAAATCTTGTTGCATGGGCTCGTCCACTCCTCACGAGTAAAGAAGGTCTCGAAACAATCATCGACCCAATTATAAAGTCTAACATCTCCTTTGATATCATTGTAAAAGTAGCAGCAATTGCATCAATGTGTGTGCAGCCTGAAGTATCTCATCGTCCTTTCATGGGCGAAGTTGTTCAAGCCTTAAAGCTAGTATGCAATGAATTTGATGAGACGAAAGAGATAGGATCAAGAGGTTTCAGTGAGGAAGATTCCTTTATCGGTGAAGAAAGCAAGACCAAAAGACTGTCAAGTGAGCTTGTGGAAATTTCAGAAGTCTGTCACCCAATGCCTGCATATGGGTTCACTCAAGACAATGACGTAGCTATATCAGCATCGGATTTATTGAATACATCGTTAGGACTTGAGAGGCAGGAATCCGGGTCCTTCAGGAGGCACTCTAGTTCAGGGCCTCTTATAACAGGAAGGAAAAGGCACTTCTGGCAGAGACTAAAAAGTTCATCTAGAGGCAGCATGAGTGAGCACGGTTTTTCGTCTAAACTTTGGCCAGGATCCCGTTAAAGTTTTGCCAAAATATCCTTCGAAGACACTTGCAATTTACTTTTACAAACAAGATCTCAAGGAAGAGTTACCGCGTGCACTGCAGACTGATTCAGAAATGCAATGTCATGCACCTTGTAGAAAGGCATTGAAAATCTTTAGCTATAAAACTCACTAGTAGCCTCATGTTGTTCGGCTCAAATCAGCAAACTAAAGAACTCATCATGCAAAGCAAAGTCTCTGTGAAAGTGTGTAGATTATGTGTCGTTTTGGTTGGATTTTGGGGGTGGTCTGGTTTTTTTTTTTTTTTGTTGTTGGTAATATCTTGGAGTTGCTTAATCAATTTCAAGATTGTTTGATATTATAATATATATGTTCTTCAAAGATCCCCCACATATTATCTAGTTATTTTAACCTATACTCGATGTTGGTGCAAGATGAATCCATTCCCATCATTCCTAGCTGGGTTAGACTTGGTGGGACTAAGGATCCTCTCCTAGGTTTAGAGGATCCTAACTGGCTTCGCTGGTCTCACCTTCTTCAAGTGCTGTCCTATCCGTGTCAAACGGACTACTCGATATGATGTTAACTTTGATACTAAATGATATACGAACCTATTTGGGTAGATCTCATCCTTAAAAACCAACTTGTACTCTGTGATTAAACAGGTTTTGGTATAGATACCCTATTAAGTAATAAACTTATGGACACTGCATAAACTTTGCATCCTTTGAAAATATTTATCAATTGTAAATTTTGAATTCATGGTCATGGATTAAAATATCTAGGTTAAAAAATTTTAGGTGATTTTTTCAATCAGCCCACCCCAGCCTGAGGTTCATATATACATGATTCAGCCATGGGCCTTGGCTGTTGGACAGTAAGTTGTGATTTTTCTAGAGATAATTATACCTGTAGTCACCGGTCAACATTTTGGTCAAACGCTATTAAAATGAAAACTTTATTTTAAAATGGTCATTTTACCAAACAATGTGATGAAAATGATCATTCGTAAAGAAAATTACTTTAGTGGCCACCCATTTAGTCAGACTTAACCCTATTGACCGTCCATTTTAATTTTGTAAATATAATTAATCAATAAAAAAAATTAATTCTTTTTAAAAACATTCTGTTTTTCTTTTAAAAAAAATTGGTTGGACACTGTAGATAATTAATTTATTAGCATTAGTTGACTTTTGGACACTCGACATCGTATGGACACTTTTGGACACTTGATATCACCCCTAGTTCATTTTCGCTTACCCCATTAACCAGGGGTGGGCATTACCCCCTCCCAATACGATATCAAGTGTCCAAAAGATTCATAGTGTTCTACAATTTTACCCCTATTTAAGTAAAAATAATTTTTTTTTTTTCAGAATATATATCAGTTAATTGTAAAAAAATAATATTAAGAAATTAAAAAATTATTAAAAGTTATTAACTAAAACATCATCATCTTCTCCACCATCATCTCCAACACCAAATTAAACCATTATTTAAAAAAATAAAATAAAATTGGGATGCACCTTATAAGTTCCAAAACAAAAAATTAGATTCATAATAGTTTAATTTAAATTCACATTTGACTGTATATCAAACTGCCCCTAAATTCCTCTAGTCCCATATTATATTTGGCAAAATTTGGATATTTGTTAAAAGATTTGCATCAACAAGAATTCATAATAAATTTCATAAATCATTGAACTATGTACAACCGAAAATTAAACATAACCTTCAAATATCTAAGAGGGATTGATCTCTAAATATGTTACTCTACATTAAATTATATAGTTAACTAGACTATATAAACTAAACTAAATTAAATTTTATATATAGCTAACTATAGACTATATACACTAATTTAATTTAAACTTATTGGTTTGTCAATTTCAATATCATGATAAATTTAGGGTAATTCCAAAAAGAAAAAAAAAAAAAAAAAAAAGCTATCTAACATCACAAGTGTGGTGTCATTACAATCTAGATGAACCCAAGAAGCTATTGATCACTCAAAGTGTGAACAAATTCATATCCATCCAGTCATTGTTAATTCGTTATCAGCTAACATACATTGTTATGTTAAGACATGTTTAATCATAGAAAATAAAATAGTAGTAAGCAAAAT
This sequence comes from Acer negundo, assembly GCA_035582765.1. Lineage (NCBI taxonomy): Eukaryota > Viridiplantae > Streptophyta > Magnoliopsida > Sapindales > Sapindaceae > Acer > Acer negundo. Next base: position 45,983,795 of record CM069241.1, read on the forward strand.
ATCGTATGAGCAAAATCTACTATTCTCACCAACTACTTATATGATCAAACAAGCAATTACATACCCAACTTTACATCAATGTAAGCAATATTGAATAGAATTGATTGTTGAATATTGAATTGTCAAACAAGCAATTACATACCCAACTTTACATCAATGTAAGCAATATTGAATAGAATTGATTGTTGAATATTGAATTGAATTTAACATTAGAAGACAATCAATCATTTCTTATAAAAAAAATAAAAAAAAATACAAATCTATGAAGTGGAAATGAATAAAATTTATGTTAGAACCAACACTGGTACAAGATTTACAGTACCTCTGCTTGTAATTTATCAATCTGTTTCTTCAAGAGCTTCCAACCATCGAATTTCGAAGTGTAGTGTTTGTGACACCTCAAAGGACCATGGTCCTGTCCTTCCCATATCCCCGAAGAGATATATAGATCTTGGTAGTACACAGAAGGATTAATTGGACCCGGATAACTCGAGGGCGGATTCTTAACATCCATTTCTCTCACTTAAAAGTAAGTGAACCTGGAAAACAAATCCATTGATGTTCCCAAAAAAAAAAAAGAGGCAAATTTTATCCCTAATTAATTGCATTTGTAGCAAAAAAAGGCTTTCGAAAAATAGCATGCAATTAATTGCATTGAGAATATTTATGATATTTATACCGATATTTCAGATATTTGTACCTTCAATATTTTTATCAAAATTGATATTTACTTCCCTTTTGAGTTTCCATTTTCCTTTTCTAACTTTAAATCCAGTTTATTTTGTTTCATTTTTTTTTTTTAGTAGTCATAATTTCAACCGACAACATATTATTTTTATAGAGTGATTCTCTCGCAAAGGATCTCTTATTTTAATTTCGGTAAGGATCTAGATAAAATCATGTCAATTTCTATAAATTTTTATCTGAATTTTTTTGTGGATGATAAGTTCAATAAAATCTACCAATAAAAAAAAAAATAAGAATTTTCCAAGCACTACAACTATTTATCCCGATTTTGTTAAATATGAAAGCATCGGAAAATGGACTAAATATAGGAAAATTCAAAAAAATAGTTATAGAGCTTGAAAAATTCTCAAATTTTATTCATAGATTAATTTCATTGAACATATCATCTAAAAAAAAAAAAAAAAAAAAGAAAAAAAAAAAAAGAAGATCAAAATTCATAAAAATGGATATAATTTCATTAAAGCCTTTACCGAAATTAAAATAAGGGATCCTTTACGAGAGAACCACTCTATTTTTATAATCACAACAACTAATTGTTTATATATTAAGTTATAATCTCGGGAATATAGTTTTCAAAGTTCTTTAAAAAAACATTTATATTTTACATTTCCTTTATTAACTTTTCATATATTTTTTTTCCTTTTTCAAGTATTTGTTTGAAATATTGAGTTGATCATCAATACTTGCTTATTCCTATATTAAATCACAGGAAAAAAAATCAGGTTTGACATGTTTCGATTTTTTGAATCTTTTTAATAATTTGTTGTGGTTACAATTTAAATTTATAATTGTACAAGATTTTTTTTTATTATTATTATTTTTTAATTTTTTTTTTGGTTTTGGAAAGGGAGATTCAAACTTGGGATCTCAATTTCGTTGAGAGGTGTTACTATGCTAGATGTTAAGTTTTATAATTTTATTAATTAAGCTAAATAATAAGTGTTTCAGAAAATCTAGAAAATCAACAATATTCTCACTTGTTCACAAAATAATTGTCATAAACTTTTTCTTTATGTTTGCCTCTTCCAGTTTGTTAAAAGGTAGTTTATAAAATAATTTGGTGCTTTTAATTACTTGTCTTGACTCTTGAGAGCATTTCTAATTGGTGATTGATGTGGTCCTAATGACGTGGACCATAAAATTTTGCATTGTTTCTTTGGTCATTCTATTCTTTAGGTCAACATTTTATTCTAATATACTATATAATTACGGAAAATGCTTGGATACTGACCACCCAATGAGGTGTTGCCATATGGTCAAAACTCTTTCATTTTTTACATTTTTCTCCTTGTTTTGGATTACGTGGCAATTAACTATTGGATTGGTCAGTACCTTGGATACTGACCGGTCAGCACCCAAGTATTGTCCTATAATTACAGGATGATGAAGAAAGTCTTAATCAACTTTTAATTTGAACGATGCAGATAAAGTTAACAAAGGTTAACAAATTAATTATTCATAATATTCTACCAATTTTACCAGAATATTATAATAGTTAATTGAAAAAACTGATATTAAGAAATTATGAACTAAAACATGATCATCATATTCTCCACCATCATCTCCAACACCAACCCAACTTTTTTTAAAAAAGAAAAAATGGGATGGACCTTACAAGTTAAAAAAAATAAAGAAAAAAAGATTTATAATAGTTTAAATTCACATTTGACTGTATATCAAACTGCCCCTAAATTCCTCTAATCCCCTATCATATTTTGCAAATTTTGGATATTTGTTAAACATATTGGTTTGTCAATTTCAATATCATGATAAATCTAGGGTTTTTGTGCCAATTACTTTACTGCTTTTTTACCGGTGGCAATATTTGTAATTCAAAATTTAATTTAAATAATTATTTTAACCAATCCAATTCTATGCAATCATTTTATCCAGGTGATGTGGGACTATTTAGTCTCAAATTTTTTTTAAAAAATTCTTATTATTTTATTTTATATTTAATTATAAAATTTTATATTTATTTAACATATCTTATTATAATATTTAAAAATATTTTTAAAATATTAAATATTAATTAAAATATGTTTTTCCTTAATATTAATTTAAATAAATATATTTATTTAATAAAAATATTTAAAATATTTAAAAATATTTTTAAAATATTAAATATTAATTAAAATATGTTTTTCCTTAATATTAATTTAAATAAATATATTTATTTAATAAAAATATTTAAAATATTTATTTATTTTAAAATAATTTAATTTAATTTTACATTAATCAATTTCACACCGTATTAAATATATGATAAAATTATTTTTTTATCCAATATCATACCACACACACCAAACGAGAGATATATGACTATTTTAATATTATCTCATACAATACCAAACACATTACAACACTAATTTTAGTCTAATCCTATCCTATAAAAATAATCATATCATATCCCGCTCACCAAACGAACCCCAAATAACTTAGCCACATCCGACCCCATAGGATAAAAAAAAAAAAAAAAAAAAAAAAAAAAACTACGTGATCCTAATCGAAAATTAGTCTAATCCAATCCAATCTTATAAAAATAATCATACACTATCTCGCGCACCAAACAGGCTCTAAAATGGCAAACTTCATCAATTTTATAATGTTAATCATAAAATGGTAAGCTTCATTATAATTATAAAATAATGTTAATCACAACTAATCAAGTACGGCATCAATTAATTGATGTGCACATTTGTCAAACTTTATAACATGTTTTCTTTTGCTTTAGAATTGAATCGATAATGTTTTAGTAGTTTTTTTCGGCTGACTAGAACATGGCATTAGTGCATTACTGTCATCATATATAATATTCGATCTTGTGTGTACAACACATCTTTTACTTTTGATTGTGATGTTGTTGTTGGATGACAAGTGAATATACAATGTGCTGAAAAGAGATAATATCATGATCAAAGATTCTTGTGTTTGTTATAACCCATCTTCTACAATTTACACTATCATGATGTACGATAGTGTAGAAGATGGGTTATTGAAGATTTAATTAGCTCAATTAATTTGTATACTTTATTTTAATATTTCACATTTTTGTCTTGTATGCAGGTTTTTTATTTATATATATTTTTTAAAGTATTACGATGTAATTTGGGTTTTTTTAAAAGAAGGAAAGAACTCAAACTCATAATCCCATAATACAGGTGTGAGAGGTTTACCACTGGATCAACCTCATTTCATCAAATCTTATATACAGCTTTGAAAGAAGAATTACGAGACTTTACCAACAAAATTAAACTTTAGATGGTAAATTATATTAGAAAGCTTTAATTTTTTTTATTTTTTATTTTTTGATATAAAGAAAGCTTTAATTTAAAATTCAGCAAAATTATAACTATCAATTCATTTCTAAAGCAAAAGAAAACAAAGTAGATTGGACCCCTAACAAAGTTCAATAAATGTCTACATCAATTAATTGATACAGGACTTGACTAGTTGTGATTAACATTATTTAATAATTATAATGAAAACTTGCCATTTTACGATTAATATTATGAAATTGATGAAACTTGTTCGGTACGTGAGATATGATATGATTATTTTTATGGAATTTAATTGGATTGGACTAATTTTTGATTAGGATCACGTAGAAATTTTTTTTTTTTATTCGGACAAGTAATTTTTGAACTCAACATTATAGATCGAAGATATTTACAAAATTTATAAATAGAACGTGAAAACTAAAAAAGTGAAAAGACTTTTTGTTAGGCTTCGGATATTCTCTAATTACTTTATTAAAACAATTTTTTTTCAACATTATCGGTGAACATGATGAGTCACATGACAGATGGTTTTGAAAACTCTTAGATGTGAAAGTTCATCCGATTGAGACAACCCATTAATTATTGAATCAAGATACCTTACTTTCAAAAACCAATGTCATGCGACTCATATCCATCAATAATGTTAAAAAAAAAAATGGCTTTAATAAAGTAATTGCGGTAGTGCTAGGAAAAGATACTTACATTTATAAATCCATCACCAGCAGAGCAAGAAATTCCCCCGTATTCATCTTATTATAAGGGTCTATAGCGCTGTATTTCGTATAAAGATTTCCTCACGTAGCTATATCTATAGAAGTCAGAACACAATTTTGTAGAATGGGGTGACTTATGATCCAGGCTAGGTTGTTTTTTGGACGCTCTGTTTTTCGTAGGCTTCCGGCGCTTTTTCTGCTGTGTTGTTTGTTAGTGGATTTTTGGTGCATCAGAGGGAAGCAGCTCAACAATCGCACCAGTTGAGCGTATGATCACCTTTCATACTAGACCCCCTCTTAGCAAGCATATCCGTAAAAGAATTTGTAGCTCTCGAATTGCCGTATTACCGAGATGCTTGCTAGGATATGCCTCAAGTTGACGAAGCATCAAGGATATGATCTCTATTTATACACAAATTATTCTAGAAATAAAGAGAATAATAATAAATAAAAAAAAAGCCCGAGGCTGTCTTTTGATTTGAAGATGAAGGTACAATAATTAAACATGGCCCACGTACCCAATTAGTTCAAATTAATTATTTGATCACAACATCAATCTTCAATGATCAAATACATTAACCTGGATAAGCCAATATATTGTCAATATATAATATATATATATATATATATATAACTTCGGTTCTGAAATTTATTTCATATGACCAGAGAAGGACCATAGAAAAATAAATGAAATATATAAATTTATCAAATCATGACTTAATAAAATTTGATATTATATATCTAATTGGATTTTTTTTATAATACATTGATCATGTGAACAAGGAATTAATTAATTTAATTGGATCCTTTGTTTGCCAATTAAACTAACTTCTTTGAGTAATGTAGTTTCTAAATCGTTAAATTCCAAATATTTTTAAATGAAAAATTCGATTATTACTATTATTGTTTTCAGGATTGGAATGCAAATTCAATTACATGTCAGTGGAGTAGGAGTCATGATAATTCATGAATTTGTAATATAAACAAAACTGCGTGACAATTGATTCATGATTTGAAATACTTCCAGAAACCAAGATTTGGAAATAGATTTTTAATAACTCCAAGTCTCCAACAACCAAAAACTTTATATATAGAAAGAAACAATTTTTTTTTTTTTTTTCCTTGGATTGGAATGCAAATTCAGCTATTACTAACTAAAAAAAAAATCTTAATTAAAAGACCAAATTACCTTAATTATTAACATTTTAATCGGTGGAAAATGAAAATAAAGTAAGAATATGTTTTTAAGACATGATTTTCATTTTTAAAAATCGTTTTAAAAACACTAGCTATTTTAAAAATAATACCAAACGCGCTCATAATCTTTTTAATTTATGAAACAAAGAATGTTTGCTTTATTTGTAATTTGAATATACTTCTTCACTTTTAAAAATAAATGTTTGTTTCATGAGAATGTTTTTAGAAACCATTGTTAAATATAATCTTAAGGTTTAATTAATTCAAAAGTTAAAAGTGATGAGAAGCCATATATATTTCTAATGTTGTTTGATGTTGAATCTACATCTTCTATATTTTCATGTATACATTTGTTGTAGAATCACATAATTAGCTTGAGTATATAAGTAATATACCAAACTTTAATACAAAATATTTGATTTATTAGTTAACATAAGATATATATGTAGAATTATTTTCAGAATTACACATGCACCTGAGTTAATTAGTTAATTAATTAATTAATTACCCTTAGATGCAGCCTGCAGGAAATCATTCTCATTGTGTTGTGGTGGTCGATCCTCTCCTCTCGTCTCTTTCAATTCCATGCCTTTGCATCTAATCCATTAAAATGTGTAAAATATATATATATATATATATATATATATAGAGGTATTATTATATATATATATATTTTTTTTTAAATTCCTGTTTTTTAATTACTAGCAAGGCCGAAGCATGCAAGAGCTTGCATGAATTTTTTTTTTATCAACTCCTCTTGAATTTTCTTTTAGAGATGATAAAGACTCGAATTTGATATACTATGCAATGAAACTTGGTGAAAGATAAATCACATTCACAGGTATATTATTTTTTAAAGTACAATCAAAGTGAAAAAAAAAATTAAAAATTAAAAAATGCAGAGTGAAAACATGGACTTATATCTTGTATTGGCTTTAGACTTTGCGAACTTTTCGAATTTATGTCAGCTTCTATTCACTTTTTTCTTTTTAACAATATTATTTTACTTGTTTTTTCATTAACATTAGAAATTAGAAATTGTAAATTGAAAAGTAGTTTTAATTACAATGTGATTATAACGTTTGACATAATATTATACTTTAAATAATAATTTATGTAATAAAATTATCATATATATATATATATATATATATTAAAAGAGTGAGTTTGCCATGTGAAATTATAGCACCCCTAATTTGTTTGAGCCTTTTTTTATTTTTATTTTTTATTTATTTCTTTAAAAGTGTAATTACAAATACACCCTTAAACTTTATATAATTACTTAATAGATAGCTTTTAGTAAGATTTTAGTTATAGTATCCCTTATTTTTTAGAAAAGTCAAATGATAAATACAAGCCTTCAAGTTTGTAGAATTACTTAATAGATATGTCTTAGCAATAGTAACACAACATGGATCATGTTGCAGCAAGTTGGGGTCATTGATAATTAAAATCAATATCAAACCGGAACATTTGTCTTGTAGGATCTTATTTTTATTATATCTTGAAGAATTAAGAACTTACAGCATTAATACTGTAATATCACATGACATGTGAAGCACAAATATGAAGTTTATGCACATTGCTGTGCAGCTCAAAATTAAATTAATAGTCCATGTTCTATTAAATTAAATTAATAGCAAAAATTAAATTATGGTTGAGGTGAATTATTAGAATATTTTATAAACAGCTAGCCCCCAATGTTCACTTTTCAGCTTTGTCACAAAGCTTCCGATATCGTAGAAAAAACCATACTAAAAGTTCATTTATCCCACATTCTACATTGGATAATAGAGAAGTGGATGAGATGTCTAACCTATATAAAAAAGAGGAGAATGGAAGGGAAAATATAATTACTTAGATAAGGGTTATGACTATGACCCAATACTCTACGATGTCCTTTCTAACATTTTTTTTTTTTAATAAATAAAATATAATATTTTATAATGTAAAAAAAAAAAAGGTACAGAACAATCGATCTGGAATCGAAATTGATGGCTCCGGTTCCCCTAAAACCGAAACCGGAACCGTCGGTTCCGAACTGAATCGGAACTGGCGTCAGGTCTAATACAAACACAAGAATATCTGATCATGATATTATCCTCTTTTCAACACACTGTATGTTCACTTGTCCTCCAACAACACATCACAATCAAAAGTAAAAGATTTATTGTACACTGTACACAAACGAGATCGAATATCATATATGATGACAGTAATGCCATGTTCTAGTCAGCTAAAAAACGACAAAAAAATTGTCATGGACAAGTAATTTTACGTTATATATTGAAGATATTTACAAAAATTATAAACAGAATGTGAAAACTAAAAAAGTGAAATTTTATTTTTTTGTTAAGCCTCGGATACTCTCTAATTACTTTATTAAAACCAATTTTTTTCAACATTATTGGTGAACGTGAGTCACATGACAGATGGTTTTCAAAGCTCTTAGATGTGAAAAGTTCTTCTAATTGAGACAACCCATTAATTATTGAATCAGGACAACGTTTCTTTTAAAACTATTGTCATGTGACTCATGTCTACCAATAATATTTTTAAAAAATGGTTTTAATAGTGGTAGTCCTAGGACAAGATACTTACATTTATAAATCCATCACTGGCAGAGCAAGGAATTCCAGTATTCATCTTTGGCAAGAGCTAAGTGAGGAAATCTTTATACTAAATGTATAAAGAAAAGACGAGATGAGATTGATCCAATAGTATACCTCTTACACTTATATCACAAGGTTCAAGTATTCGTTTCTAAAAAAACTCCGAATTAATATTATTTCAAAAAAATAATGTACAAAGAAAAAGTGAACTAAAGCATAAATGTACTTTGAGTGATTAATTAAATGTACCAACGATATTTTACTCGTCCATGACTGAGAAAATTATGAGCAAATCTAATGGCAAATATTGAATAATGTAAAACCGAATAAAAATCTAAGACCCGGTTCATGTTTAAGAAAATAATTGAACGTGGTCCCCCTACCTAGTTAAATTTCGATATTTATTTGTTTTTGTGTTTATGAGAATTTGTATATATATTGATAGATAGCCTTACAACTCAAAAGACTAGTCTGATGGATTGTAACATCCACTAGTATATATATCTTTCTTTTATTATATGTGTTTTCAATATGGGATTCATTCTCATTTTCTCGAGCTTCACATGTGGGTTTTTCTAACAAATTAATTATTAGATGAGTTCTTCCGGACCTTCAAACAGATGCTCCTTACATAATACATCGATGATGCTTTAACTCATTTACCGCTTCTAATTATGACAAACTTCTTTAATGGAATTCTAGAAACGCATGCATTGAATTAATTTGAATGTAAGATATATATAATAGAGGTATTATCATTTGGATCCCTATGTTTTTTATTTATTTATTTATTTTAAATTCCTGTTGTTTTTTAATTACTAGCAAGGCCGAAGCATGCAAGAGCTTGCATGAATTTTTTATATCAACTCCTCTTGAATTTTCTTTTAGAGATGATAAAGATTCGAATTTGATATACTATGCAATGAAACTTGGTGAAAGATAAATCACAGTCACAGGTATATTATTTTTCAAAGTATAATCAAAGTAAGAATTTTTTTTTTTTTAAATGTAGAGTGAAGACATGGGTTTACATTTTGTATTGGTTTTATACTTTGTGAACTTTATAAATTTACGTCGGCTTCTATTCACCTTTTTTTTTTAACAAAATTATTTTACTTGTTTTTTTCACTAACATTAGAAATTAGAAATTGTAAAGTAGTTTTAATTTCACTGTGATTATAACGTTTGTGATAATATTATATTTTAAATCATAATTTATGTAATAAAAATATCATATATATATATATATATATATATTAATTTTTATCAAAAATTAATTATCATTAATTTTTGCATTTGAACAGGTAGAGATAGAGAGGGGTGACGAATGCAAACTCAATATACAAAGAAATAAAATTAAAAAATTAAAAGTCCACGTACAACTAATAAATAATTAATGGGTAGATTTGACATGCCCCCAAGGCCCCAACTCACTTTCAATATCAAAGTCCACATACATGATACATCTACATGTATTTCCACAAAATTATTTCCACCAATAAACCCTTTTTTTTATCTTTTAGCCAAATAAGGAAACTTTTCTTTTATTTTACTTTTTTTTTCTTTTTTTTGTTTTGGGTAATGAATGAAGGCCCACAGATTTATTAATTTTTTTTTTTATAAAAAAAATCCAATCTCATTCCACACCAACTGAGGTATAGGACCATTTTAATCCTATCTCACAACACTAATTTAAGTCCAATCTCACCCAATCCAATCATATCAAATCATATGAAAATAATCATATCATATCTCACACATCAAACGAGCCCAAATAATTTAGAGCATTTCCAACAATCTCTCTTATTTAAAGATGTATGTTATTGCAAGAGATCATTAAGGGAGTATGTGTTCTAACAATACTCCTTTAAATAGCCCATTTAATAATTTTTTTATTATTTTTTTAATTTAAATGAATCGGTTCATTTTTCAATAGAAAAAATAAAAACAGATAAAGTTCGGCTTTTAAAAATATGAACCGATTCAATAAAATTTACAGATGTCAACCGATAAAAAAAACTAACCGGATTGGACTGGTTTAGTTTGGTTTTTTCAGTTTTGGTCCTATTGTGCCAAATTCATGGGTTTTAATTAATACACATATTTTCATATTTTAATCATTTGGGGCCTTTGACCAAATTAAATTATAGGCTTGAAAATACTAGTTAAAAATAATATTTAGCAAAAGAAACAAAGAAAAAAAATATATATATATTATGTGATACACTTTCATAATTTTATAGTTTCATAGACCGTTGAACATTAAACTAGGCTTTTTATTTATTTATAAAAGTTGGATCTCAGTTGGGTTTTCTGGTTTGGGATAGCGAATCCGAAAAAAATCGATCCAATCGTTTTTCAAAAAAATGAACTGAACTGAACCGACCAACATAAGAAAACCGGAAAAAAACCAATTGGATATTTTCAGTTCGGTTTTTTGGTTTTTTGCCCACCCCTATTAGATATTGTGTTTAAATATTAGATATTGTTTGTCAATTATGAGTTTTAAATACATGAAGTTTTTTCAAGAAAATAAAATAATCTTAAATAGGTGAAGCCCACTTTAAGGGGGGTATGAAAACACTTCTTAATTAAGGGAGTGAACTCCACCATAATATAATTAAGAGAGCTGTTGGGGTTGTAAAAAATACATTTACTCCCTTAATTAAGTTAATGGATATCTTCAAGGGAGGCTATTGGAGCTTCCTTAATTTTTTTGTTGCTTTCCTTTTATCATTTTTTTTAAACACAATCAGAACCCACAAAACTAGAAAAATGGCTGTATTTAGTGGGTTTTGATTGTGTTTGGTGAGTTTTGTGGGTTTTGATTCTGTTGATTAAATGTAATTGTTGATGAGTTTTGACTATGTTGATGAAATGAAATTGGTTATGAGTTGATAAGTATGAAATTGATTGTTTTGGTGATAAAATTAGTTTTTGAAATCTGAAAATTTTGTGTTTGGGGACATGGAAAATGTAAAAAAAAAAAATGATAGAAAGAAAAAGAAAATAAAATAAAAAATTGTACCATTTTTTTTCAATTTTTTAAGTAAATATTTTTTAATATATTTAAATAATAAAAGAAAAGATAAATAAGTTTTCAAGGTTAGTTTAGTCATATCGAGATACAAATGTGGTTAAAGGTTAAAGTTAACAAAAGTCATCTGACGATAGGGTTTATTTATGTAATTATTAGAAAAAAAATGAATGTTTATACAATTATACCTAAATTCAGGGTTGTATGTGAAATTTACCCACCAAAATAACCTCTCCCTTTTACCCAAGGGCACTATTGGCTTCTCATACCCCAAGCACATTCCAATTGGGATGTTTGTGTTTGAATATGGCATTTGTTTGAAAATTTACTTTATTAGATAAATAGAGGGTATGTTTGTACAATTAACCCTTTTAACGGTTTTCTATTGACTCAAGCGGTGTGTCCATACTCCATACCATCCGAAAAAATTTAATTAGAGCTCGTTTGATACACTTGATTGTATTAGATTATATTGTATTATATTATTTTTATACAATCTTATGTTTTATGATATTTTGTATTAAACTGTATTAAATTATACAATATTTGGATGTAATTTTTGTTTATCGATATTTTATGAACTAATAAAATTGATATATTTTAAAAATAAATAACAAATAATTAAATATATATTTATTATATTATATTTTTAAAATAATAATTAATATATAATTGATATATTTATTACAATTTCTTTAACATTATATTTATCTTATATAATTTTTAGATTAATATTTCTTTGAATAACATTTTATTTTTATTTTCGTTTAATTAAATTTATTTAATTTACTTTTAATTTTAATTTAAATGTTGATGATCGAAATTTAAATAAGGGTAAGCTAGGAAGGTTTCTAGCAAATAGCATTTTGATATTTTCGGTGTGAAACCCCTTACGATATATCGGGGGTCTCAGAAGTTGCATTATAGACATATAACACATGGAATGATGGAAAAGCAAACAGGTTGTGGAAATCTAACAAAGATTTTAAATCAACGGACAATTAAGTTACTCGACTTTTGATATGTGTGAATTGAAAGGGACAAATTTTTGATGATTTCCTTTTGATTTTTGAATACGTAAAGAATTTAATTTGTAATGGTGGTTTACTTTTACAATGTATCATCAAATGGCAATTAATGTCGATAGAAGCAATTAACTGTTCAATGCAAAGGAGTTAGATTAGACAAACACATGTAAGACTTGTTCTTCCAAACCTTCATACAGGTGCTCCACCACTACCCATCTAAATTATTTTCAGATGATCACACTGATGATGCTTTAACTCAGCTACCGCTTTTAATAATGATAAACTTCCTTAATAGAATCCTAGAAACTCATGCATTGAATTAATTTGAATGTAATATATGATGGATGATAAAAATTTTCTTCTTTGGATCGATTGTGGTGGCCATGATTAAAGTTGTTGAGTGGAATTTAAACCAATCAAAATTACCTATTAATTACACATTGATTAGAAATTAAACCAATCGATGCATGGCGGTGGCCACATTCAATTCATTGACCTATAACATAAGTTGCTAAGGTGTGTCATTTGACATCATCATGATTGATGCATTATGTATAACTAATTAACTATTACAAGTTACAACCTTGTAGTTTTATTTTTTTTTCCTCAACTGGACTCAATATACTATGATCGGAGAAATGAGACATAACTCGAACCTACAATCTCATTTTATCCACCTGTTTATATTTTTAATTAACCACAAGATGACCTAGAAATTTTGAACCAACAATCTTATTTTGTTCACCTATTTATATTTTTAATTAACCACAAGATGGTCTAATTAAGAGAGAGAGAGAGATTCCATCTGGGTCACACTCAAAACATCCATTAATAGAAGACCTCTCATCCCACTACAGGACCACCCATTACCAAAACCTTGCCTCGCCAACAAATTATATACACTTTATTTATTGAATTGATAACCGAAGCTGCCTTGAAGCTTGCTTTATTTATTGACAAATGGAAATGAGAGATGTCTCTCTATCAAATACTTGAAATGTCAGTCTATCTTTTTGCATTTTTTAAAGTTTAATGAGGGTGAGTCCCACAATGAGAATCAGATGGAGGGGTATCTGAAACCCACCTGTTGGGGTGAGATTCACTTTTCTAGAAAATAAAAAACCCAAACATGCTATCAAACATGGGAATGCTATGAGATTTCCATTCCCTTGCCAAGATGACCCCATACCAAACGGTTCCTTAAATGCTTTTTCTTCCAAAAACAACAAAAAGCAAAAAAAAACCTTCCAAAAAGCTTCTTTTGCCATTTTTGTTTACTTAATTATTTCTTCCTTCTACTTCCTCTTCACTTCTTTGTTTATGTAGTGTCGGTATAAAATCCCTTTCTTTGAGTGCATTTACAATGAGTGTGTGAAAGAGAGAAAACAAAAGCTAAAGGAAACCAACAACACCAATGTGTTTTGAAAGCTATCTAAAATTATCCGATTTTGAAAATTTATCACCATTTTCTATTAGGAGATACCATGCATCATATAATACATGGTAGAGTTTTAAGTCCTTTATTGAGAGCAAGTAATTGCAAATATACGATAAGAGTTATATATCTTTCATTTGTTAAATGTATCACTATATATTTGAAAAAAAAAAAAATTCATTTGTTAATTTTTTCAAAATTCAGAATTGTAGGACTATTAGGTTTTTTTTAAGAGACAAACTTGGTCAATGGTTAGGTTTGACCAATTTTACCTAACGGCAAATGAAGTTATTGTGAATTAATAATAAATATGTTTCCCGTCGTTAAAAAGAGCAAACCTTAGGGAGTTGTCTGCAATTTGCTCTTATTATATTCTATTTTGACACATGTACCACATGTCAGCAGACAAGATGACAAGACAATTATTTGATTACTCTTATCCAAAAATCCCTTTTAAGGTTATTGGCCTATTGGCCCTATTGGGAACTATACTTCCAAATAGGGTAACCATACTCTAATTGGAAATATAATTTTTAAATTCTTAAAAAAAACCAGTGGCTTTTTAAAAAAGGGTTGGTTACAATGGGACCCCCTCAATCCCATGAAGACAATCAGACCATTTCTTAAAAAGTGTAGTATGATAGAATTTAAAGTGGGGTCTCTCTGAGATTCTTCTTCTTCTCGGACTAAACAAAACCAACCAGTTAAAGTAAATGGTATGTATGTATGTATGTATGTTTGTCATCTGGGTTCTATGATGTCTTTTATAATTACACAATTCCAACAAATGCCATTTTTTTGTCCGCTTAGATTTTCTTTTTAGCCTAGATATCTCAAAACTTAAGGCTCAATTTTAATCTCTTTTAATCTAGAAAGAATATGAACACTTGTAAATGTCCTTGATAAATTAAGAAATTTAGGTCACCGATCAATTCACTCAATAAAAATTTATTTAACCTAGAAAGCATATGATGCATATATATATATATATATATATATGTGTCCATGACAAATTAAGAAATTTAGATTACTTGTCAAGTCATTCAATAAAAATTTATTTAACTAAGAAAACATATGATATATATATATATATATATATATGCACATGACAAATTAAGAAATTTAGGTTACCGGTCAATTCACTTAATAAAAATTTCTTTAACCTAAAAAACATATGATACATATATGTACTACATCATTCTTATTCTTCTTCTTTTTCTTCTGTTTATGATATCTATTGTTTTTTTATGTTGATTTGCAATCTATGATTTTGTTTGTTTGTTTTTTTATATTTTGATTTTTTGTTTTTTTTTTTGTTTTTTGTTTTTGTTTTTGTTTTTTTTGTGTTCACACTTCAATTGTTCAGTTTTTGCTCTTTTTTATGGTTCAAGATTGATGGATCACGAAGGCCATCTGATCATATTGTTGTGAAGTGTGAATTCTTGAATCTTGTTTTGGCTTAGCTGATGAGCAAGGCTACACTGAATAATTAATTAGCTCACCAGACTTACTAATTGATTTTGGTGCCTTGCTAGTAGCTAATTTGCTGCTTTTGACTGATTGCTCAAGAGAGAGAGAGAGATAGGCGAGAAAAGAGGTAGATGAACATGTCCACCGTTAATCTCTTTCTCTGAATGAATGTTTTTTTTTATTGACAAACCACATTAGACGAGGTAATAATAATCTTTTATTGTATAGGAGATTTCTTTTTTATTTATCAAAATTGATGTATTTATGTTAAAAAAAAAAAGAAAAAAATTTGACACATTTATATGCATGTATATATTTAGGTCAAATTTTAAAAGAAATAAATGGAATTTATTTCCGATATCTAATGTAATTAACTTACAAGTAATTTCAGGATTCCATCTAAAGTTTAATTTTGTTGGTAAAGTCTCATAATTATCCTTTGAAAACTGCATATATATATATATATATATATATATATATATATAATACAAAAATGTGAAATATTAATGTAAAATATACAAATTAATGCAACTAATTAAATCTTCAACTACCCATCTTTTACACTATTGTCATGATAGTGTAAAAGATGGATTGTGTACACAGACAAGAATATATGATCATATGATATTCTTCTTCTTTTCCACACACTGTATATGGCATTAATTTTTTTTTATTTTATTTTAAAAATTATTCCATATGACCCATCATCACACATTTGCATTATTTGATGAGAGTTTGAATTGATGATCAGCTAGCATTTCCTTTACCATGCTGTGTAGGAGTAGTACCCCATCTCTTTTGCTTTTTTATTTTCTGGCCCTTTAGGATAAATTATTATTGTAACCCCAATGTTAATGTGTATCTTTAATTGGATTTAGTGTGGATTTTGATGGAATTAATTGTCATGTGTCTAGATTTGATCATATATTTGTGAATTATTTACTGTTTGCTTACAAAATAAATACACATGCATGACTTTTTAAGCATGTAGATAAGATAAGACTTATCTTCTCTATCTATCTCCATGTACTTAGCTGCCCCACTGTCTTTTTCCATCATCATGCAAGTCTTAAACAACACTTCTCTCTCGATCGATCTCTGACACAAATACAAAATTAATCTAATATGGCAGCACTATAACTAATAATTCAAAATCACTACTAAGTTTCTGAATGTTTTAGAAGGTACGTACCCAATCAAATTCATTTTATTCAAATAAGTACTAGACTCAAATAAAACATTAATTAATTTGAAATTAATAATTAAATAAATGAACTCAAGAGTCTCTAAATCGACTTATAACATTAACGGCACGTTTGGAACCTTGTATTGGACTGTATAAGAACAGTGTATTGTATAAAATAGTCAATTAGACATATTTGGCCATATCATTGTATTGAATTAGCTAATACAAAATAACTTTCGTAATAAAACCGCAATGCATAATGAAGACATGGGTTTATATCTTGTATTGGCTTTAGACTTTACGAATTTACGTCAGTTCTCATTCACTTTTTTTTTTTTTTTTTTTAACAAAATTATTTTACTTGTTTTTTTATTAACATTAGAAATTTGAAATTGTAAAGTAGTTTTATTTTTACTATGATTATAATGTTTAAGATAATATTATACTTTAAATGATAATTTATATAATAAAAATATCAATTATATATCAAATATTACTTTTAAAAATATAATACAATACAAAATATAATAATACAATCTAACCTAATCCAATACAACTTGGTACAATACAATTTAGTGTATCAAACAAATCCGAAATTGCTTCGGATGGTATAGAGTATGGACACAACAATCGAGTCAATCGAAAACCAAATTACACTGTCAATTTTTAAAAGGGGTATTTATAATTTGGTCCTTATCTAATTGAGAAAATATATTTTTTTATTTGTTAATTGATTTTTTAACTAATTGGTCCTAATATAATTCAAAATACAACAGATTAGTCATAATATTTTACTAATCATAGAACCAATTTGTTGTATTTTGAATTATGTTATGACCAATTTATTAAAAAATCAACTAACAAATAAAAATGTGTTTTTTTCCAATTAGATAGAAACCAAAATGTAAGAAACCCTTTTTAAAAAACCAAATTATACATTTTTCTTTCTTTTTGCAGTTGTGGCGCCCACCATTGAAATAATTCTCCTCTCTTTCTTCTATCCTTTTCAGCTTCCTGTCTCTCTGTCACTGCTTTTTCTCTGTTTGTCCAAAAATGGCAATCTCTCTTTCAATCTCCCTTGCATGGACACTTGTGAGTTGTGACATGACACAACCACCGTCACTACCAAACCAACATATCTAACCTATCTCTCTCTCTCTCTGCCAAATAAAAATAAATAAATAAATAAATAAACAACAGGTTCCCCGTTGAGTCGATTTCAGCAGCACAAAGCTTCGTCACCGAGGTGCCAAAAACCACCTAGTGCGCACGCCGTCCCCGTCGCCCTTACTTCATCGTCGCCGTCCGTCTTCTGCCGGAAGCCTCGTCGTTCCGCCGTACAGGCACCGGTATAATCTCTCAAATTGAGTCTGTCAATCTTGTTGGTCATGGTACACATTCAAGAAAAGCTCAAGTGCCTCAAATCGGGATCATCGGGATCATCGGGATCGGAAGATCTCGACTCCGATCTCTCAGTTCCTCTGCTTTTTTCCCGGAGCCAGAGCCAGAGCCAGAGCCAAGAGTGTGTAGTAGTAGATGATGATGTTCCTGGTCCATGTTCGAATCTGCCGACAGAACTCCTGCTCATAATCTTCAGGAAATTGGAAGATCCCTCCAATATCTACAACTGTGCAAAGGTATGCAGTTCATAGAATTCTGCAATGAAAATTATTTCTCCTAAATTTTTATTGCTCTCAATCATAGGGTTCGGCGAAGGCAAAGGAGATGCATCTCCAGACAAAAACTCTTGCACCCTCTTCAATCCCGATACCAATACAACCCACCAAATGGTTTTCTAGTTCATCTTTTGAGTGGCTACTAACAATTCGGGTCGAATCACCCCACCAATTGAGCCTTTTAAATCCCTTCACAGGCCACCAAATCAGCTTGCCACCAGCCAAGGATTTTTTTAAAGACATACATCATTACGAGCCCATGGAGCCAGACGCCTACTACTCTCTATATAGTCCTCAAAAAACCAGAGTGATTACTTCTGCAAGCCCTTTGAACCCCAACTGTTTGATTCTTGCTGATCATTCGTTTGCACATACTTTTGGAAATAGGTTGTCCTTTTGTCGCCCAGGTGACAAGTCTTGGACAGACCTAGATATTAACAAGGATTGTTGCGATACTCTATATTACCATGGTGAATTCTATGCTGTTGATTATTACGCCGACATTTATCGTATACATTGCCGAGATATTCCTGCGGCAGAAAAGTTGCCTCTACAACCGAATGACCTATTGATCCATTACCACACTAATTACTTGGTGGAGTTAGATGGCCATCTTTTACTGGTGGTAAGATACCTATACAACGGGTTTCCTGAGCCTTCTCAATTTGATGTTTATAAGCTGGATTGGCTCGCCAAAGCATGGGTTAGGGTGGAAAGTATACATCAAAATCCTATCTTGTTGGGTAGATATTCTTCAATATCACTTCCTGCCAGTCCCACATTTCAACTCGAATGCGAATGCAAATGCAAAGCAGAGGAGAAATCGAAATCTTGGCTTTCAAAGATCTGGACACCTATTTTTACAGAAAGGTGAGATTGAGGAATCATGTTTGTTTATTAGAATTTTACTTACTAGTGTAAAATAGATTTCAGATTGTATAATGTTTTGGCATTGTAATCTAAAGAGGTAGTTTTAGAAGAGATTGATTAAATTGCATTGTAAGCTTAAATGTCTGACTCTGTTTCTGATGCTTGATTGTGGTAGGAGGTGCATGCTATGCTGCTGGACTTTGTCATTTTTGTATGCTAGCTGGATTTTGTGGGGCATGTTAGCTGGGTTTTTGGCAACTTGAGTTTCTCATGGAGTTGCTAGAAGCCTAGAAGTTGCTACTGCTTTTACTAATCTCAGCTTTCTCATTGATAATGTATATGTAGATTGCTAGACTATTGGTTTCATGTTGTTTGTGACCTTGAATGCTCATGCATTGTTTTGGTGTGCCAAAGGCTGATAATCTGTGGTCTAGGATTGTAGTCTGGGAATTAATGGATAGGCTCATGGGCATTACTTGCTTAGACCTAGTTAGATGGCTGGCTGATATAGTGAAAAAGGTAGAGATGACAGCTTTTGTAATAAATAAAAAAAAACATGCCAATCTCTCTTTCACTTACAGTGATATGACTGTTTAGGTGTTGGGCAAAAGTCTATTTATCAATTTGAACCCATACCGTGTAATATAATTCTCATTAAAGTTTAATTACTTAATAAAATGAACATAATTCTCCATTAAAAGCTGCATATATACAAGACAAAAATGGAAAATATTAACATAAATTCGATTCTCTATAAATCAAGAGCAGCAAATCACCTTTTAGCAGAGATAGTAGTGCACCTTCCTTTCACAATAGTGGTGAAAGGTTTGAGTCTCACCATGCGCATTTTACAAGCATGTGTATAGAGTTTTCTCTCAGTTTGTGGAGTAGTTATCCGGACCACACATATATTGTTTTATCTTTACGGGTCCTGACAATCTTATTGTAATACTTCAAAATAAAATAAAATAAATTAAGAGCAGCTCAAACTTCACCAATATAATCACACAGCCAATCCAAGCAAATCTCTCCTCTTGATATTGTATTCACATTAATTCAATTTTCATTTCTCTCAAAAAACCAATTTTCATTATAAATTATTAATCCTAATTAAGCTAACATTAACCATAATTGGGTTTATATATTTTAACCATGGTTAACATTAACCAAGTACCCATCAATGGTGTGACAAATCCCATATTACCTCAACAACAACAAAAGCAGATGGGAATTATAAGGGTAAAATAGTCATTTCCTAAATCACCACCACTAAACCCCAAGCTCTATAAATTAACTTGTTATTTGTTAAGAGACAATAAACAAATCATAAGCTCTCCGCTCTTCAGTCTCTCGGAGTAGAGACCAAGAAGAATTTCAAAGAGATACACATAAACTCTTTGACTGTTGAGCTCTGTTTGCAAGGTATTTGATCTCATCATTTTATATATCTTTTGACTTTTAATTCAATTTGTTCTTTCTTTCTCGTTTGTCTGTTTTGTGAAGATTGTGTTTTTGTTTTTTTTTTAATTTTTTATTTATTCATCGAAAAAAAAATTGTTTTTTTGACTGTTGAGCTCTGAAAAAAATGTCTGAATCAAAGCCAAAAACGCCCTTGATTCAACTGATCTCACCCATCTAGTTATCCAAAAATGGGTTTCCATTTGGGAACTCAGATTTCTGAGAAAAGCCATTTGATTCTTTTTGTTCATGTTCAATAATATGGGGTTGAAGAAGCTTGCAATGTGTAATAATGTGTTGTTGGTAGTGATCGATTCTCTTGTTCATAGCTTTTCTTATTGTTGTTGTTGAAGCTTCTGTGTCTTATGACTCTAGAGCTATCAACATTAATGGCAGAAGAAGAATCCTCATCTCTGGATCCATTCACTACCCCAGAAGCACTCCTGAGTCCTGAGGTATGTTTTCACTTTTCACTCTCTCTCTTCAAAATGTGCTTCTTACCCAACTCTTGTTTTCTCAAAGTTTTCAGCTTTTTAGCTTTTCTCCATCTGGGTAGCTGTAAATTTTCTTCCTTTTTATATGTATACAATTTCTACACATGCATGTTTTGTATATAAATATATATTTTGTTTAATTTTCTTTCTTTTTTGGTTTTTTAATTTTATTTGTGATTCCAGTTTCACTTTAAGCAAATTAATGTTTAATTTTTTTTCTTCTATTGTAGTATTATTTTGAGGGAAACTATGATCTGGTGAAGTTCATCAAGGCAGGCTCTGTTTGTGCAGAGTGGAACTTTGGGTAAATAGATGCTTAACATTGAAAGTAGATTTATTTATTTATTTTTCAATTTTTTTAACATTTGGAAGTTAATTGCAAAATTTTCATTTATTAATTTTCAGGGGTTTTCCAGTTTGGCTCAAGTACATTCCTGGTATTCAATTCAGAACAGATAATGTACTTTTTTTTTTTTTAAAGTTGATTTTCTCTTTGGAAAAAAATGCCTGAATCAAAGCTAAAAACGCAATTGACCATGATTGTTCTGTCCAACTCTATATCGTATAGGTTTACAATTTCTTGTTGCCGATATTCGATTGCAGCCTGCAATATGTTTCGGTCTGGTACTACGATCAAGTACATCAATTCCGGAATTTGTAAAAGTGTCTGGATAATCTCTATAATCCCACCTTCGGTGGCAATACCCAAAATGTTTTCTGGATATCGAAGAAATTGAACAGTTTAATAAAGGTTCATTCTAGAAAGCTTAACAACTTGATTTACTAATTCAATAGCACATTCATGTGTCATCTTGGCATCTCGAACAATTTTTATAGATGGTGCTGGAAGTGAAAATCAGATCAAATGTAATTATAAATGTACTTGCTGTTTGGTTTTACATGCAAACTGAGTAGTATATATATTTATGCTGTATTCTACAAGGTTGCTTACCCAGTTATGTAATAGCTTTACAAAATAATCTCTTGAACCATCCAAGCACTGTGTCTGTACAAAAGAACAAAACATATATACTTGTTATATCATTGATTACTCTCTTTCGTGACTTGTCTTCTACTAATGCAAGTTAAAAAACCAACCTCCAGAGCTCTACAACAACACCTCTTCTGTCTATTACAGAACTGTAATGGCATCCAAAAACTCACCCAAATTCACACCCAGATAATCATCAACGGATTTTCCCAAAAAAACTTCATCCTTGTAAAACTCTTATCTTTCTATATAACAGCTGGTAATCTCCTAAATGCTAACAAAGTCTTTGAAAAAATCGAAACCCCAAGTGCTACTGTATGGAACCAAATGATTAGAGGCCATGCTAGGAGTGAGACGCCGCAAAACTCGGTTGAATTGTACAAAGAAATGGTAGCAAAAAAGGCAGCCGCGCCTGATGAGTTCACGTATTCGTACCTTTTAAGTTGCTGTGCAAAATATCGTTTGTTTAGAGAGGGAGAACAGGTTCATGCGAGAGTGTTGGCAAATGGGTTCTGCTCAAACGTGTTTGTTAAAACTAATTTGGTGAATTTGTATGTGATGAGAGGAGATGATAGTGGCGTTCTGTATGCACGCCGCTTGTTTGATGATATGTGTGAGACAAATGTTGTGGCTTGGAATACGTTGATTAAAGGGTATGTTAGATGCGGAGATACTAATGGGGCACAGAGAGTTTTTGATGAAATGCCACAGAAGAATGTTGTTTCGTGGACGACCATGATCTCTGGGTTTGCTCATAATGGGATGTGTAAGCAAGCTTTGTCTTTATTTAATGAGATGAGGAGAGCCGGTGTGGGATTGGACCAGGTGGCGTTGGTGGCAGCGCTATCAGCTTGTGCTGAATTAGGTGATTTGAAGTTGGGGAAGTGGATACACTCTTATATTGAAGAGACTTTAAGTGTTGGGAGAGAACCACTTTTAGTTTCTTTGAACAATGCACTTATACATATGTATGCAAGTTGTGGTGAGATTAAACTAGCTTATCAAGTGTTTAGAAAGATACAGTGGAGAAGTAGAATTTCATGGACAAGCATGATTACGGCATTTGCAAAACAGGGTTATGCTCAAGAAGCGCTTGCTTTATTTGAACGGATGCTAAGCTTCGGAGGGAACGAAGCAAGACCGGATGAGATAACACTGATTGGAGTTCTGGGTGCTTGTAGTCATGCTGGCTTTGTTGACGAGGGCCGGCATTTTTTCAACTGCATGAATACAAGTTGGGGAATTGAACCAAGAATCGAGCACTATGGATGCATGATTGATCTCTTGAGCCGTGCTGGGTTCTTGGATGAAGCTTGTGGTCTTATTCAGAATATGCCCATGAAACCAAATGATGCTATATGGGGTGCTCTCCTTGGTGGCTGTAGAATTCACAACAATGCTGAGCTTGCCTCGCAGGTGGCTCAGAAATGGTTGGTTGAGCTTGACCCTAACCCTAACAATGCTGCAGGCTATCTCGTACTCTTGGCTAATGTTTACGCAACTACTAAAAGGTGGGAGGATGTTGCTGCTGTGAGACAGAAGATGGTTGAGATGGGCGTGAAAAAGCCTCCAGGTCGAAGTTGGGTCCAAATGGATGGAGTTTTTCATGATTTTACGGCAGATGACAAAACACATAAGCATGCATCTTTGATTTATAAGATGCTTGCAAAGATTAGCAAGCATGCTAATTCAGAAGTCTACGAGCGGGACATATCGGAGCTGCTTTCAGAAGTCGAGGAATAGCTTCAGTAGTAAGTCTCATCTGTAACGAAAAATGATCTGCATTTTGGACCACCTGCAGATGACTAATGTTGAAAAATGATCTGCATTTTGGAATATGCCCAATAAGCTTGCAGACATGGGAACCTAGTAAAAGAAAAGCAGAGGAGACAACAAGGGCAACAAAACTTGATATATAAATTAAAGGAAGATTAATGTGATCAACGATTAGCATTAATTATGCTTTTTTGGTACACTCTCTTAATTTTATTACAAATTGATGTTACTTCAACTCCAGCACCTTTGATTTGATTCCATTTTAATCTTATCTAATATATATATATATATATATATATATATATATATATATTGGTTACTACATTTGTCTTCATCTCTAGCTCAAGAAGAACAAGAAGAAAAACAGAGGAAATGCCAGTTTGTTTCTTTAAACACAATCTCTTCCCTTCTCCAACTACAATAAATTATGAAAATTGGGTCATTATATACAGTAAAACAAATGAAATAGTTATGGAGTTTTTATAAATACGTTGATGTGTCGAAGGAAGAGAAAAACTTCGGTACTTCAGGCTTAAAAAATGATGGGTTACGTCTGAATTTTTACTTATTCACAGTTTGATCATTATTCAATAAAATTTATTCTGTTTGTATCTTTTATTTTAATGTTTTGTTTAATCACAGTTTTACCTCTATTAAATCAAATTTATTTTAATGTATCCCTTTTTATTATCTAATGTTTTTCTTTTATGAAATGTAACGTCGAAGTTCAATTAATAATAAATGCAATATTTTAGTTAATTACATTTAATTTCTTAATTTACTAATTTGTTAATTTCTTAATTTATCGTAATATTATATTAAATAAAGGGTGAAATGTTAATTGTTGAGAAATAATAAAAAAAAAAAGGAAATATTTAAGGGAATAATCTTTTTAGATTAACATTTGGTGGAAGAGTGGTGCTATTGGCACACCCATTACTGAACTATTTATACCCCACTTTCTAAATTATTTAGTATTTTTTTTTTCCTTTATCAAATTATTTAAAGAGACATACGATTTTTATTAAAAAAAATTTATACAAAATAAAACTAATAAACCCTCACTTTCTTTATTTCAAAACCCTAATGACAAAAGCTTCAATGATATAAATTATTTCAAATCACTAAATGTTTACTATTTTTGTTTATATTTTCGTTCAGATCTCGATCTAATGTTTTTCATATTTAGTATTTATTGATTTATTACTATTTTTGTTTATATTTTCTTTCAGATCTCGATCTTATGTTTCCCATATTTAGTATTTATTGATTTTATTGTTTCACATGTTTGTTTTATTTTTCTTCTCAAATTCCAGATCCATATTTGCTATTTTTTTTCTCTCGGTTTATTTTCTTTTAAATCTTCCAGATATACTATAATTTGTATCAATTCTTTTGTGGATTTTATTCCGGATCTTTCAAAACTAGTTTAATGTTATTTCCAAAAAAAAAAAAAAAAAAAAACAATGGAATCGCAATCAAGAAAACCGAATCTCTAACGAAACAAAACCACTAAAAAAAAATCATCAGACGATCAATATCACACTCATAATCTACTACCAACAATCCAATCGACTATAGAAAAAAAAAATTGCATCTAATAAAGATGGTTTTACTATGAAATAAGGAGAAAAAACAAGTCTTGCGAATGAATGTGAGAAAACTATATACAAAGATTAGAGATGAAGTGTATTTTTATTTTTATTTTTTTGAAAAAAATATGGGGTGTATTAAGTTTGAAAAATAAGCAAAAGGGTAATCTCGAAAATAAATATAAAAAAAGAGGAATATGGAGAAATAGCACGAAATTGGATTGGTTTTGTGTTAATATCACAAAGTTAATAACTCTATGTTTTATAGCACCAAAGTATGTGATTTGCCAAAATTGCCCCTCACTTATTCTCTTTCTCTCTCTCTCTCTCTCTCTCTCTCTCTCTCTCTCTCTCTCTGCTTTGTTTTTTTTTTTTTTCAAAGAACTCCATTGATCCATCAATGGAGGTCTGACAGACCTTAAATGGTCGAAAAGACCTCCATTGGAGTCGAAATGACCTCGACCTCCATTGGTGGTCGATGAAGAAGAAGATTAAAAAAACAATTATGGAAATAAGTCCTAGGTATTTGGAAATAAGTCTCCGGTAGGTCACCCGAGACTAGTGATGCACGCTTGGGGAATGGGGATGGATCTAGGTCCCCCCATCCCCATCCCCACTTCACATACCCTTCCCCCATCCGCCCCAATTTTCCCATTTGGGGAAAATGGGGATGGGGAATTTTGGGAGGACCTATATCCATCCCCATCCCTAATTCCCCATTTTCCCTGTTTTTCCCTGTTTTTTCCCGTTTTCTCATTTCCCCATGTTCCCCCATTTCCCTATTTGACTAAAATTTACAAATTAAATTAAAAAAACAAACATTCCATTACAAATACAAAATAAATTCATTAGTGCATTTTATATAAAATGTGTATATATACTTAGGGAGTTAGGGTTTTCAAAGAATAAACAAAAAAATTAAAAATATATATTATAATTATATTTATATATGTTTAGGGGAAATGGGGATGGGGGACCTCCCCTCCATCCCTATCCTCATTTCAATTTGGGGATGATTTTCATCGCGCCCCCAAAAATTCTCAATTTTTCCCCAAAAAAGAAATCCCCAAATAGGGATGGGGACACGGGGAATTGGGGCCCCAGGGAAAAATGTGCATCTCTGCCCGCGACTTATTTCCAGAATTTTTTTTATAACGGAGGTCATTTCGAAGACCTCTAATGGAGTCGACCATTTCAACGGAGGTCGTTTTGATCTCCATTGATGGATCAATGGAGGTTTAAAATATAAAAAATTAAATTAAAAAAAAAAAAAGAAGAGAGAGGAAGAAAGAGAAAGATAAAGAAAGATTATGGACAATTTTGGTAGATCCCATTAATTAGTACTATTTCTACAAAACTTATTAAGTGGGTGACTTTTCCTTAAATGACTTAGGAAATAGTGCAATATAAATTTTCAGCCCATCAAAAAAAAATTAATAGAACCATTTAATTTTATATAATTAAATCAAAATTTTAAAAAGTGGGGTATAAATAGAAATAGTGCAATATAAATTTTCAGCCCATCAAAAAAAATTAATATAACCATTTAATTTTATATAATTAAATCAAAATTTTAAAAAGTGGGGTATAAATAGTTCTGTGGTGGGGTGTCAATAGCATCACTCTTGGTACAATGGGCTGGAGATGGAAAAAAAAAAAATTGTGTGTAGGTTGCTGCAAAGTTTCACCATTTTAGCATTTTTGATTGGAGATGGCCTAAGCTGTTGATCAAGACTTCGAACAATATAGATTTCAATTCTTTCAAAAATATTTGGGTATACATAAATATCAATAATCTTTAGTTTATAAGCTTCAGAGATATAAATTGCATATTCAATTTTCTTAGTTTTTCAGTAATCACAATTATGATAGTGGTACGTCAAATGCAGTTGATTCAAATCATATTAAGAGTAACAGAGAAACAGGAAATACATTTTTCACATTGCAAGCTAAGAACCATTATTTTTACTATAAATGCTTGCTAAGAACTTGATACAACAAAATTACCATTAGTGTGGTACGTCAAATGCAGTTGATTCAAATCATATTAAGAGTAACAGAGAAACAGGAAAATAAATTTTTCACATAGCAAGCTAAGAACCATTTTTACTACAAATGCTTGCTAAGAACTTGATACAACAATATTACAACTTCACTACTACAACTAACAGTGCTCGATCTCAGTCCTCCAAGTTGGTCACTCCCTACACACCAGCTTCTTTCCCTAGTCTTTCTCTCAAAATCTTCACTCCCATGTACCTGCAAAATCACAAAATCTCAGTTTTATGTATCTTATATAATTTATATCTTCATTTTTTTTTATCTAAGAAGCGACTAATATCGATTCACAACAGTGATAATTAGCAGGTTTATTCGAATGTGTTGTATTATGGTTTATTACCTGCCCATCATCAGGACTGTGGCTTGAGGATTGGTTCCAGGGGATTCATTAAACGTCGAGCCATCGACCACACGGAGCCCATGGATTCCAAGAACCTTGTGGTCAGGGGTAACCACCTTGCCCACATGGCAGCCACCATGGTAGTGCCAAATAGTGATCACAGTGTCTTTGCAGAACTGTTCGAGGGACTTGGTGTCGTTGATATTCTTCGGTATAAGGTTAATATTAGCCTTGACACTCGCATTGAGTATCTCCTCGACAGTTTGTTTATCGCATTGTGTGTAGTTTAAGAAATGTTGTGACTGCACAATCTTTGCAGCCATTCGCACCCCATCTACACAACGCGCCAGATCATGTGGATGGCTGAAGTAGTTGAAGCTAACGGATGGATTGTCATTGACATTGGTGTTGATCAAGGTAAGCTCGCCTTTTGAAATGGGGTGTGCAATCTTTTCGAGAATGAAACCTCCCTTGAATGCCTCATGAGGGAGTTCTCTCTTCCTTCTAATGAAATCTTGAATGGCTTCCGGTGTTCTTTGCTTTGGAGGGATGGTAGAGAGCTGCCCAATCTGGTTTTCGGACAAAAATAACCGTTCATGAAAAGTTGTTAATATAAGCTTCTATAATTCTATTCTTAAAAATTCTCAGGCGCGGACCCAAACGTAATATACATCCATGGTCCTGGACGTAAATTATATCTGGGGGTTTGCACTTGAGAAGCGTCCATACTATTCTAACTCAACAATTATCTAATCAACTTTGATCACAAACATTTACATGATCGTAAAATCACTAGTTGATGCGTACCTCAGCTGACATGATTCCATGGTGGCAATGGAAGCTCTCGTTGGACTGTCCGAATCCACTGCTAGCTTCAATGTACACACCGAGTTTGGTAATCCCAACGGTTTGTATTAGGGACTGATGAACTGGTCGATTAGAGGGAACGAAAATCGTGTTCATGGGATTATCAGCCATGCCTTTTCCAACAAACTTGTTGTCAAGTACTACCGGTATGTTGAACTTTTCCAGTTCAGCTTTAGGTCCAACACCACTCAGCAATAGCATTTGAGGTGACCCAATTGCTCCAGATGACAAAATTATTTCACTTTTAGGGTTATTAGCAAGAAACACCTGATGTTCTTTGCCTTTTTCATCTTTGAATATCACTCCAACTGCCTTCGGTCGCTTCCCTGTGTATGAGACATTGCATAACTCATTAGTTAGAAGAGTTTCATTATCTTAAATCTTCCTAAGTAGATTTATTCTACAAATTAAATTTGCTACATTTTGGACGTAGCTCGTGATATCCGATAAATTACTTTTTCTTCAATCAAGCTATTAGCATATTTATATATGTACCTAACGTATCGAACATAATCTTTTGAACCGTTGCATGGATCAAGACAGTAATCTTTTTCGGGTTTGCATAATAAAGTAGCTCGGCAGAGGTGTGACGGCGACCAAACCTATCAAAAATGGTGCCACCAACTTTTGTTCCATACATATGATCATAGGTGAATCCATTAAAAGGTGACACCCCAACATCCAAAAGACTATCCTTCAGTGCTTTCTGCCATGGAGCAAGCTCAGGATGATGTGCGATTACTTTCTCCACCCATGGATACGACTCGTTCACTAGCTTTTTATCCCATCCAACCCTCTCAATAAACCTGAAATTAAGGCCAAGAAGCTTCTGACATTAGCATTATAATTAAGCTATACAAAGTTCAGTCCACTTGGATTTGTGTGACCAAATTTTGATGGCACATAATTATTTACAAGCCTATAGCAGTCCTCAGATTCACTACCGAAGAGGACCTGTTTGTCAAACTTTGTTTTCCAATTTAATCAAATAGAACATAGAAAGAGATGGAAGCTCAGCTGCATAGTCACACTTTCAAAATAAGTCACTCAATTATGAAAAATAATGTCGAAACAAGGCAAAATTTCAATTAAATAATGTTAGCGCTTTAAGTGTGTAACTGTATATGGACCACACGTATCTAGAGTAGTGCTACATTATCACTCACTTTCATTAAAATCCAACTCCCATCCACCCAATCACTTTCTAGTTTCAAGCATCAACATTTTAATACAAAGAAACACAAAACCAAAACACTATTAAAATAACGGTTCGAATCCTACCGATAGCAAAAGCTTTCAAAAAATACTTAGTCCAATCTGTCCAGATTAATAAATATTATCAATAAAATAAAATAAAAAAAACAACAACATTAAAATAGAAGGTGGGTTCATAAATGTTATGATATACTTGTACTATATATTCATTAATCGCCATTAATATCATATGGTCACCATCACCACCACCACCACCGCTAATTTGTAATAAATTCTAGCAATCTGGGTTGATAGATTTAGATTCATATCCTCCCACTCGTTCTAGTACAGGAAATGGAAATTTTTTGACAACATCCAGTACTTGAGAAGTTCAATTAGCATAGACAGATCGACATCGTACATTAATCCCATCATAATCAAAGACCAAGACAAAGACAAGTTAACAAATCTGCATTAGGCACTGCACGAGCTATAGCGATATTCGAGTTTAATTAATAGATATTGAAACGTATGTCCTGATCATTCTATCCATTTTATCAAAAATAAAATCGAAAACGCCTCGTTAAGCATCTAGCTTGTTTGGTGTGACATTCGTGGTAAATTTTATGTCAAAGGATGAAGTATTCAAAACAATGACAATGATCATATGTTGAGGTTTCCATATGAATGCCTACCTATTACTATTTTCAACTACTATTAATCATTTTATGGCTGTGTTTGAATATCATTATAAACTATTTTAAAACTAAATTATCCCAATTCCGAAAAAATTTAACTACATTGTCAAAGTTTGACCCAAAAAAAAAAAAAAAAAAAAAAATTTCTTGACTATGTGATCAAATTCCTACAGAGATATTCTATTCGATCTTCAACTAAAATTAATTCTTGTTGAAAATAAACATACCCTTGTCAAAATAACTTTACTAATATCTCAAACTAAACAAATCAAATCAATAAATAATCGTACTTCCAAATGCACTAAATTTTTTTACTAAGATTTAACATTCTTATCATAATTTTTCTTTAGGATCACCCTGATTCTGTTAAGTTTCGGAATTTTATTTTTCAGTGAATTATTAAATTCGTAAAATTGTATAGATATATATACAAATACATAAGCATAACTAAATAATTTTTCTGGAAGAACAAGAAGAGATGTAAAAGCACATACTCAGAATTTGCTCTGGTGTAGAAACCAGCATTGATGCTAGAACCGCCACCAAGGACTCTACCTCTAGCATTGAAAACACCATCATTGGAGATGAAGAACTGAGAAGCACTTTGTGGAGAAATATCTGCCAAATTCAAATGGAAATTGGCCAAGAATGAGACATTGACATTGTTGAAAGGGACACCTCCTCTCTCTAGCAACAACACACTGAAGTTCTGAGAGAGAGTGGCAGCCAATGGACACCCAGCTGTGCCACCACCAACAATTATGTAGTCAAAACCACTTTCTGATGATCCTCTGCTTGATGAGAATGATGAGGAGGGAGAGAATGAGCTTGCTTCTTTGATAAATGGGTACTTGTATTCATAGAATTGCTTGTTTCCTTCAATCAATAACAACAACAAAACAAATTAAATTATGCTCATTGTTTAAGTCAAAAGCACTTGAAATTTAAGTGCTTGTGCTTTGATAAATTTAGCATTTGAGTATTCTTACTTGCCCCACAGACAAAAAGTGCCTTTTTTTTTTTTTGAAGTTGTTTGCTAATATGTTTTTAAATGAAAAAAAAAAAAAGGGTATTTAAATTCTGAATTTGGAAAGGAGGAAAATGGCAAAATCATTGATTTCTCACCAAATTTTGTTCAAGTAAAATTCAACAGAATTACAGTTAATAACATACGGCAAGAAAACACAAAAGAGACCAAAAAAAAATTAAAGAGAGATCAATATTGCTTGATATTTTATTTTGCATTATCCACTGATGGAAAAAAGAAATTGAAGTTGAGGATTGAGAGAGAGAGAGAGAGAGAGAGAGAGAGAGAGAGAGAGAGAGAGAGAGAGAGAACCTTGACAAGAAGAGAGC
Source organism: Acer negundo (assembly GCA_035582765.1). Taxonomy (NCBI): domain Eukaryota; kingdom Viridiplantae; phylum Streptophyta; class Magnoliopsida; order Sapindales; family Sapindaceae; genus Acer; species Acer negundo. The sequence goes on from CM069241.1 coordinate 46,015,874, forward strand.
AAGCTGAGGAGGCAGCAAAGAAATGGAAGGAAAGAGATAAGGAGATTTTTCTTGAGAAAAATTAGTGATAATGCCCCAACCAAAGCCATTGAAAGCCTGCAGGTAGACAAAAGCCACTCACAGTCACCAGAAGAAGCTGCTACTTCCACCCTCTCTGTGGCTGCCTCTGGTTGGCCTTGTTCTGTGTGTCTTACAACTCATATATATACCTGATTAACTCCTCCATGCAAAAATTTCATGTATAATATATGTATATGCAGACAATAGTATTATCTGGGATGTAGATGTCCGTATTTTATTTTTGTTCGAACATAAATTTAGTAGTACATTTATGTTTGCACCGATCCTATTGTTTATATCTGGCCACGCAACCTGAACTACCGGTTGTCGAATATCTTGTATAACTTGGATAACTAGTTCAGACCCCATTATATATATATAGTTTGAACGTTCTGATTTTAATTCCATTCTAAACTTGTATTATTTTACGTAAAGAATGGCTCTTAATTAACATGGAAAATTCATCATTTTCTATATAATGGTATTTATTTTATACTCTTTGAATGTATATACAACACTCTTGTAAAAAAAAATATGCAGATATCTATGAGAAAAACTGATGTGAGACGGTTTTACCGTCCATGTGGTGAGAGCATCCGATGAAAATAAAATATATATGACATCATTTATGTTTCTATATATATATATCTCATTTTCCTTGAATGGTCTCACCGCAACGTACGTTGTGAGACCATCTCACATATGTTTTTCTCGTGCATTAGAAAATGACTTTGCGTGTCTCACTTGAATATTATGTATATAAACACTATAATATATTAACATGATTATAAATATATTTTAAAACGATAGTAAGAAATGTTTCAAAAAATAAAAAAACAATAGTAAGAAAAGGTAATTAAAATGACAGTCACAACTGTCTTAAAAGGTGAGTGAAACTGGTAAACTCATTAATGGTGATATTGAATGCTAACAGTTGGAGTAGGAAGATGAACTGTTTTTTTAATTATTATTTTTTTTTATGTGATTGGATCGTGGCTATCAATTATTTAGCCAAGATGGACAGCTCATACACACAGACCGGCCCTAGCTAAGTTTTAAGTAAACTTTCCAACACATAATTCTTCTTGGAAACCTAGACTGATCTCTCTACGTGGTTTACATTATATTATGGCATTCAATTGCATGCTTTTTTGGGTTGAGCTGGGTTTGTCATCAAAGTCAAAGCCGGCTCCATCAATCTAGGGGCCAATTTGAAATATTATAAAAAGTTTAATGAAAAATGTAGGGTAAATAAAAATTAACTGTTCAAAACATTCGTGGGGCTAGCTTTCAAGTGTCTTTGCCATGGATTGTCATGATTTGTGGTGTACGTAATACCTTCGGTTCGATAAATATTATAAAATGTGGTCTGAATATTCAATTAGTGTTTATTTTTTATTTTTTATGGACGGTATTACATTAGTGGTTAAACGTGAACATCTAGAAAATATTAAGGCATATTCCTCAACCACAAGTAGTTAATAGTCTTTATAATATACATATATTGAAAATGGAAATGAGAAACATAATTATCCACAAAGCTCTTTTCTCATAGTTGGGAAAGTTGCTCCCATTATTCATAGTTTGCAGTGAAAGATGAAACAAACTTAAATGCAATAGGATATATTCATCATCCGTTGTGATCTTGTCTGATTTGTGGTTTCGTGTTATACTCATTTTCGTTTCGTTGTGTCAAATGATTTGTCATTATCATATGAATTGGATATTATAAAAGTCTAATAATAACCGGTGTTGCAGGAAGTGCTAGGTGCTAGTCGGGCGACGACCCCCCGTCTAGCGCCTAGCCCACCTAGTCGGGGACTATGTGGTTGGCCGGAAGTCGACCGATGATAGGCTGGTGGTCGGCCATAATTTTTTAATATATATTTTTGTTATAATTGAGTAAATGTTCATACTAATTCATATATTGAACATCAAATTGAAAATAAAATTCCAAAAAAACTCAATATTGAAAATAAAAAATCCATAAACATATAAACAAAATCTAACAAACTCAATCAAATTCTAAAAAGTCGATAAAAAAAAAATCAACGGCGACTAGTCATTGACTTTGACCGACTAGACCAACTAACTTGTAAACCACCTAATCGGTGCGACTTACTGCCGTCTAGGGACTAGGTGGCCTCTAGTCGGGGACTTTTGCTACGCTAATAATAACCCATCAATCTGTTTCTCTTTTAGTCAATGCAATGAACAAGTCAGACATTTAATTTTATTCATTTTTTTTCTAAAGGGGGATATTGATATGACCATCCAACAAATATTAATTTGCTTTTAAAACTTAGTCAAAAAAAATTTGCTTTTAAAACACTTAATTTATGTAATATAATTAAATTTAATCTTAATTAATAAATAAATACTATTTTTTTAAATAAAATAAAATACTAATTAGGATGGGTTTAAAATTAGAACTCAAACTAATCGGTGTTAATTGGTTTCAATCATTTTAACAAATTGAATTAGATTAATATATTAGAATAATCTATTTTTATTTTTTATAAATGGAAATGTTATATATTTTTGTTCTTTTTAATATAATAAGTAAATTAGTTAATCGAATTTTAAAAATGTTTTTAGTCTTTTAATTGGTGTAGTATTTTTCTTATCCTAGTATATTTCGGAATTTAAAATTCTGGAGAAAATTGTAGTAGAAAATCTATAATTGTTTTTCTTTTATTTATATATATATATATATATTTATTTGAATCTTGGATTTCAATGTGGTTTGAGGATAGTATGATTTAATTGCTCACTCTTATCCTTATCCGAACTCCTAAATGCTATTTTTATTTTTATATCCAAAAAAAAAGTTGTTTGTTAGTTTGGTTGTTCTTCAAAAAACCAACAATAACACACGTTTAAAGGGCTATTAAATTTGTAAGGTTTGATATTTAATTTATGTATCATTTGAATTTAAATAAGGGCATATACAGAAAACCCTTTTAATTAAGGGGGCTTTTATATATATATATATACACGGTTCGGTTCCTATCATAACATCCTTATATAACTTTATCAGGATATTAAATGTGAGTCACTCATTTATAAAAGTGATTTGACAAGTGTATACATACCAAGTCAAAGTATGTAAAACGAGTGACTTATATTCAATGTCCTTATATAATTCTATTAGAGCATCCTTATAAGAAAATTTCCGTATATATATATATATATATATATGAGTGAGTCTGTCATAAGAGATCCTTTATTTTAATTTCGATAAGAAACATCATGAAATCACATCGATTTGAATGAAAATTTTCTCAGTATATGATCAGCTAATCTATGTTTTAGCTAGGTTGATACAACTCAAGAACTCACCGGCCTAACCTCATTTGGTCAGCTAATCTATGTTTTAACTAGGCTGAAAATTGTAGGATATATGCACTAAAAAAATGTTATTTTTGCTGTGGCTATAAATTTATGGAAAATTTAAATATTTTACTGCAAAGTTAAGTCTTTTGCAACGGTTTTGACCCGCTGTAATGTTGCCATGACAATATATACACCACCTTTTTATTACAAGTTTACAACATATTTCTCCTTAACAAAATTTCACTTTTTGGTAAAAATGTTGAAAGGATTCACATGTCTAGAAATATAGCTAGGAAACTTGTAGACTCAAAACTTTTCTTATTTTCTTCAAGAAAAACAAAAATTATTTTCGAATCACGAATCAAACATGGCTTGAAATTAAGGTTCAATTTTTTTGTTTTAAGGTAACAAAAATGTTGATGCCAATCTGTTTACATCTATACATATGCCTCTTAACCTCCAATATACATAAATGTTTATTTGGTACAAAACTTTAATTGTATTGTTTCACTTCTCTGACTTTAATTCATTAGCTTCTTGTGTGAATTAAATTAACACATTTAATACTCAATATTTATTGTGAAAGTGATGGCCTGGTGGGTAGATACACAGCTAGTAATTGCCAAAATTTCTTCAACAGAAACAAAATCAGACTTCTTATTCTTTTTACTTATATTATATAAACTTACCTGATCAAAGTATTATTTAAATACAAATGTATGCAAAGTTTACATTTTTTTTATTGAAAAAATTATTCTATAATGAAGATTTCAATTCAAAGCTTAATTCTTGATTGTGTGTCTGGCCTACATAACTTGATTCCTCGTAATTTTTAGAGTGTGTTTATTAATCAGGAATCTCAATGAGCGGAAGAGAACTTTAACTCCTAATTAGTGATTATAGGCCCCGTTTGGTGTGTAGAATTGAATTGGATTAGATTGGACTGAGATTTGATTGGATTGGATATGATTAGATATATTTTTTTTTTTTCGAACATCAGATTTTATAGAAGGCACAAAGGCAAAGCATAACCAAACAAGGGCAGTAGGCAACAAAGGGCGCCCCAAACAGAACATAACGAAAAAAAGAGAAAACACCGGTGCCAAGACCAGAAAGCAAAACCCCTGCACAAATGCAGCACCTGATTAAATATAATACTATCTATTGTTTGGTGTAACATGAGATATGATTAAAATAGTCCAATCTTATGTTTAGAATGGTTCAGGATTGGATTAAAAATAATGTGACGAACGCTTTATATTTTCATTATTAGTTTTTACTTTCTTCAATAAATTATTTTTATATGATTTTATTCTCAACTAAATTTTAACTAATATTATTTTAATAACATTTTTAATTTCAAATGTATAAAACTAGTGCATTTATGAAATCATATTAGTTTCACCTATATAAAACTATGTATTTTTAAAATAATACTAGTTTCATCTATATGAAATTATTGTATTTGTAAAACAATAATAGTTTCACACTTTCACGTGTATGAAATTAGTACATTTGTATGAAACTAGTTCATTTGTAAAACAATACTAGTTTCACGTGTATGAAATTAGTGCATTTGTAAAACAAATTAGGTTTCAAAATATTAATATGTTATGTTGCTTTTATTTAAGTTTTGTTATTTTTTTTTTCTTTTTGCTATCATTATTTTAATATGCCTATGTTATTGTATTTTTCATTTGGAAGTTGTAATATCACTATGTTTCGTCTTTATTTTATTGCTAACTTATAATTATTAATATGTCAATGATATAAAGTACGGTAAGAATAAGTAATTTTTGATATATGAAAAATTATTAAATAAAAATATTCAACATTAATATCATTTTAAAGATTTAGATGAGACATTTCTAATGGTATAATTTACATAATAATAAAATTTACTATATATTAATTGAATTTATAAATAAATGGGGTCCATGCGGGATTGGTGATGTAAAAGATGAATGAATTAAATAAGTAAGACCCATATATGAAAATAGTGATAGACGGGTAAGACTAATTTGCATTTGGGATTACTGATCCATGTTCCACAAAGTCACCAACCGTGGGATTAGTATTGAAATTGTCCAATCCCAAGTCAACCCAGTGTGCTAAACGGGGCATAATGTTTACTATGAAACGTTGAGAATCAAATTACGTGGATCTCCAGTTGGAAATGAAACTTGATTCCCCATTCTCATCTAGTGTATTAAGTTCTCTTTCTGATTCCCTTTTTTCCAATGAAAGTTGATTCTGCAATTGCATTCTTTTTACAACAAAAGTTGATTCTCTTTTATTTTTATTCTTGATTAATAAATAATGTAATTACAAAACTTGAATTGAGTTCCATTTTCTTTATTGAGATTCTCGATTAGTAAATGTATCATTATAGTCGTAAAAACTCGGGATTATTAATTCGAGCACATAAAAAAAAAAAAAATAGATTGTTAGAAAATCTTCATATATGATCACAGTTGTTAAAGGTAAGTGACCTAATTCACACATTATTGATAAGAACACGAGGCGCTATCACTTAGAGGACATTTACCCCACAGAATTTACTCACCAAATTTAACATTCCACCCACCGATTTCTTCTGAAGTGTCGTCTTCTCATTGGTGTTTCTCTTCTACATTATTGGAACCTGCATATTCCCCTCTTGTGTTATCTATGTCGTATATGCAACGGGCCCTTACCTAAAAAAAATTTAAGTCGTTTGCCATTTTTATAAAAATGATCAAATTGGTCTTTACATTTTTTTCAAGTGTCAAATTAGTTTCTCTCTTTTTAGAAGTGACCAAATTGGTCTCTCTAATGATTTAACGGTGTTAAATATAACCTTTGACTTTAATAATTTTAGTTAAAACGTAAATATTGTTTTTGTGCATTAAATTCACCGTTATAATTACAACAAAATCCAAAAATATTATTAATGAAATACCATTTGTACCTTTTTTTAAATTAAAATTCTCTAAAAAATCTAAAAATATTTTAATAAGACAATGTCAATTATACTTTTATTTTTTAAACAAAGTTATCATTCATTTCTAGTTTAGTCTTTTACCATTTTTATAAAATTGTTTTTTTTTTTTTTTTTTTTTTTTGTCAATATTATAGAAACATTGTTTTCAAAATTATTTAAAAATTAAAACACACAAATTAAATAAACAAATATATATATATATATATATATGTGTTAAAAAAAACTGTGCATGTATCAATATTATATTGTTTATGAGTAAAGTACAATTTTACCCCTATAAAGTTAAAATTGACTAACATAACTTAGTTAGAGGGACTAATTTGGCACTTCGGAAAAATGTAATGACCAATTTGGTCACTTTTGTAAAAATCGCAAACAACTTAAAATTTTAAAAAAAGTTTGGGACAATTGGTAATTGCCCTATATGCAACAAGCCACCAACCAACATTCCAATCTCTACAAATAGAGGTGTCAAATGGTTCGGTAGGGTCGCAATTTTAAGGCAGAGTAGAAGGGCTACGTATGGGCCGAGTCTTAAATTTTTTGACGAGGTCCAACCTTGCTCATGAGCCCTCTTCAGAGCGGTTGAAGTTTTGGAATACGAGACTTGTTCGATGGTCTTCTTTTAGCTCAAATTGTGAATTTGGTTGATGAAAAATGCTTTCCTAAAGTATAAATCGGGGGGTTTCTCTCACAATTTTTTTTTTTTTTTAAATATTCTTCAAAGTAATGACATATCATTTATATTTGTTCTGTCATCAGTGGGGAGGGCCTTGGTGTCCCATTTGTATGGAAGCTCTATTTTTGAAACTCATAATAATAACTAATTATTAAATGTATAATATTTTTGTATGTACAATAATAGAATCATCTCACTTTAATTAATTATTATTTTTTGTTAAACTCAATATAAATGATTCAGTTTTGATTAATTTTTAAAGTTTTCTATACAATCTATTTCTTTTAAAGATAAAATCTAATATAGTTTTTAAAGTTCAACAGAAAGTTTTTGATTCATTGTTTCAAAAAGCAAACTACATGTTTATTTATTTATTTATTTATTTATTTATTTATTTATTTATTATTATCTGACAAAACAAAAACAAAAAAGAATTGATAGTGACATGACATCTCAATGAGGCAGAGCACGAAGATGAATTTATTTCAAGCCAAGAAAAAGAAAACCAAATGTCATGTAAAGGTAATGACTAATAACTATATATTTTTGACAGCAAAACCAAAACTGAGATAGAAAGCTACCTCCCATCCAGCTGTTAAAATATTGTTGATAGAATAGCCAACAATATCAAAAACTATAATATCAAGTTTGTATTTTTAATTTTGATAGTAATTATAACCTCAACTTATAGACCAATTCGATTAAATGATTTGACATTATAAATCTATAAATTAAGTTTCATTTGACGGTTGTCTTTTCCGATTCTTTCTTTTCCAATCGATATTGATTTTCTTTTATTTTCATTCAAGATTAGAAAAATATACCCTAATCTAGAAGATAGACGATCATTTTGATCTTGCCTCAGATTTAATTTCCACATTATAATCAATGTGATTAATTAGGATCCTACACTAGTATTATGAACTTAATTAAATCTTAGTTATAGGCAACAATGGTTGAGGGGTGGGAATAGTATACTGACATTACCTATGAGGCTAGGAGTATGCCAAGACAGTCCTGTCCTTAAATGGCTATTATAATCTACATTTGAGGTCACCTAACTTTCACAACAAGACACAAGTCATAAATATTTTAATTTTGATGATTTTATTGGTGACATTTTACATAACATTTGTTGCATGAAATTTAGTAGAATCTTTTATTAAATTGTACTACAAATGTTATAGGACAATAGCCAACCCTAAGAAGTTAACAATTCAACACAACACAGTTGTTAAAGGTAAGTGACCTAATTGAACACAACACACACATTGATTGATAAGAACACAAGAGGCACCACCACTTAGAGGACATTTACCCCACAGAATTTACTCACCAAATTTAACATTCCACCCACCAATTTCTTCTGATGTGTCATCTTCTCATTGATATTTCTCTTTTACATCATTGGAACCTATATATTCCACCTCTTGTGTTATCTATATCATATATGTAACTAGTCAACCAACATTCCAATCTCTACAAATAGAGGTTGTCATATAGTTCGGTAGGGCCGCAGTTTTAAGGTCAAATTGGGTATGAGGGCTGCGTACGAGTCTAGTCTTAAATTTTTTAACGAGGTCCAACCCTGCCCATGAGCCCCGTTCAGAGCGGTTGAAGTTTTGGAATACGAGATTTATCTCGAAGATCTTCTTTTAACTCAAATTGTGAACTTGGTTTATGAAAAATACCATCCTAGGTCTAAATCGGGGTTTCTAATCCTAGTTCTTCGATCAAGCATTGCCAGGGGGACTCGAATATGACGATCTATGGCCTAGCTCAATTGTCTTTTATCTCTCTCTAGAGTCTAGACTTTAGTTGACCTTTAGTAAGCTTTTGTAGTCTTTTTATTTTATCAATTGTCATCAATGGGGAGGGCCTTGGTGTCCCATTTGTATGGAAGCTCTATTTTTGAAACTCACGATAATAACTAATAATTAAATGTATTATATATATATATATATATATATGTATTATTATTATTTTTTTTTTGGATTTACGACAACTTCCGGGACCCTGCGAGAATTGGACTCTACTAACATAATCCGGACAACTACTCCCATAAGCAGGGCCGGCATATTGGGCCAACAAACCCAGCAAAATGCTGGGACCCCGAACTGATCCAATTTTCTTTTTCTTTTTCTTCTTTGGGGCCTCATGATCCAATTTTTTTCTTCTTTTTCTTCTTCTTTGGGGCCCAATTCCAAACATTGTATGTTTTCATTTATTTAGTTTCATTTAGGCCAAATAAACTAATTCAATTATAAAAAAATAAAAAAAATAACAAATAACTTTAAAGGCCCAATATTCTAAGACCATTAGAATTTAGACATCATTTGCACTGTTTAAAAAAATATATATATAATCTGTTGTTCTGTTGAACAAATTACGAATCAAAATTCAAATTTGCTCTCTCTTTTCTTCTCTCTGTCTCTCTCTTTTCTTCTTGAAGTTGTTGCCGTTTGATTGTTCCCTAAATCGAAGGTATGATTCTTATTTTTAATTAATTTCTACATGTTGATTTTGAGTTTTTGACTCATCTTTTATTTATTTATTTTATTTACAAATTAATAAACATCTTTTAATTATTTATTTTATTTACAAATTAATAAATTACAATTTTTATATAGGGTCCCAATTTTTGCTAATGTCATAAAATCGCTCGAGCCTCAAAATGTCTAGAGACGGCCCTGCCCACAAGGGGAGAGGGCACCCACACAAGAGGTGGGACAAAGAATGAAATTGTATGTGTGTATATATATATACACACATGCCGAGCGTTGAACCGTGGTGATGGAATCTCCCATTGAAGAGTCACACCACATTGGCAACAGGCCATTGACGTTAAATGTATAGTATTGTTGTATGTAGAATAATAGAATCATCTCACTTTAATTAATTATTATTTTTTGTCAAATTCAGTATAAATGATTCAGTTTGATTAGCTTTAAAAGTTTTTTTATACAATCTATTTCTTTTAAGGATAGTGATAACATGTGCCCTTAGAGCATCTTCAACTAGAATAGTTCTTTTGATGCAATTTTTGCACTAAAATAGCTCAACTTTCACATTATTTCACTATTCTATCTCCAACCTATTGCACCAAATTTTACACTAAAAATAATAGGGCAAATTACACAAACTTACCCTTATTATATGTGAAATTGCACTAAAACCCACAAAAAATTCATAATAACAATGACTTCCCCTTGATCAGTTGACTAACCATTGACTAACTGTTGACCGCATTAATTAATCACACAATGTCTGTTTTGCCCTTGCTCTACATAAAAAAATAAGAAAAAATATATATTTAAAATTAAATAATATTTAAATGGTTTATAAAATTAAATTAACACAAAATTTATTTGTTTTTTATTTTTAAAGGTACACATATTTAGGAAGATCTTATAAAAATAACAAAAATTAATGGATAATAGAAAATTATTAAAAAATAGTTAAAATTTTAAAACAAAAAAAAAATTAATGGATAATATAAAATTATTAAAAGAACAATTAATAGATAATTAAAAAAAATTATATAAATAAAAAATAAAAAATAAAATAAATCTGAAACAATCTCTATGGTTTCAGGCTGTGATGGAGATCGATCGAATCTCCACTCGCTCGGCAAGACGGTGACTGAACGATTAACATTTATCTTAAGAATTATTTTAATGTTATTTGATTGAAAACAAAAACAAAAAAAAAAACTCAGTTAGGAGGTCCAAAAGAAAAACTCAGTAATCCAAACTTTTTTTTTTTTTTTTTTTTTACATCATATAACATTAAAATGATTTTTAAGATGGAGGTCTATCGTTTAGTCACCGTCTCGCTGAGCGAGTGGAGATCCGGTCGATCTCCATCGCGGCCTGAAACCATAGAGATCGTTTCAGATTTATTTTATTTTATTTATATTATTTATTTTTTTAGTTATATATTAACTGTTTTTTTAAATAATTTTCTATTATCCATTATTTTTTTATGTTTTAAAATTGTAACTGTTTTTTCATAATTTTCTTTTATCTATTAATTTTTATTATTTTTATAAGATCTTTCTAAATATGTGTACCTTTAAAAAATAAAAAATAAATAAATTTTTTGTTAATTTAATTTTATAAACAATTTAAATATTAGTTAATTTTAAATATATATTTTTTCTTATTTGTTTGATGTAGAGCAAGGGCAAAACAGACATTGTGTGATTAATTAATATAGTCAATGGTTAGTCAATGATTAGTCAACTGGTCAAGAGGAAATCATTGTTATTATGAATTTTTTGTGGGTTTTAGTGCAATCTCACATATAATCAGGGTAAGTTTGTGTAATTTGCCCTAAATAATATTCTCTTTCCTTTCTTTTTTTATATATTATTATTTGTCAATAAATACTAATTTCCAACTAATCAAAATCCAATTTCCAATTAAATAAACAAAAACAAAAAAAAGTACAAATTGGCAAGTGAACAGTGTCGTACAATATATTGTGCGACAGTGTTCACTCAGGAAACACTATACACATAAGGTGCAGTGGATGGCGCTGGGTTGGAGGGGATTTTAGTTGGAAAATGAAAATGGTGTGGGTGATAGTGCAGGGTTGGAGAAGTTCTTTGGCTCATGATAACAACAACTTTATTTCCATTAAAGGAAATAATAGTACTACATAATACATATCAATTAGTGTATTTATTGTCTTGTTACAATAAATGTAGTACTTTTATTTCTTTTAATGAAATTAATGTTGTTATTATTGAGAGCACATGTTAACATTACCCTTCTTTTAAAGATAAAATCTAAAATTGTTTTTAGAGTGGTGCTATTGGCACACCTATTGTTGAACTATTCATACCTCACTTTTTAAATTATTTAGTATTCTTTTTTTCTCTTTATCAAATTACTTAAAGAGAGATACAATTTTTATTTAAAAAATAATGTACAAAATAAAACTAATAAAACTCCACTTCCTTATTTCGAAACTCTAATGACATATATTATTTTCAAATCACTAAATATTTACTATTTTTGTTTATATTTTATTTCGAATCTCAATCTCATGTTTCTCATGTTTAGTATTTATTGATTTTGTGGTTTTATATGTTTGTTTTATGTTTCTTCTCAAATTCTAGATCCATGTTTACTTTTTTTTTTTTTCCTTATTTATTATCTTTCAGATCTTCCAAACATTCTATGATTTGTATCAATTCTTTTGTAGATTTTATTCCGGATTTTCCAAAGTTAGTTTAATGTTATTAAAAAAAAAAAACGATATTGTATCACCAAAAATCGCAACTAAGAAAACCTAATCTCTGACGAAACAAAACCACACAAACACCCTAACTCAATCACTCAAAAAATAAAATAAAAAATCATCAGACGATCAATATCGCATTCACAATCTACCACTAACAATCAAATTGATATTACACTCACATTCTACCATCAATAATCCAATCGACTGTAGAACAAAAAAATTACATCTAATCAGGATGGTTTCATCATGAAATAAGAAGGAAAAACAAGTCATGCGAATGGATGTGAGAAAACTATATATTTTTATTTTTTTGAAAAAGATATGGGGTGTATTAAGTTTGAAAATTATGTAGAAGGGTAATCTTGGAAATAAATCAAAAAAATTAATCAAACCATTTAATTTTATATAATTAAATCAAAATTTTAAAAAGTAGAGATAAATAGTTCAGTAGTGCGGTGCCAATAGCATCACTATTTTATTTTTTTATTTTTTTAAATTCAATCGAAAGTTTTTGAATATTCCAAAAAGCAAACCATATGTTTTTTTTGTTCTTTTTTACTTTTTATTTATTATTCGCAGGTAAAAAAAAGGGTTAATATCATTTGGATCCCTAATTTTTGCTGAAAGATCGATTTTTTAAAGGAGTTTTTTTTTTTTTTGCAAAACTTTCCCTGACTTTTGAAAAGTATATCAAATAGGTCCATTTGTTAGTCAACTGTCAGTCAAACTTAACATTTATAAGGGTATTTTTGTCTTTGAATCAAGAACTTGCCATGTGTCACAAAATTAGAAATAAATTAAAATCAATAATATATAACACAAATTTAAAAACTCTAATTAAAAAAAAGTAATCTTTTAATTTAAAAAATGAAAAAAAAAAACTAATTAAATTTAAAAAAAAAAACTAAACAAAAAATGAAAAAAAAAAAAACTAATTAAATTTATAATTAATTAATTTTTTTAAGCTATAATAAAAATAAAACTAATTAAATTTTTAATTAATTAATTTTTTTAAAACTATAGTAAAAATAAAGCTAATTAAATTTATAATTAATAATTAATAAATGCAATAAAATTAAATAATAAAAAAAATGAATCAAACACTACATTCACAGACCCGAAAACGTTTTAAACAAATCACAGTAGTACTCCATATAGAATTACAATTTGTAAGTCTTCCTTCTTTTATGTTACTAATTTATTCTGTTCTTCAAAATCTACCATTAACATAATTTTGTCGCAATAAAAACAGAAACTTGGGCAAAAAATTCCTTGTTCAAGCTTCAAACTTTATCAAAAAAAAAACACAAATTGTATATCTGTTCATATAAACTCTATAATTCAAACACTTCTGATATCCAGCCATCGAACACCCACACCTACACCTACAACCACTGTTTGTTCTTTGTTCACCAACACAGTCACACCCATGAACACCACCGAACCAAGCCATCCTCGTTGTCGATCGATAATCACCCAACAACCAAACATCCACAACACCACAATCAGGCCAACACAACCTCCAAAATCCACCAACTACCACCTCTACGAATGCCGATCTTCTCCTAGCCGAAGAGATCCCAACCGCCACATCTCTCTCTTTCTTTCGATCTCGTGCTGTCTCTCTCCGACTTTCTCTCATGTTCCCTCTTCTATTTCCCATTTTTGGGCGAGGTTTGCGATGTTGATGTTCGATTTTGTTAGATCTAGTTCGATTTGGGGAGATCTGATAGTTGGTTCGATTTTGGTGATGATGAAATCTGATGGTTGATGGTGAGTGAGAGAGAGAGAGAAATTGGTAGTGAGAGAGATATTCGATGTGTAAAAAAATTTCCTCATAGTTTTGTTCAAATTAGTTTTGATTTTGCTATCAAGGGTGTGTTCTGGGCGTTGATGATAGTGACGAAGATAAAGATGTTGAATGGTAGGTGCAGTTAAAAGTCTGGGTTTTTGGGTTAGATGATAGTGAAGATTTTATTAAAAATTCCAAATCTTGTATTATTAAAAAAAATTCCTCATAGATGAAGGTTTTATATATATATATATATATATATATTTTTAATTAGGTATGGATCTCCAATTAATCAATTTAATATATATATTATATATTTTTTAAAGTTTTTTTAATTAGTTTTTTTTTTTTTTAATCAATTGAATGTAGTGCGTGGTAGAAATTTTTATTTATTATTTTTTATATAATAATAATTTTTTATTTTTTAAATAAATAAATCTCCACCATCGATCTAAGATTTGAATGGTGGAGATTTAAAACAATTTATTTTTGTATTATATAAATATTTTTAAAAAATTGTATTTTTTATATCTTTAATTTAAAATTAAAGATAAATTGTTTAAATTTTAAATGTTAATGGGAAAACAATCTTTTTAACCACTAATAAGACATACATGGGCAAAATAGACATTATGCCAATTATGCGACATTTAACTGTTAAAAAAAAAGTCAGAATAGCCTATTTGATATACTTTTCAAAAGTTAGGGAAAGTTTTACTAAAAAAACAAACTCATTTAAAAAATTGATCTTTCAGCAAAAGTTAGGAACCCAAATGATATTAACCCAAAAGTAAATTATTCATTTTAGATTAGGGATGGCAACGGGTTGGGTTCGAGCAGGTTTTGCAAAATTCAAACTCAAACCCATGAAAATTTTCCTCACCCATGCTTGCCCGTGAACCCGTAAAAATAAATGGGTTCGGGTTCGGGTTTCACCCGTGGTTTTTATGTGGGTTCTCGGGTTTGCAGGTCACACCCATCAACCTACAAAATATATTAATTATATTTTATATATATATATATATATATATATATATATAATACATAACTCCTCTTTATTTATAATATATCATAGAGAATTACAAATACAATAATACAAAACACTACCATGTAAAACTCCAAATGGATCTCTAAAGGCAAAACAAATAAGTAAGCACGATGTTTCACAAAAGTAAAACCAATAAATATAATCTGTCATTAGCTATATATAAATGAGAGTTGAAAATTGTAATTTTCAAAATTAGAATGAGTGAAGTTTTTATATTTTATTTTCTATATGGTTAAAAATGTTTAATTAAAGTTTAAATTTATAATATTTTAAATAATAAATATTACATTATTTTTATTTATACGAGTTTACCCGCGGGTTCGTTTTCCCAACTCTCACCCGTACCCAAACCCGTTAGGTTTTTATTTATACGGGTTCGCGGTTTATAAATTCACCACTCAAACCCGACCCTAGATGGGTGTACACGGGTGCGGGTAAAATTGACATCCCTGTTCTAGATATGTCCAGTAGTTTCCCCTAATGTTTCAAAATAACCCTTTCATGAAAGTAAAATTAATTAGATTATAAGTACTTATATTTCAAATTTCCAAACTCAAATTGCATCAAGTAGGCAACATCAATAACAAAACTAGCAAGTACGGTCGCCTTACGCATTTTACAAACATATGTAAAAATTCTCCCCAATATTATGGGCCGCACCTATGGGCACCCGCCCGAACCCGACCCTGTTTGGGTGGTGAGTTTACCACTCTTAAACCCGCAAACCCCGTATAAAGAAAAACCCAACGGGTCCAGCGGGTTTGAGTGTGGGTTTGGAAAACGAACTCGCAGGTGAACCCATATAAATAAAAATTATATAATATTTATTATTTAAAATTTTATATATTTAAACTCCGATGAAAACTTTTTAACCATATAAAGAATAAAATATAAAAACTCAGTTCATTCTAAGTTTGAGAATTACAATTCTCAACTTAACTCTCATTTATATATAGTTAATGTGGGACTTTTCCCACATTGAAAAAACAAGAATGCAAGGTTCTATCATTGGCTATATATATAATGTGCTCCGTCTCTTTTCTTCACTAAGAAACACACTTGTATTTATAATTTTCCATGATATATTATAAACAAAGAGGAGTTTTGTATTATATAAATAAATATAATTAAATATTAAATATTTATAAATTAATATATTTTGTGGGTTGGTGGATGTGACCTGTGAGTGAAACTCGAACCCAAACCCATTTATTTTTACAAGTTCGTGGGCGTGGGTGCAGAAAAATTTCACTAGTACAGGTTTAGATTTTACAAAACCCACCCGAACCCAACCCGTTACCATTCGTAAGTAGATATCTCCCATTATGAGAGTAAATATCTAAACTGCATGTATACCGTTAAATCTCAACAAACCCCAACAAACTTCTAACCCAGCAGGTTAATGTCGAAATTTATTGTAAGACTTTAAGAAATAACAAGAGTAACCATTAATTTACGAAGTTCAATTAGAATAGACAACAAGAATTTGGTTCTCTAATTAATTAGTTGAATAAATAAGCAACATCATTTGTGAAATTAAAAATACAAAATAAAGCAGCACTACTGCTACATTCCACAAAAAATAAAAAATAAAAATGGGGAATTTTTTTTTAAAGACAAGAAAAAAAGCCAAGAATTCGTGGGAAAGCACAGGGTCATACAAATTTTAGACCCGGCTGTTTACAATTACAATTTTGTATCAACTAATAAACACAATCAAACCCACCACCCAATTTCACCAATATTTTGAAATCAAAAAAAGAAAGAAATAAAAAAACTCAAAAAACAATTGATGATGTACAAAGTCACTGATTATGATTGTGTTGATGAACTCTCCTGATTTCCAGGTTGTTGAGCAGAGATCCAATCTGATGCAGCTGCTCGTGTATCGGATTCAATATGTAGATTAACCGATAGAGGAGTGACCGCAACCTGTAATTTCAAATGACAAATGTAACAAGTAGAGTCAGCAGGTTAATATTGCTAGATGAAACTGAAATACGTTGAAGTGTGGAAATCGTAAATTTCATAACAAGCTCGTATGACCCTTCTATATAACTCAAAAATCTACTCATGTTTCTTCATTTATTGGGTTCTAAACTCGGGATTAATTCGGAAACCAGTGGGACTGCTTGGTTGGAACCAAAGGTCTTTTACAACAAAACCTAAGGCCTAAGGGTTCGAATTGAGTCCATTTAGTTACGTCTAGCAGTGTAGAATAACTACTAAACATGGTTTTCCATGGCATTTAGAATAACTTCTTCAGTTGGTTTTCATGGCTTTTCGAGTAACTTCTCCATTTGGTTTTCTATGGTATCTAGAGTAACTTCACTACATCTCTTGGCTTGTCCGGCACAAATAACAGTTTCATATTGGCGGATCATGCGGATCAGCTAGACAAAATTTATATAAAATACATTAAAAAAAAAAGGTGTTAAAAAGGCAGCTTTACTTACAAATCCATTTTCAAGCGCTCTGAAGTCCAAATCCTCGTCTGTATCTTCCTGCTCCTTATCCAGAAACTGCAAATTATCCGAAGGTAAGTTGGTTTGTAGCTATGCAAAACTAGAAGTTGTTTTGTGAAAGAGAACCAAAATATATAACTAATCAAGAAGGCAAGCACACAAAGAAAAGGAACCAGCAAACAAAGAAATGCATTTAGTACACACTATGCCTATTCCTAAATAAAGACATTTGAGTTATGTTTATTGCAACTATAACGGAATCTACCACGTGACAACTTTTGGGAAGTTTCAAGCTACTCAGAATTAAAGGAGCTGATAATTGTAAATAGCCTTTCTGCAATGTTATTATATGCTACACATCCCGATTTCCTAATGAATGACCAATGGCTAAACTGACATTTGCACTTCTTTTTTTATGGCTTTTCCAACTCTAACATGCCATTAGAGATTCTCCTCACAGCCAATAGAAGTCATTATTAAATTTTCTAACAAATGCAAACTCAGTACTCAGAATATTATTCTTACCTCTAGTCGAAAGTACTTCTTGACCCGGTTGGAGTTGGATTTCGCTGCAGCTCCAACTGATTCAATCTCCACATTCTTCTTTTGTGTGGTCAAGCGGCGAGCTGCACCCTGAGAAAGAAAAACAGCATAATTCCAACAACAGTCTCTGGAGAGACACAAAATGCACTTGAGATGATTTTTTTTTTTACTAAGTATAAAGCACAACTTAAAGCTACTCACAGCGGCCGAGGCATCTCGACTAAGCTGCGCAAGCTGGATGCCAAGACTTTGTTGATTAGACATGAAATGTCCAGCAGAAGGATGACGGTTAGCCGAAACAGCTTGCCAGCAAAGAGTTGATCTCCACATGCTTTGCTTGGTAGATTTAAAACCCTGTCAAGCAAAAGATCGAAAAGATAAGAATATTAACAGTGGGTAAAATGTAAAATAGGTAACAAAGACAATATCACCAGAAGACAAAAGCCAATAGATATAAGAATATAGCACTGCTACAAGATCAAGAAAAGTAAGCACAAAAAGGAAGTCAGGCACTTATGCAAATCACTTTATGCCACATGCAGATAACAACCTGGCACCGGTCCAACAAAAAAGAAGAAAGAATATCATCTTATTTAACTGTTTTTAGCAAAAGTAAAAAAATGTGGATAAGACTCAAGAGAGACAGCAAGGAAAAGTAGAGTTATTCTCTCAATACTAGCAATTGGAATGCTTTGTGCTTTTCAGAAAGATTAAGTTTATATAATAGTAATAATAAGGAAAAAAAGGAAAAAAAGACAGATAAAGGGAGTTGATGGAAAGAAATTAATAGGTCACACTTTTGAAGAGTTAGATTTTATGAAGATGAAAGAACAACTGGATCCTAAACCGATATTACTTTGTGAAAACTGCTAATGATATCTTCAATGTGAGAGACAGCGAGGACTGCACCAAATCATTTTTTATTTTTATTTTAAAAAATCTTTAACCAGCTAAAACCCACTTCTGACACCAACATAACCACTGCCACTTGACGTCAAACAATCACTTCTATAATTCTGACTCATTGCTAGGGCATCAATCCATATATTCAAATCTCACTATGTCAAATAATAGTAAAGACTGACGAGCTCGGATGAACTGCTTAACCATGACAATCACACCAATGTCAGTTAGGCTTTCCCCCCCATCATACTCTAATCCGTTTACGTAAAAGATACAATCAAAATCTATAGAAAATATTACAATCGTGTACCTGGGGTCAAAAATTAGTATGTACTTCATCCATTTACTGCAAGAACGTTAAATAGTAAAGCTAATATTTTTCATAAACTACTTTACAAGAGCAAACCTTGTTGGTCAGTGGAGCTGTAGGTATTTCTATATCCAGAGAGCAACTCTTGGGAAAAATTCCCTTTTCGATATCTCTGATAGCTGCATTTACCAAAGGTAAACAAACACTGACTGCATCCTTGAAATGACTCTCTTGGCTTTCATCTTTCTTCCTATAACAGATTATAAAACCAAAGAATCACTTATCAATGATTAGAGCAAACCGCAATTACATATAGTATAACATAAGATGGTCCACTCACCAATTCAGGGATATTGACACAGATGGTATGCCAGAAAGCAATGCCTCTCTAGCTCCGGCAATGACACCTGAGTAGAACCTGGTAAAATTAGAAGTTGTGAGATTATTTTTAGACTTTAGATAAGGACCGGAGTGATAAAGTAAAAACAAAAATAAATCATGCACAGCTTCTAAGAAATAACACTAACTAATACATATTAAAAAAGAAATAAATAATAAATGATTTGAAAGTTTTGAAAAATTCGAATTAACATGTTATAGATTATTAACAAGACAGAATAAGACCAAGACATGGGCATATGCAAAGTGCAAACAACTTACATGTGATGACCACAGCTTGAACCTCGGTTGATTCCACTAATTACCTGAAAATCAGATTAGGAAAAAATTTCTAAAATTGAACTTCATTGTAAGACAACAGATTACAGCGTATATATACTAACCAGCAGAGGCTTTGACCAGGAAAAGAGTGCTCCAGATAATGCTAAAGATACACAATCCACGGGAGTCCCTAAGTAACAAGAACCGTCACCAAAACTTAGAGCCGTATCAAATTTACACACAAAAAGCATATAATAAATAATGATGAATGATAGTAGTAGATCACAAGGAAAAATCATAAGCCACGTAACTTAAATACAATCTTACAACTTACAAGTAAGCAAAAAGGCAACAAAATTACACAGCAGCTTACGGTATAAAGTTGAATGTAAAAGATAACGACTTTGCAGCCATACCTGAAACTTCATAGGCTGTTGCACCACTAATTTCAGCAGAATTCACAGCAATTGTTTCTCCTAGAGTGACAGAATGACCCGACACTGATTTTTCCCTAAAGCAATCCATTCACAAAACTAACAAATTACAAAAAATTCCCAAATCCAACACCAATACAATAATTGAAAACTACAAACATACGCCAGGTATCAAATTGATTCAAAAGCACAACAACATACACCAAGATATCAAACAAACCCGGATAAGAAAATCAATTCAAAACACAAGCAAAAAACAAAAAAATTACACAGAGCATACACCGACGAAAAATTGGCACAAACATGCAAAATTTACATACCCAAATAACAAAATCGAGAGAAACAAACAACAAAAACAAAAAATTGCCGACAACCCACTAACCCAGCAAATTAAATGAAGCAATGAAGAGAAACAAACAAACAAGCCACTAAAAAAAAAATCAATACTTTGACAAAATTAGCAATTTTCAAACTTTATCATAAAAACAACAAAACCAAACATCCCCAAATAACAAAATCAAAACTTTGACAAAACCCAGATAACAAATTTCAAATTCTAAGTATTGGAAACAAAACTACTCACGATTGAGGGGCACAAACGTGGACATTGTAGAGGCCTTCACGAACAAGAGCTTCAACGAGAAAGACAAGGCCAGGTGAGTCAATACCATCACCGTTAGTGACCAGAACAATAGGCTTGGAATTATCGGAATTGTCCACAGAATCGGAAGTGGATGGCTCTGCTGATTCGACTGTCTTATCATGTGTTTTCTTGTCGTCGTCGTCTTCTCCATTGTTTCCGTTCTTCTTCTTCTTGCTCAAGAGCACTTCTTCCAGGTTGGAAACCAAACCCGGAGGCAAAAAGTTGTTCTTCACAGAAGTCATCTTTAAAACGAAATTGAAGTCCCTCTGTTTGTCAGATTTTACAGCAGAGATGGAAAACCCTAAAGAGAGAAACAGAGAGAGATAGAGAGGGAAGGAAGGAGAGGAGGGTATTGATGAAAAAGAGAGAATGAAGAGAGGAGATTGGACCGGGTCTAAAGGGGATTACTTTAGAGGGAGAAAGTGAGAGGTGTTGAAAATTTTTGGTGTTGATTTGAGAGAGAGAGAGAGAGGTGGAAAAAAGTTGATTTGAAGTGTTGAAATGGATTTTATTACATTTACTTGCAACAACCTAGGTTTTTGTTTTTAATGATGCTATTATTACGGTACCATTGGCATACGTAGACAATCATGTTTCAAACAATCAAACAACGGAGATCGACGGGAGCGACGGGAGAGGTTGATCAGTGATACATTCTTAAAATTCATAAAAATAAAGTTATGAATTCAACAGTCTTTTTTTAATTTCAGAATAATAATAGTTTAAAAAAAAATAGAGTTACGGAGAAAAAATATATATCATATGTAAATTTTGATTAATTTATCATTCATAAAAAAAATTTAGATCAAAATTTATTTAGATCGAAATAAATCGAAATGAATCACTATATATATATACACTATTTTTCTATTATCAGTTGGATGATATAAAAAATATATCAGTTCTTTACATGTGAGTCATTGGATTTAAATACTTTAACTCATTTGTATGCATTTGTCAAAACATCTTTTAAATCCAATGATCTATATGCAAGAAACTGATATATTTTATGGCCGTTGATATGTTAATTGGTGAGTAGATATATAGATAAATGAGATAAATCATTATTAATGTATATCAACTCACCAATTAACACATCGGTTGCCACATATGTTGTGATAGAAAAGTTGTGATTTATGTGTGATATCTAGTATTACTCATCTTTTATGTCCGTTCGAATTGACAATAGAAAGAATATATATATATATATATAAGAAATATTTTCTAGTGATGACAAGTTCTAATGCAAACGATTTACATGATAAGAGCATCTCCGATAGTAAAGTGACTTTTATTTAAAAAAATGTTAATACGTCAACATTGTCAAACCAATTGCTTTATATGTGATATGCAAACTTAATAGACATCAAAAAAAAAAAAAAAAATGATCTTCAATGCTTCACTTGTAAAATATATGTTTTTAATATCATGTTTACAACCCTATTTTTGTTTCCTTGTAGATGGTCGGTTTTGTAAATTTAATGTTTAACCATACAAACCTACCGGCTACCATAGGTGTTATTGTCATTTTGAAATCTTGATTAAGAATATAATTAAGTATGAGATTATTTTAGAATCATTCTGCTCTTTGAATTAGAACAAATGAGACTGTGAATATTAAAGTAAAAATTTTTAAGTTAATATATAATCTCAACATATATTCCACAGATATAATATTTAGTATTAACTTTAAAAAAAAAAAAAAAAAATTTCGTATGTTCACCAAAACTTGCCAACATTGTAGTAACATCTATACGTGGAGGGATGTCATTGGACAGCTGGATTATTAAACAAAGCTTTTGTTTATAATTATTCTTCTAAGTTCTATGCAATTGACCATATATATTTTTATACGATACAAGAAGAGTTTGACATGTTCTTGTGATTCAATTTTAATAATAAAAAAAATGGATGGATAATTAAAACAATGTTAAGATTATCACAAACTGAGTAACGATATCGAGTTTCATATTTACCTATTAAATCGTAATATATGGAAAGACTTTTCCTTTTTCGTAGATTGAACTCGCTGAATCTCAACGCCTATATGATTGGTGCTAGATTTGATCAAATTCGATAAATTACCTTACGAGTTGCAGACAAAAACTTCGTATGGAAATTGCTAAAAACTCCGAAATGAATTGTTGTTTTTCCATTTTTATCAAACTTTAACAGAGTTTTTCAGAATTTTCCATATTAACAATGGCACTACTATTATTATTATTATTATTTAAAAATAGATTAAAAAATAAAAATTTATTTTAGAACAATTATATACTATTCATCCTATAATAATTTTGGAGGTTACAAATTGGCAATTCAAGTCATAATTTAACTTCAAAAAGAAAAATTAATAGAAGCAGAATTACATATAAATTAAAGAGGAGACAAAGTGAAGAAATGTCATCAAGTAGCAAATACATTGCATAGATACCTTTTAAGTTTCACTTGAAATCAATGAATGCATCAAACAACACAGGCTCACATACACCTTCATTTAAATTTGCAGTAACCATGACAAAATCGCGAAACCATACTAGTTCGTAAGACGTTCAGAATATCCGGAAGCAACCAACCACCACTGAAGCAAGTCTTGGTGTAGCCAGAACCCCATGTTTTTCCGGCAGATGCATCGTGAACCTGCCCGTGCAACAGTAACACCTTCCCGTATCTTCAAAGTACCGGAGACAGCATTTTGAGCTCACTGTAGAAGGTACGAGGATATATATCCGCCGTCATCTGTAATCAGTTTCATTGCTTCTGAGAGATCAGCTATACAGTTTAAGCTCATGCTGACAATCCAATAACATATATGTATAACCATAGCACAAACATCACCAAGATATACAAGTTTTTCCACCAAGCATCATTGTGCAACAACCCGGATTTTCCAAGGACTAGCATGTGACAAGTTACCAAGATTATCTTTAAACGCTCTCTAATCAGAAAACTGCCATGAATCATCTTCCAGCTACGGAGAAGATGCCTCAGTTGCAGCAAGTTCATTAGATACAGTTTAATAATTAAATTATCAATACTGTTTAGAAGGTGCAACGGAAGTTGTAAATGACATAAACAGAAACATGCACCAGTAGTTGGATTTTATAAACAAAGACCATGTCTATAACTTGTATAAAACTAATGATCCTTCAAATTTATTAAATGCAAAGATATAAAAACTAGCAAAAGATAAGTGCATAAGATTCATACTCTTTCGTAGATTCTTATTATACATCCATGCAAGTACAACTAATTGGGAGTTTTACTAAAATCTTTGGTAATTAACTGCCAGTTACTCATAAAACTGAGTTCAGTTCTTGTTACTAGCTGGTTTAACCGGTCACCATGCTATAATAGATGTGAGCCACCTAACTGAAGCTCCCATTAGATTAACGTTCTTGTGTTTGACACCTTCCAAAATACACTTTCTACAAGCTTACCTCACAAGATTTCACACTCAGAATAGTTATCAAATGATCATTACGTATTTATAACTATCTTAACAGAGGTTATTTGTGAACGACAGACGGGATGCTCCCATGCATGTACAGATTTAATTGACCGGTAACATGAACATGGTCAGAAATTCTTAGTGATGCTAGATGTTGATACAAAGAAAGCAAATGGAAGTAAAATGTTATCTCTCCAATTAGAAGTAGAATGCATATACATATGACTTGATGATTTCGTGTTCTGACACATTACCACATTACAACTCTACCTTCAGGTGTGTAATGTCAAACCATCCTTTCCAACATATCACTTTTAAATTTAAATAAAAGTGTGGAAGTGTTTGACAAAATGCCAAAGCAATTGCAGTACCAGGTTAAAGAAATTAACAAAGGAAGATAAAACTAGCAGAGTGCAAGAATCAAGATACAGCAAGAGAGTCTGAAACCTGTGGGTAACTTGGAGCAATGAACAGTGTAAAAAGTTTCCCTGATACCACATCATGATCTTTGCTGTACCCATTTAACATATTTCTAGAATCATCTTGACCAGCCCTTGCATCGGAACTCTCGTGTGATGTTATAATCAACTGCAACAGCCAAAAAAAAACAGTGCATCCAATCTTAGCATAAAACTCTTATCTTAATTACTTTCAAACTAAAGAGGAGAGTGAGAGAAATAGAAAATGTTTCAATGCATCAAAGCTGCATTTTGATCTTCTCAATTGCAACGACATACTGCGTTTAATTTGTAACAGTAACAAATTTACAATGTGTTCATTGTAACAGCCATGGCTTGTCTCAACAAAAAGATGAAAAACCAACCATAACTTTGGCCTTGTAAAGTACAGAAAACAAACTTAAAGAGCATCAAAGTGCAATAAGCTCAATATATTTTCCTACGTTTCCAATGTGTAAAAAGGAGACATGCAATAGTTACATCTGGAACCAAGAACTAAATGTGACAAAACAGGTTTTTATCTATTTGGAAGGTATATGAAATTGATATAAAATATATAATAAGTGAGGTAAAATCTTGGCGAATGAAGTTGCTAACTGTTCAAGCAATCAACGATAGTAATTGTCAATCAATTAAGGAATTGTTAACTTCAAATGGTTTTCTCTTAAGAACGTCTCGGTGTAATTAGGACCCTAGAATATACCACCACATACACCATCAGTATTTTCTTTGATCCTAGAATCCGAAGATGGGTTAGACCATGGAACATCAGTCAATATACCATATTCTGGTACATTCTCAAGAAATCTGTTTACGGAAGCTAACTCCTCCAAAGTACCTATACTACCCAAAGGTAAAGTATTCAACTTTCTTTTCTTCACCCCTTTAGAAGGTTGGGCGTTGAAACTACATGCGCTACGGAACAGTCCCCCATGGGTTGTGTAGACACTATTAGCAATGATTGAGGCCAAGGGAAGTGCTTTGAAACAGTCCAAAAATCCTTCATAGACAATTTTGCAATCTTTTTTACCAAACTTGGTGCATACCTCTGCCAAGAAACCATATTTCAATGTCCAATCTTTTGATTCATGATTTCCACGCAGTAAGTATACTCTATCAGGCAACATGACCTACATATCAGAAAATCAAAATAATATGAAAGAAGAACCGAACAGAGTAAAATTGTAATTAAAATTTCAACAAGCTCTAGAATATTTTCAATGGGAAAAATTATTCCAAAACAATCAGTCTATTCTCCAACAGGGTGATTTGTCTTACCTTACAAGCCAACAAAACCAGAAGTACTTCCAAACTCCATTAACCTCTATCAATGTAATTACCATTGAAGACGAAATATTGATGATAAGATGGAAATCCAGCATTTTCTTCAAAAAGAGAAATCAGGTCAGGAAACTGTCCGTGAATGTCACCTATAACAACTTCCGAATCCTCTTCATCTTCAACATAAATTTTAACACATTTTTCTTCATCTTCCATGATTTAATCAGTTTTATTACCACAGCAACAGGCATTAAATTCTGAAAATCCTTTGGGTCCTTCCATGAAGCCCACTTAAAGGTCGAAATAAGAACCCGAATCCACTCCAAGGTTATACATCCATTTTGAGGCCACAACATAGAGGGCATACTGGATGCTTGAACCGAAGGGTCCTGCTCCTTAGTTTGAGTCTCTGCTTTCAAACCTACGAGCCTCTCATCAGTTCTCGAACCAACTTCCAGTTCAAGTTTTTCAAGTAATCTTTGTTGACTTGAGTCAAGTACACAATGTTTACTGATGATATTGCATGCACTTCCCAACATCCCCAGTACTTTTCACTTCTGCTGTTCATATAACTCCTCAAAAGTCATCTCACGCACATAATCAATGGCCTGCCTCGCCACAGCCACCTGCATAATGCATTGCAATCGTTCAAAATTGTCATGTAACATAATTAAATTGGAGACATACACACTATCCTAACAAAATCAGTTTTAACCGACAAGTTATTCAAATATAACTAAGCTTCTTTTCTCCAAGGAACAAAACACCCCGAACCCAATAAGCGAATTTATGAAACGGGAAAAGCTGTTGAAAGGTTAGCTATTCACTCTACACTTAAAGTTCGTAATTGTAAGTTTTAACTCTACTTCCATTTACACAATTTGCAAAATAAAAGTAATAAAAAAACTTACCATGCCATCGTCACTTGAGCACCATAAACCATCCACATCAGCTTGTGAATACTGCAAAATTCGCAAAAACAATCAAAACACATGATTAAATGAAACAAGAACAATGACAATGACAACAACGATGACAATAATTCAATCCACTCTCTTACAGGTTTGGATTGCCCATTAGCCACTCCATTTGCTATACAGAACATCGTAAACACACGACGAAGATTGGCATTGCTCAAGCTGGCCAAATCCATTTCTTTATTGATGATTCCCATAATATCTTTGAATTCATCAACTTCACCTTGCACAAGCTCCATTTTTTTTTTTTTTTTGAACCCAACAAAACAACTGCAAGCAACCCCACAACACAACAACAAATTCAACCACCAAAAAACTTGATTTCATCAAAAAGTTCACTTTTTTTTCCCCAAATAATAACAATAACCAAAAAAAAAAGCAAATAACTTCAAAAGTAATCACCAAAAGTGCTTCGTAGAACAAAAAGCAGAAACAGCATATAATAAAAATCACTTCTTTCAACAATGCAGCCTGGAAACTCACAAGTAATCGAGAAATGATCTGGGTTGAAGTTGAAGTTGAGGTCCGAGAGTTTTCGAAGCTTTTTAGTTGTCGTCTCGACTCTCGACAGTGTCGTTTGCTAGTCGGAGAAAAATTATATGTAAAATCAATTAAATTTGTGCGACGTGTCGTTTTGTCATTTGTGAATAAAAACCGATACGGGGCTCCGATAAATTGGGCGGATTCCGAACCCGACCCGACTCTCTCAACCTTCTCTTCTCGTTCTCGGTGTCTATAAACTCTACTGCTATTTGAAACTGGAAAAGGAAAAAAAAAAGAAAAAAAAGAAAAAAAATCGGCTTTCCGGTCACCACCGTCTCAACTGATCGGAATCTGACGTGTTCGTCTCTCATTTATCCGTCGTGTTCTCTTCTCTCACCGCCGGTAATCCCCCTCCTTCTCTCTGTTGTCTTCGCTTATTGGAATTTGTATGCAACTATGTCGTCGTCGTGAAGTTTCAATTTTTCTCATTAATATTGATTGTATTCTAAATTGTTTTGAAATTCAGCTTTGGGGATTCACTGTTACTCCCTCATTGACTCTGCAAATGTAGAAAGTCTTGTTTTTTTATTTTTTTATTTTTATGGAGTGTTAGATTTTTGGTATTTCAATTAGGAACTTAAGTCCAATTCTCAATAGGAACCCTTATTAGTAACCGCACCCTATATTAAAATTGGTAGGCTCCTCGCAATTTGACGGCCGATATCCCCAAATCTAGGTTTTTTTTTCTTCCTCTTAATTTTTGTTTAATTGCAATTTGTATGAACTTGGCTTAAAGTGTTTTATGTAGGTTATCGAGTGAAGCTTTTTAGCAATTGGGAATTTATATTTATATAAGAAACTTTCAGTTTATTTGATTTCGTTCATAGTTTCGACTGTATTCCCATGAATAATCATCTTCTCGTAGTTCAAGCTTATATCTTTGCTTTTTTCGATGCCCACTAGCTGAAAGCTTTGTCAAAGAAGATATGGGGTTATGTTTAATTGTTTATTCAAGCCTTTTCTTGTAATTTTTTTTTTTTTTTTTTTTATATTAAATTTTCAGTAAAACAAAACTCCAGGGTTCTACATTATCGTAATTTTTTGTTCCTGCCACTACTGATATATTGTTGCTTTTAATGATGAATTCAACGAACTTGGTTTCAGTTCTGTGCTTCGATTGATTTCCCATAAATTAATTTTGGAGAAGATTACAAGTTTAATTTTAAAGCTTCTTTATTGCTTGTTTGTGTAAGTTTCATTGTTATCTCACCAATTTCCATTTTGGTAACCAGGGATGCTGTGAATCTGAATATGGCAGCTTCAAGTACAAGGACGAAGTCCTTGAAAGAGTATCTGAAGAAATATGAGAATAGTAGTATTGTAGAAGAGAAGAAGAAGAAGAAAAAGAAGGCGAAGAAGCCGGATGCAAATCGTGCCACAGGAGTTCTTCTTGTCGATCAAGATCCCGTTTGGCAAAAACCCGTGAATCTTCAGGAAGAGAGTGAAGAATCAGCAGGTATACAATTCTTTAAATTTCTATGAGACATTGTAATTTAAAGTATGAATATTGTTAATGAAAAATCTAGGTTTCATATAATGCAAGTATGTGTTTGTTTATTTCAATCCTCAAGTTGATGAAGATGTTGAACCTACTCTTATTTGAATTTGGATGTTATGGTTTATGAAAATCAAAGATTATAATTGAAGTTATTGTGTGCTGTGTTCATTTGATAGATGTAGAGAAGCTTCAAGTTGATGAAGATATTAAATCTTCTATCAATATATAGACACTCTTATTTGAATTTGGATGTTATTATGTTAACAAAAATCGAGGATTTATAATTTAGAGTTATTGTGTGTTTGTTTGATGGATGAAGAGAAGCCCTAAGTTGATGAAGATATTGAACTTTCTATCTACAGATAGACATTCTTATTTGAATTTGGATGTTATTACGTTAATGAAAATCAAGGATTTATAATTTTAAGTTATTGTGTGCTCATTTGACAGAAGAAGAGAAGCCCCAAGTTGATGAAGATATAGAAGTTAAGCGAATGAAGAGGCTGGAGCAACTTAGGTTGAGAAGGCCTTACAATGCCATATCAGAGGATGGAAGTGGTTGGATTTCACTTGATCAGGTACATGCAGACTCTAATAAACAAAACTCTGATATATCTCCACCACGGAAGCCAAGGGCTCGAAATGACACACCTTCACCAGAACCTGAAGCAAAGCTGCTAGCTTCTGGAAGGGATGATTCTGATTTGTCACCTCCACGGCAGCGAAGGAATAGGCAAGACACCCCATCACCCAAGTTTGATTCAGAACGTGTACGCTCCTCTGGTTTGAATTCTGATCTTTCTCCACCTCGTAAAAGAAGGGCTAGAAATGACTCTCCTTCACCAGAACCTGAAGAGAAGCCTAAAAGAGTTGATGCCGACTTGTCACCTCCTCGTCAGCAGCGGAAACGTGACATGTCTAGTTCCCAACGAGCTCGTCAGAGTTTTCCAATTGAAGATGGTAGGCGTGCTGGTGGCTTGGATCTTTCACCCCCAAGGAAAAAAAGGAACGATGTTGGGGGACCTGAAAATGATATTACACGTGCGTCTTTGGCTCCAGACCTGTCTCCTCCCCGGAAAAATCGGAAGGAAGAATCGTCTGTTTCAGTTCCCTCAAAGGAGTCACGAAGAACTGGACTGATTACTGGTGTTGACATACGGAATGAAATTTCTAAGACCAAGACTGATGATTTGTCAAGGTAAATAGTTTCGCATTTAGCTGAAACACTTAGTTTCTTTTCAAAAAAATTTCAGTTTGCTTTGTCACATTGGCTATATACTTGTTAGTTCAATATTGTATTGCCAATGGTTATTTAGTCTTACTTGCTTTTAATACTATGACATATTTCAAATAAATATCACTAGAAAAAGGAAATACAGGACCCATTTAATATAATTAATGTATCGAAGTTTCTTGCCCGGCTTAATACATATGCATTTTTTGTAGGTTTCAAGGGATGGATCCTTCTACAACGGGACAAGGTGCTGAAGCTGTCTATCGTGATAAGATAAAAGGTTAACAAAAAACTTATTTTTTTTTTTTAAGTTGGTCATGCACACACACTTTTTGTCTGTATCTCACTCATTAATTTGCAGGAGGACGCATATCAAAGGATGAGTACTTGAAATCAAAACAAAAGAAAGAAGAAAAGCCTAAGGTACTAATTTGGAAATTAACTTTAGAAAAACTCTTTATTTGGTACATGATGTTATCGCCATAGTGTCCTATATTGTACCGTCAAAGAGTTTTTAACCAACTATTCTCTCTTGATCAGGAGATAAAATTGGAATGGGGCAAAGGATTGGCCCAAAAGCGGGAAGCTGAAGCTAGACTGCAGGAACTAGAACTTGAGAAGGAAAAACCATTTGCACGTACCAGGTAAAAACCTAAAGATAGTGAATATCTTGCACTGTCTCTAAATTCATTAATGCCTTTCTTCAATTCTGCATGTAATAATTTTAAAATTGCCTCTTCTATATGCAGAGATGATCCGGAACTCGACAAAATGCTGAAGCAGAGATTAAGATGGGGTGATCCTATGGCCCATTTGGTCAAGGTATTTTTAAGTAATACTTACTCATTTGAAACACAACTGTACTGGGATTAAAAACGTTAAATGCAGCTGTCGTTTATAATTATAAATTCTTCATTTATGCCATTGCTAGTAAACATTGAGAACATTTTGGCATCATCTTCAATAGCAGAGAATTTTTTTAATGCTTACTAAACATTTGGTCAGTTTGAATCACGTTTGTCTAATTTACAGATTGTTTAATGTTTGATACTGTTTTTTTGACATATTTTGGTTTGTGTTGCAGAATAAGCATTACGAGCCTATCCTTCCAGACCTAGGGGATAATGAAAAGATGAAGGAATCTGGGTTTGTAATTCCTCAGGACATTCCTAGTCACAGCTGGTTAAAAAGAGGATTAGATGCTGCACCAAATAGATATGGTATAAAACCGGGAAGACATTGGGATGGAGTCGATCGTAGTACTGGTTTGTTCACTTCCATTTCACTCTCGATAGATTTTCCTGTTTATTGTCCAAAAATAATAATGTGAGAAAACCCGCCCATATCTGCCATTGTACAATGATGTAGTATGCTTAATTAAACATGTGGAATTTTTTGTCTGAGAACATAGAAGCAACTAGAAGAACAAAAAGAAATAGATTATCAGTAAAAACACTCTCTGTTTTTGAGAAGATATATTAATATATTTTGAGAATTGATTGGTTTCTGATTGTTATATATCTTGCAGGATATGAGCAGCAAATGTTCAAAAGGTCGAATGAGAAACAAGCTACAGAAAGAGAAGCCTATCTTTGGTCTGTTTCTGACATGTAACTTGAAGTTTTCCAATCCAGCTGCTAGTGCGAGATATCGGAGTTTCAAGAATCAGACTTCCCTCCAAACTGACTGGTACCATGCAATCTCAACAATAGAGAATGCTCAACAGCCACCACAACGAAAAGGATTCCACCGCTATCATTAGGGGCCGTCAATCTAATATTCAGACATAGATCCTCTCAGACATTATAGGAAGAGAATATATCTTAAATATTTTCACATACATTCCTTGTTTTCTTTCTATGATTGACTCGAGCATCAGAAGTTTCTTGACAGATTTTTCGGATAAAAGGCAAAGCCTGACTACTACCATGAACCACAATACACTGTGTTTTTAGTATTTGTTTAGTACATTGCCGGTTACTTGAGCAGGTAACTAGTTGAGTTCACGCCGACTAGTTTTTTCTTTTCTTCTGATACCCAGAAGTCGTCTCTGAACTTCTTTGTTCATCGGATTTTAAACTAGGGACTGCTGCGGATCATTGAAAGTTGAAACTGTACATCATTTGGACAGTAAATTTGGACAAAGTAGCATATTATTGATTTAAAAACATCAGTAAATTACAAAAATAAAAAAATTTAATTAATTAATTCTAACTTAAACGAGTCATGTGTTCATCAGAACTTATTGAGATTGAGCAATACGTAAATGGTATAGACTTATACTCTCGTAAACGGGAGATATCTACCCTCACAACACATAAACACAAGTTGATAATTGAACACCGTGAAGATGTGCTAGTGAAGAAACTTGAATCTCACAATTACTATTTAAAAATAAATAAATAAATCTCACAGTTACGACTACAAAAAAATCTCACACTTACTGACTAGTGTATTTATAATCAATACAATACAACTACTTGTACACTAATAACTTCAAGATCAAAGTGCCACAAGAGACGTAGCTCAGCTGTTAGATGGATAAGTTTAGGGTTTCGACAAATAACTCCCAACTCAGCGGTTCGAATTCTACCGATAATAAAAAGCTTAAAAAAAAGAAAGGAAAAAAAAAAAAAAAAAAAAAAAAAACTTCGGGATCAAAGTCAATAATCAATACAATTATTAGTACAAGCAAGATCATATGTCTATTGTCACAAAACTAAATCGAATTAAAAAATTTAAAATTACTTTTCAATTGAAACAAAGCTAAGTTTAAATTAAAAATTAGAAAACTCACCTCTACTCGGAAATGAAGAGAATGACTATTTCTTTGTATCAAATTTGTAACTCTCGATTGAATTCCATCACTTTATTCACATCGCTCCATAGAAACATTTCATAAAGCTTCATTTCATCACAAAACAAATATACAAACGGCGTTCCTAGACTATGATAACTTTGCAGAACAACAGCACTCCATTTGAGTTTTCTAGTTTTTGTTTTTGTTTTTGTTTTTTTCTTTTTGGAGTTTTTGGTATTCTGATTCATATTTTCTTCTAGACATATCTAATATTAATTAAACATGTAAATTGGGTCGAACTAGTCTAGACATATTCCGACAAAGCACGATTCCGTACAACCATGGCACGGCACCTATAATTCATTTTCTTGACATCATCAACATTTAGATTAATCTACCGAAATTTCCAAAATTTTAAACCCCAATATTTTCACCGAAATTGATATTTACTTTCTTAGTTTAATCTAAGTCATGTAGTCGATGAAGTTGCATGTTAAAATTTGAAGTTGATATAATTAAACTTATCAAATTAAATTATAGTATGAAGTTAACTCTAATTATGTTACTTAAAAGAATAGTAGGTCTTATGCATGTAGCAAAACTCAAGTTACATCGTTTAAACGAGAATGAGAAGATTGTTATATCTAAAAGAATAATGTTAGACATCTCGATTACAAGATATATTTGAAGCATCGATTACAAGAGTCGCTTGCTATATGCAACACATATATCTACAAAATTCATAACCATAAAATATATATCTACTGATAAGTTCAATAAAAGCAATAGCTACATAATCAAAATCTAAAGCAATCTAACAATTTTAAGTTTCTTTTACAGCCTCATTTTGAAAGGAAAGAAAACCAAGAACCCTAAACAGTAAACACCATCCAGACTCTACTTGTCGAATTCCCATATGACGCCTCCATCCTCTGAAATAACATATCGAAAATTAATTGGATGTAGAAAAAAATTAAAATCACGGATAGATAATAACAAGGAGGCTTAAGACAGAATTCCAACATACAACACATAAGCTTATTAATCGGGTCTGACGAAAATGCATAAACTCAATTGAAGTTTTGTTCAAAGCAAGTGATATAATCATGGTTTGTGAAGTTCAGACTACATGATGGCTTCAGTTCTTCGTTGATATCAAATGCATTATGATCAACAAAGTCTGCAAATTATATTGTCTTTACGATATGCATATGTTTCATTTACTGCAAAAAGTCAAGAGAACTAGCAAGTCAGTGAACTTCAACCACAGTGATGCCTAAAGATCGTTTCTTCTATCGCCTTCCCTTTGGCCAAATTATTATGGCCGTAAAACATATTTGAAAAGCTCTCTCAAGACTCTCTCTAAGGCACGTGTCAATCAAAGCAACCTAGAGTACTTCGTGGCCCGGAAAGTTTGGGAGGAGAGCCTCATAAGAAGTGTCCACTATGACTGTATGACACATACATATCTCTCAAACGTTTTGATTACCACAACTTTCCAGAAATTAAAAAGTTTCTTAGCATGCTTATAACCATTTTGTTATATAAAATCATGATTCTTAGATGTACGAAACGTATTATCAAAATCATTTGCATATCCTCGTAGTATAATAATTGGATAGAATCTAGAAACGTAGGGGGTATATACCTTTAACTTTCTTGTTTATCCAGATCTCCAGCAACATCCCAGCACCAATTCCACCAGCAATGCATGACCCGTAGAAGGCTATGGCAGAGGGCCAGGATCTCCGTGGAAGGAAATAGTATTCTGGAATTTGTCTAACCCTTTTCGGGAGCTGCTTCTTTACAGCCGATTTAACACCTGCACTAGGGTCCTTCTGCAGTTCACCACCGATGGCTTTCCAATCCACCCCTTGGAATGGATCTTTCGGCTGTTCACTTCCCATGTTCCAACAGTGAGGATTTTACAACTCAATTCTGCAAGTTCAAACACACAAATGACTAGCACTGTCTGTGAGGAGGTTCAAGACATTGCAAACTCGAGAGAATTAAAGTGAAATGAACCCAATTTTTCTTCACACTAAAAAAAAAAAAAAAAATCTTTTGATAAAAACCAAATCCTTGAACAAGTTTGAAACTAACTAGCATCCCAGGTGCTTTATTGTCACAATCCAGATGAACCCAAGAAACGAACAAAAAAAATATAAGAATAATCAATAATAAGCCCCTGATCAATAAAAAGTGCAAAAAAGAATTGAACGAATTTATATACATCCGCGTATCGTTATCAACTAACATACATTGTTAAGACATGTTTAATCATAGAAAATAAAATAGCAGTAAGCAATAGATAGTATCAGTAAAATCTACCATTCTCAGTTTCTCACTAACACTTGTATGATCAAACAAGCAATTACATACCCAACTTTACATCAATGTAAACAATATTGAACAGAATTGAATGTTGAATATTGAATTGAATTTAACATTAAAAGACAATCAATCATTTAAAACAAATACATCTAACTTGAATTTAAAAAAATTACGGCCACTATCTGTGAGGAGGTTCAAGACATTGGAAACTCATGAGAATTAAAGCGAAATGAACCCAATTTTTCCTTACACTAAAAGAAAAAGAAAAAAAAAAAACAAGCTTCGCCAAATCCTTAAACAAGTTCGAAACTATCTAACATAACAGGTGTGTCGTCACAATCTAGGTGAACCCGAGAAGCCCCTGATCACTCAAAGTTCAAAAAAGGATTGTGAACAAATTCATATCCATCCGCGTATTGTTATCAGCTAACATACATTGTTATGTTAAAACATATTTAATCATAGAAAATAAAATAGCAATAAGCAATGTATATTATTAGCAAAATCTACCGTTTTCACCAACTACTTATATGATCAAACAAGCTATTATATACCCAAATATACATCAATGTAAACAATATTGAATTGAATTTCACATTAGAAGACAATCATTCTTTTTTTTTTTTCTTTTTTTTTATTCAAATTACTTGAAACGTGAATCAGACAAAACCCTAAACATCTCGGCGATACAATTATACAAATTCACAGGACACGAAACGCAGATAAATATTACAAATTTAAAATACACATGCTGATTGGAAAAAAAATTATTCATTGGAGAAATTATTTCTCTATAAAACATTGAAGGTGAGTCAAGATTTACATGCTATTTGTTTCTTGTCGTAAAACAGAGACAAAGAAAGCAAAGAAGTAAAATGTTGTTTCTGGTAAATGTGCAAAAATACGACAATAATTTATAAATTGAACAGATTATTGAAAATCTATGAAGTGTAAATGAATAGATTTATATTAGAAGCAACACTAATACAAGATTTGTAGTACCTTTGTTAGTAATTTTGAACCAGGAGAGAGAATAAAGCTGTGAAGATCAGAGAGAAAGAGAACCAAGAACGGAAGAGAGAGTGTGTGTGTGATCAATGAGTAGTCTAGAGTTGTCAATCGGGCCGGACCACATTTTTCGGCCTATTTATTGTTCGGTCGGGCCAGATTATGGTATTTTTATTGATCGGATCGGTTTATTGTGAGTTGATTCTAGGGTTTGTAGTGAGGTGAGACTTGAACGGGGATGGATGAGTATGAGAGATGTCAAGTGTTATGGGCTGTTTGTTTTTTGAAGAATGTTGTCTACCTTTTTCATTTATCTTTCTCATTTACCTTCCATATTCATTGCTTGACATGTATATACATTTTCATTTTTAAAAAAAAACTCATTTTTTGGTGCAAAGCTTGTTTACGTATTTACCCTTGATAGATGTTTCTATCATTTCATTAATAAGGGATAAATACGTAAACAAACTTTGTAGCAAAGAGTGAGAGCTTTTTATTAAATAAAAAAAATGTATACATGTCAAGCAATGAGTGAGGGAAAGTAAATGGGAAAGGCAGATGTGGAAGGTAGATAACATTCTCCTTGTTTTTTTTTTTTTTTGGTTTTTTTTGTTTTGTTTTTTTTTTTTATCTAAAGTCTTATAAGACCTTAATTTGTTAGACATATGGATAAGTCTTACAAATTAAGATACTATGATATGTTTATTTTTTTTTTTTCATTTTGGATGACTTATTACAAATGTAAAATTGATTAGGTTGTGTTAAGGTTTTTTTAAAATTGGAAATTTTTGGAAAATTGATTTCTAGGGTTTTATTATATACGGGTAAAATTGTAAATGTATAAATTGTCATAAGGCATTTGTGAAAATTTACTAAAAAAACACTATTTTAGCACTTTTTTAATAAGCTAAAAATCAAAAAATTTTACTTTTTCTAAAAAGACACATATACTTTTAAAATAAGATATAAGTTGGAAAAACTAACAAATTGATTTATCTTAATTTAAGATATAATAAGCAATAATTCTTATGGTGAAAAAAACAAACAGTCTCTTAGTCTAATAGCATTTCTATGTTTAGTAGCAGATTTGAGTTCCATAATTTAGAAGCTAATTAAACTAACAATCATTAAAATAAAAACATAAACTAACATCCATTTAAA
This sequence comes from Acer negundo, assembly GCA_035582765.1. Lineage (NCBI taxonomy): Eukaryota > Viridiplantae > Streptophyta > Magnoliopsida > Sapindales > Sapindaceae > Acer > Acer negundo. The sequence continues at coordinate 46,053,725 of CM069241.1, forward strand.
TAAAAACATAACAATATTTTGTGAAACAAAAAAAATATATAACAAATAAGTTTTTTTTCTTTTTTTTCCTTTCTTTTTCGGACTATAAGTCTACACTTGCCTATGAAATTAAAAAAAATATAATCAAACAATGAGTAAAAATAAATAAATAAATAAAATAAAGAAACAAATATGAACAAAAAAAATGGAATGCAAAATTAAATTTGCATTAATGATGATTGTGGATCATATCAACGAATTCCTTGCATTTCTTTAGAAACGTTAAAATAGCTATCCAATGAGAAACACAATAAAATAGGGGACATAATCAAAGAATATATTATACTATGATTTTTATGTATGGCATAGATAAGATATTGGCAGATGCGGCCTTGGGGCGAGTCCAGGGAGGCGTCCTCCCCAGGCCTGTCATTTCTAGGGGCCTTTAATTTCATGTTTTAATTGCTTATGTATGGGTTGAATTATAAAATAAAAAAATGATCCAATAGAAATATTGCTACAGAAAAAAGGGCCTTTGTTTTTAAAAAGCCCGGACATTATAAAACAACAAATTAAGGGTTCTGATGCCCAATTCATTTTATTTAAAAAAAAAATTCAGACTATACCCAATTTTGTTAGAGTTTCATCTCTTTTATACCGTCAAAAGCCCAAAAACCTATGCAAAACCCTAGAAACTAGAGAAAGAGAGAAAAATCAGAGATGGGAAGGTCAAGAAGGAAGTACTGGCAATTGAGAACGAAGGTTTGAGTGGCACTTCCAAAGAAGAAGCCACATGTGTTTAAGAAGGCCTTCACTCTCCCTCCCAAGTTCACTCTCTCGTCGACGAGCTTCCACAATAGGACGACCAAGGCACCGTCATTCGAAACTATATCTTTCAACTTCGTTTCAACCCCAACTTCCTCATTGTCTGTTCTTTGAACACCCACACCCACACTCCCTGTCTGTTCTTTGTTCACCAACACAGTCACACCCACGAACACCACCGAACCAAGCCATCCTCGTCGTCGATCGATAATCACCCAACAACCAAACATCCACAACACCACACCTCATTGTCGATCTGGTAGTTGGTTCGATTGGTGATGATGAAATCTGATGGTCGATGGTGAGTGAGAGAAAGAGATTCGGGTAGTTGTCCTGGTCGAACTGGATTTGACGGACGGTGATGCGATCGTGTAGGTTGGGAGGCTCGCGGCAAAGATCAGGTAGTGGTGGCGTTGGATAAGGAACTTCACAGCAAAGATCAGGTGGTGGCGGCGTCGGTGGCAACTGTGACGGTGTCGGAAAAGAAGAAGAAGGAGAGGAGAGAAGCAAAGGCAGAAGAAGAAGAAAAAGAAGAAGAGAGAAGCAAATGAAGAAGAAGAAGAACAATGATAATGAAGAAGAAAGAATGAGAGGAAGAAGAAGACACGCGGTCTAGAGAAAGAAAGAAGAAGTAAAAAAGAAAAAAAAAATAAGTTTTTTATTTAAAGTGAAAAACAAAACGAAAAATAAAATGGAAAACATTAAAAACTTATTTTGGAAATTTTTCACTTTTAACAATGATGTTGTTTTTATTTTTATTTTGAAAATAAAATGAAAAACAAAATAGGAAACGTAAACGAACGAGTATTCAAAATTGGATTTGGAAAATAAATAAAATATATATATAAAAAGGGTACCAGACAGCCCCTTAACTTTTTTTTTTTTTTTTTAACGTGAACTAACTAAATTGCATTAAAAAAAAAAAAAAAATGATTGCAATCTGGGTGATAATAGTCCAAAAATCTGGGTGATAATAGTCCAAAATAGCAAATTTTTAGGTGGAATTTCAGCTTGCTTGTTGGCTTGTTGCGGATATCGATAATATATTTATTTTTTACAATTTCATCACCACGCAGTATTGATGATCGTATCTATATTATAATTTATAAGATTTCATTTAATCTTTTATATATATTTAAAATTTGACTTCATCAAGTTAGGAGTTTGCCTATATTACCCTTATCAAGTTTGGAGTACGTTTATTGGTTCCATTATACGGGAGGAATATCCTATACTTTATGATTTAACAGATAAATGTGAAATTCAGATCATTATCATACATATAAAATGAAAAATACATTGTCACTTTCCATATATATCAATAATAATATATATATATATATGATATATCATGATCCATATATTATATTTTTAAGGTTAATTGACACTGATGCCTCCTAAATACTTCTAAAATATGCATTATGCCCCATATACTTTTTTTAATCGCCATAAACCCTATGAACCATCATAAATTGACAATTGCTAAAGGAATTTGCCCCCTGGTTGCACCTGGTGAGGGGGCAAATTCCTTCAGCGATTGTCAATTTATGAGAGTTCAGGGGGTTTAATGGCGAAAAAAAAAACATAGGGGTAAGGCGCAAATTCGACTATAGTTCAGGAGGTATCAGTACTAATTCGCCTATTTTTAAAGATAATGTTTAGTTAATTTACATCATAACAAAAGTTTAAAAATTTTAACGATCCCTAATGTCTATCATTACAATAATCTTGATAAAATTACTATAATCTTGAAACGTAAAGTTTTTTAACAGCTATAAACAGGCTTTATGTTTTAATAAAGGACTAATTGTACAAACATCTCATAAGTTTAGACATAATTGTATGTATATGGAACTTTTAACCATAATTACATAAACGTCCTCTGCCGTTAGTTGACTTCCGTTAACTCTAACCGTTGACCACAATTTTAACCCACAATGACTAAAGTGCCCCTAGTTGCCTATTTTGTTATTTAAATTAATAATTAAAAAATGAAACAGAAAAGAAAAAGAAAACGAAATAACAAAATCAATCATTTTTTTTTTCTCTTTCATTTTCTCAACCTCCAAACACAATCCAAAAAAACTTAACAAAAAAAAAAAAAAAAAAAAACAAAACAAAACAAAACTCAATCCCAAAAATCAAATCCTCAAACAACAACCAAAAATCAATCCACAACTAAAAACTCAAATCCATCAATTCCACAACCAGTTAACCACATCCATTAAAAAAATATATAAAAATTAGAACTTCAATAGTGGATATTTAACTTTTCAGGTTGAAGTTATATTTATATTTATTTATTTATTTTAAATAGATGTGGTTAACTGATTGAGGTATTGATGGATTTGAGTTTTTATTTGTGGATTTGATTTTTTGTTGTTATTTGAGGATTTGAGTTTTGGTTTTGATTAGTGGGATTGAGTTTTGGTTTTTTGTTTGTTAAGTTTTTTTATTTTTTTTATTATTGGATTGTGTTTGGGGGTTGAGAAAATGAAAGAGAAAAAAAAATATGATTGATTTTTTTTGTTTTCTTTGTCTTTTTTGTTTCATTTTTAAATTATTAATTTAATTAATAAAATAGGTAACTAGAGACACTTTAGTTATTATTGGTTAAAATTGTGGTCAACAATTAAAGTTAACGGAAGTCAACTAACAATAGAAGATATTTGTGTAATTATGGATAAAAGCTTCATATGTATTTAATTATGTCTTAAATTTAGGAGACTTTTATACGATTAGTCCTTTGATAAAAAACTTGTAAGACTCGAACCGATCGGTGGTGCTAATCAGAAATGCACTACTACTTAAGCTAATATGCCATAATTAAATGAGTAACGTTAGATATTACAACTAAAATAACTAAAATAACAACCATTCCAACGGATCACAATTGGCACAACAGAACACATACACACGTGTCACTTGAGGTGTCAGTATCTTTTTTCCACTGTCCTCTGCATATTTAACCGGAGAAAAGCAAATTCTTATTCCACTGACCTCATTCCTCAACTGTCTTCTTTCATTTTCAACGAATCAAAAAGTTTGATCCTTCAATTTCAATCTCACTCTCTCGCTCTCGCTCTCTCTGTTGTGTCAAAGCGAAAATAAAAACATGCGTACTTCTCTCTCTCTCGCTCTTAAATGTCTCCATCACTTTGATCTCATCCTATTCATATAGTTGTTGTTTTTTTTGTTTTTTTTTTTTTTTTCTTTCTATAACCGTCTATTAATAAATCCGATGATTAATTATAACAGCAATAAGTTTTTCGGTATTTCTGAGCTGATCCGTTGAATTCATTTGATTATGAATCTGTTTTCATTTTTTAAAATTTTTTTTTTTTATTATCTCGCGCGTTTTATTAATTGTAATTGCGTTTTGTTTGTGTGTGCTTTTAGTTAATATAAATGCATTCGCTGTTAATTTAATGCGATGATTTGATGTTGATTTCAGAGTTTTGAGCTGTTAAAAACAGCTCCTTTTAGATTGTGAATCTGACGCTTTTTTATGATGTTTTGGATCGGCAATTTGATATTACTTTTCGAGGTTTTATTTTGTTAGATTTTTTCGTTTGTTTGGTTGCCGAGACATAAATGAGAAAAAGGAAAGGAAAAGATGATTTTTTTTTTTCCTTTTCAAATTTATGGTTTGTTGTAAAAGTTTTTATCTTTTTCTCAGTTTCTATGATGAAATATGTGAATTGAAGGTGAAAATTCAGCTGACGGAGTGTAGTTGCATGTTGATATTTTTTTCTTCGTTGGCTTAATTGGTTTTGTTGATTTGATTTGTCTATAAGGTAAAACAATTTGAAGTCATAGAAGCTGTGAATTTCTAATTTTCTATTAGTTACTAATAAGTGAATTTCTTTGCTTCTTCAGTGAAGAGCAAAAAATCTTGCTCGACTCAGGTTGTTGATAGGGACGGTACATTCAACATTACCGGAATCGATCATTTTATCAAGGAGGTTAAGTTGGGCAAATGTGGGCTGTCATATGCTGTAGTCTCCATCTTGGGACCACAAAGTAGTGGTATGCACTCTTTTCTCTTAGTGTTAATGGGTTTATGTCATACAATAGGGGTTCTCCTGTTTGTAGTTGATAAAATGTATTTCAAACGAATGTTGCATGTTAGAACTTAGAAGTTAGAAGAATATAACTGCTAAAGTGCAAAAAAAGTTTTATTGAGGCAATGCTTTATGTTACATTTTTCAAATAAATGGAGATATAATGGAATTCATTTGAAGTCTCCATGAAATTTTTTGTCATATTGTCATGAAATGTGAAGTTCTTTTTCTACATTATATCAATGGTGCTGGTCTCTTTATGTTTTTTTTATTTTATTTGTTACTTATACTTCACAGGATATTTTTTTTCGGCCTTTCTGTTTTATTTATTAATCTTTTGTTTATATGGTATGTTATAGCTTGCATAAGTCATAGGTACCCATTTAAAGAGTTTCATGTTAATTTCCATGTTTATGACAGGAAAGAGCACACTACTAAATCATTTATTTAATACCAACTTTAGGGAAATGGATGCGTTGAAAGGAAGGTATGTTCGCTTATTACTTTCAGTCTTTCATGATACTGTTTTTCTTAATTGAATTTTGATTGACTAAGTATTTGCTTCTCTTCAGGTCTCAAACCACAAAAGGTATTTGGATGGCAAGATGTGCTGGCATTGAGCCCTGTACACTTGTAATGGATTTGGAGGGTACTGATGGAAGAGAACGAGGAGAGGTACTTTTGCATGCCCATCATCCGATCTTAATTTATATGAATTTGGATTTCATTGCCATCACTAGTTCTTTTTTAAAACTATTTGGTGTTCACTGTATAACCGTATGCATCCAATAGCTGCATATGTGCCCTTCCCTAAGACATCTTAATATTTGTTCTCTCTAACCTCTCTATTTCCTTGCCCCAAATGGTTAGCCATAATATCTTTGTTTTTGAGAAAACAGGTCCTCAAAACGGTTATTTAAGATTTTTAAAGGTGTAGTTACCTGATCTTTTTGCATTTCTGTGGTTGTAGGTAGCTACTTAGTTAGGAGAGTGGATTGAATCATGGAACCAAAACAATAATATTCAAATTTCTGTCGGATATAAAAGCTTAATAAAGGATACAAATTTTGATTCTTTTGCTTATTTATGCATAAAGTGTATTTGATTATATATCATACTCAGGACTAAAGAAGTCGGCATATATTGTAGGTTTTGATTTTTATTATCATTTCAATAGACAAGGTTAGAGATCAGGATTTTTAATTCAAGCTACTGGGATTCCAGTGTGGTGTTATGGATATTTAAATATATGCCGATTCTTCTTGATTCACAGTTTTGGAGTTCCTCAAACGTAAGATTTGTATGATTCTACTGGGATGCATGGTTCTTGTTGCTGTTTGTTCTAAGTGGAACTTGGACATATAATTTGGGTTTTATTTGGTTTGGATTTTGAGATGTAGAAACCATAATTTTTGGTTTTTTAGAAACAATAGATATATGTGTTGCTTGCTGATTCTTATCTGTTATTTCTCCTTGCAGGACGATACTGCCTTTGAGAAGCAAAGTGCCCTCTTTGCCCTTGCTGTTTCAGACATAGTGCTAATAAATATGTAAGCTCTTTTTGTGTAGCATTAGGAGGGTGTATTAGTTGGATTCTGCACATCTTTCTTTTTTCTTTTTTAATTATTTCTTCTTTCGGTGAGATGGCCTTCCACTTCCTTTTCAATAATCTTCCTAAGCACATTTGATGTAGGTGGTGTCATGACATTGGCCGTGAGCAAGCTGCAAATAAACCTCTATTGAAGACTGTATTCCAGGTAATCTACATTTATCTACCTGTATACTACCAGTATTCTGAATTATAGAAGTTCCAATTTTATTTATTGATGGTGGAGTATGCTTACAGGTTATGATGCGTTTGTTTAGTCCACGAAAGACAACTTTGATGTTTGTCATACGTGATAAAACACGGGTATGTTCCTTTCCTTTGTTCTATTTTATTGAGTCACTTGACAACTCTTAGTTGATTTTTTGTTGAATTTATTTTAGGTTTTTCATTTGGTCAACTATTTACCAGGCTTTTTGACTATTGAGTTATGATACTGATTCTATTTTTATTTTTGAATAGACACCGTTGGAAAATTTAGAGGCTCTTCTAAGAGAAGATATTCATAAGGTATAAGGATTTAGTGCTTCATTCTCTTTTTGTTTGTTTTTTTTTTTTTTTTTTTTTTTTTGAAATTGACTTTGATGGTGTTGTTTTAAATTGTGTACTGTTTCCTTTATAATGTTAACTGCAGATATGGGACTCTGTTCCTAAGCCAGAAGCACATAAAGAGACTCCATTAAGCGAATTTTTTAATGTAAGATGTCATGCTCATATATGCTTTGCACGTCTTCATTCTTTTATAGGGTAACAAACTAACAATTGGTGTCATTGATGATTCAATATGGTCAGGTTGAAGTTGTTGCTCTCTCCAGCTATGAAGAAAAAGAGGAGCATTTCATAGAGCAGGTATGACACGCACTTCTAACATCTCTTTGGGATATCTGAACCATTTATGAATTGAAATTATTTTGTTTTCTTTGTTTGGAGCGTGCAAAACCAGCCTGTTTTGTCACCCTTGATATATTTTTTAGAAGAAATAAATAAGTTCAAGAATTTCCAACAGATGGGCTTTTATTGATTATCTGTTATTACATTTGACATGAGTTTTATTTTTGTATTACTTGTTGCATTCAGATTTTATGTTCCTGGAATATAAGTGATTTCATTTTTTTATTCACCACCATGTAATTGAAATGTATCACCTGTTCCATCATGTTACCTGTTAGTTAGATTTTGTGTTGCAATCTGGAAAAGTGTCTGTACGTATCACTGAGTGAACTTTAACATATATTTGCTTTTGTTTTGATTGTTATAAATGTAGGTTGCTAATTTGAGGCAAAGATTTTTTCATTCTATTGCACCTGGAGGGCTTGCTGGAGATCGATGTGGTGTAGTTCCTGCTTCAGGGTTTTCTTTTAGTGCTCATGAAATCTGGAAAGTCATTAAGGAGAACAAAGACCTTGACCTTCCTGCCCACAAGGTAACCCTGTGAATACATTTTTTTGCAAGGGATATTTAATAAATTATGCACGTTCTCGTGATATTGATGTTTGCAATGATCCATCTATTTCTAGGTTATGGTGGCTACTGTGCGGTGTGAAGAAATTGCGGATGAGAAGTATTCCAATTTTGTTGCAAATGAGGTACCTTATTTTCTTGTATTTTTTTTTTCAAATATAGTTAATGTTCTATACAACGGCACCTGCTGAATTGGTTTGAAAATGCTGCAGAGGTGGACTGATTTGGAGGAGGCTGTACAGTCCGGTCCAGTTTCTTGTTTTGGGAAGAAGCTCAACTCAATTATTGAGAGTAGTATGTCAGGGTGAGAACATTTCATTTTTCATGACATCTAGGAAACAAAAATTGACATATATCTAAGCACCTCACTCTACATGTATTTGATGTCCAAAGTATCAAATATTAGGTTACCACTAGTTTGAGCTTCTTCTATAAAAAAAGGGACAGTTTTAACTATTTGAGTCTGAAAGGTTATCCCTAAACCCAAAAGCTTAAAGTTGCTAGTCAAAGCCCAAACAATATTTTAAAGCTCTTTAACATTCCCCCTCACATGCAAGACCAATGGTCTTGTCACATTTACTAAGCCTAGAAGCTAACACGAAACAAATTTAAATAACAAAATTTTAAATACAATTATAATCACGTGATTTTGATTTTTGGCATGGTTTCTTTGTCTGTTCTATACATGTTTTTTGCATTATCTGCAATAATATCTGAATTTTTTTTTTCAATTTTATTTATCTAAAATCAAGATTTTTTTGGTTTATCCATTCAGGTATGATGAAGAAGCTGTGTATTTTGATGAAGGTGTTAGAACTGCAAAGCGAAAACAGCTTGAAGAGAAATTATTTCAAGTAATACTTCTTTTCAGAATTAGTTGCAAACTGTAGCTGTCACTTTTTTTTTTTCCTTTCTCTATATGTCTACATTATACCAGTCAAACTGAGTATCTGGTATTTGAATTATTTGGCATCTTTGTCTCTCATGCAATTGAAGGGATGGGAAATATGGTGCTTAGTCTTTTGGAGTATAAGATTGGTATAATGATTCATGTACTTTCTGGGAATCTTAATCATATTTGTTCGAATTAGAGTCTGAAAAGGAAAAGAAAAGGATTGACCTTTAGGACACATGGCTAGATATGGGACTTTGCAAAAGTAGGCTCATTTGGACCTTATCTGGCCTATTGTGGTTCATCTATCTATTGTATAATTGTTTCCCAATTGCATATTTTAAGTATTTAATTCTCTTTGTATTTCATTTTTAACTCTTTGGTCATAACTTGTCTTATTGACTTGTTAGCTTGTCCAACCGGCTTTCCAATCTATGTTGGGACATCTAAGGTTTGGAACTCTAGATAAATTCAAGGATGCATTTGATAAGTCTTTGAGTGGAGGGGAAGCATTTTCTTTGGCTGCGCTTCACTGCTCCAAGACTTGTATGGCTATGTTTGATGAAGGATCTGCAGGTATAGTACAATTTAGTAATGGGCATTTTGTTACACAAGCAGAATTGCGTGAAATCCCTCTGCAAAATGGAATGAAATATAGATATTTTTAAATTTAACATCTGAAGGAATGTACAAATAGATTATTGCATGGTCTACAAGACATGATCAGACATTTTAGATTAATTGTTATGTTAATGCATGGAAAGGGTGAAACTGACATTTTAGGTAAGTAAATGGGCTATGACTGTTGAACAAATGTGCTTACCTAAAGTACAATTTTTTCTTTTGATTAGTTTCAGATTTTACAATTGAAATAGCAAACTGGGACACATCTAAAGTACGGGATAAGCTCCAACGTGATATAGATGCGCATATTGCATCTGTTTGTGCTGCCAAGCTGTCTGAACTGACTAGTTCCTTTGAGGTATAATTAAATTTTAAATGCATAATGTTATGATTGTCAATGTCATCAATGAGTAGATTTCTAGTGGAGTGTGTAAATTTGGTTTTTATGCAACTTCTGAAGAATTTTGGCCCAATACTACTGGGTTAAAAAAATTACGGTTCGCCAAGAAAGCTGTCTCGAAGACCTTAATGATGGTAACTATTATCTTTGCAGTCAAAACTAAATGAAGCATTATCAGGACCTGTGGAAGATCTCTTAGATGGGGCTAGCAGCGAGACCTGGCCCACAATAAGAAAACTTCATCAACGTGAGACTGAATCAGCTGTGTCTGGGCTCTCTGATGCAATTTCTGGTTTTGAAATGGATGAGGAGACCAAGCAGAAAATGCTTGCAAGTCTAGAAAATTATGCAAGAGGTGTGGTTGAAGCAAAAGCAAAGGAAGAAGTTGGATGGGTACTGCCCCGTATGAAGGAGAGGTAGTATCTCCTTGCAATAATTTATTTAATTTTTTGGTTTCTTTAAGATTCGTATGGAGATTTACTGTTAAATTGTCAATAGGTTTACGACGCGATTTAGCCATGATTCTAATTCAATGCCACGGGTTTGGACTAGGAAGGAAGACATTCGAGCAATCACTAAAACTGCTCGCTTAGCAGTATGGCAGCTTATAAAACTAAATTTTCAATCTAAATTTTTTTATTTTCCTTGGCTCCTGGCTAATTTTATCTTATTGTTGCTTTCCAGTCCTTAAAATTGCTTTCTGTTATGGCTGTGCTCCGTTTGGAAGAAGAGGTCGATAATGTTGAGAAAACACTTTCTGCCGCTTTGGTGGACGCTACTGATAAGAGCACTACAAAATTTGACTCTCTGGCCTTAAGCACTTGGGAACAGGTACTTTTTTCAGATGTTCTTTCTACTGAACTCTAGAATTTGATGCTCAAAAGATAAATGAAATGAGGATTTGGATTGCCAAACTTCCAAATTGTACCCGATGTTTAGATATCAAAATACTTTTATCTTTTACAAACTACTTGGTTATGGCCCTTTTAGCTTCGTATATTTCTATTATGCATATGCTTGTAACTGGCCTCTTATAGTCTTATTTGGCAAAATCATGAATACCCAAATGTGCGACGCAAATGTGGAAAGTCCCTCAGCGGTTGCAAGCCACAAGCTGCCCCATGCATTTTAATGCCACATCATATCACTTTTGTGCAGTCATGTAGGAGAGCATCTTCACATCTTCACTGAGTAGTTGCTGATTTTCTGTTACAGGTCCCATCCTCAAAAACATTGATCACACCTGTTCAGTGCAAATCTTTGTGGAGGCAATTTAAGACAGAGACAGAATATATTGTGAATCAGGCCATTTCTGCTCAGGCACGATATCTCTTATATAATTCAATTTTAATTCTGTCATATTATATATTATGTACCAAACGGGATCTCTTAATAATGTGAAAATCAGCATGGACCGGGTGATACTGATGGGTTATATATGTCCTAGTTGCTCTGTTGATGGTTCTAGAAACTTACTGGTGGGTAGCCTTATGAGGTACATGGGCTGGTGAAATATTGAGTTGCAACACTATGAAATTGTGTTGGTCACCAAAATAAAAATTTAGATTGCTGAAAAGTTTTACTACTTGGATAATTTATCTACAATGTGATTTTGAACTCCATATTTGGTCAATTAACTCAACTCATAGTATAGTTTCAACCTTGGATCTGCATAGATTAACTCAACTCAGATGGATTAAAGTTTATCTGGGTTTAGCTGCCTAAACAATGTAAAAAGGCCTTGTAAATTATCTTATTACTTGCCATAAATTGAGAGTCGATTGCTTCTTAAATCTGTTTAGTTGCATGTAGAAAAAGGTTTTATTTGAGTGAGGACAGATTAGGTGGTAGGTCAAGGTCTAGAGGACTAGATAATACTGCTGTATTTTCTCTGATGATGATGCTTCATTGATTAGCCCCATTTTTACACTATTTTCAGGAAGCCAACAAGCGCAAAATCAACTGGTTAGCACCTCCGGGGGCAATTGCTGCCTTGCTTATCCTTGATTTCATGATTTTAAAAGGCAGTTTGAGGCGTATGCCTCGAGCACGCCTCAAACTGCCGAGGCGGAAAGGCGGCCAGAAAACGCCATGAGGCGTATGCCTCAGGTAGGTACTCGGAAACGTAAGTCTCGGAATTGGAGGTTTACCGCCTCGAGGCGTACGAAGTAAGCACCGGCGTGAAATTTTGTGATTTTCAGTACTTGTTCCCAATAATGAAATTTTCCGATTATGCAAACATGTGAAAACTCTTATAATACATGTGGCCGTCCACAGCAATAGTTCGATTCTTTGAACAAACTAAAAGTTGTGTTTGACTTTCAGTACTTGTTGCAAATTAAAGTCGATTCTTCGAACTTGACATCATATGAATTATGGATTGATATTTGAGTAGTTGAGCTTGCTTTTTTATTTTTTGTAATGCAGTAGTTCTCGTTGGCTACTTTGTATTCAGCTCTGTATTAGGTTAGAGAAAAGATTTCTCGCGCTTTCTAGATAGTTTAACATTTTCTTCTTTAAAATTGTTGGAAGCTTGATTTCTTGATAACCATAGTTTATCTTCTAAGGAAGCTGAATACTTCTAATAAATCTTAATGCTTGAGTGCGATGGTTCATCATGCAAGAAGGGATTGGTATGTCAGGGTATATAGCGCACACACACACACTGTAAATATGGTACTTATGTTTCTTACAAGGGATAGCAAATTAAAACAAAATGAGTTGCAAGTAATTTCTGAAAGTTATGAACAGTTTCTTGTCTTGATAATTGTAAAAATAGTTTCTTTGAAATATATAAATAACACCAAGAAAGTTCTTTTGAATTTTTATTTATGAATTGCACCGAAGAACTTCTGCATGTCACCACTAGACTCATGCCGATCTTAGATCCTAAAATATGTGTATGCCGGTCTTCCCCCTCCCACCTTCCTCATATTTTCATTTTATCTTGAATTACTCTGCCCTCTTCTCTTTATTGCATATCTTTTTGTTTGTTTTTATCACCAAACAAGGTCTGATATCTTGTGTGCATGCTTCTTCCTGTGTGTCTCTGATGTAATTCAATCATTAAAACATTGCTGGAAATAGTGGTGCATAGATAAAGTGGTGGTGGTGGTGGTGGTGGTTCTTCTTGTTGGCTTTTTTTCCTGTATATAATAATTATTGGAATTTGTTGCATATATGCTGAAAACATCAAAAGAGAAGTCTTAACTTATTGCAGTATATATATATATATATATACACATATAACTGAACCAAACCGATCAACCCAACCTTTATTGTTTGGGTTGGTTCGATTACACATATAAAAAATGGGTGGTTCGGGTTGTCTTTTTGACAAACCGATTAAAGGTGTTTCGATTTGGGTTGAGTGAAATAATTTACCAACCCAACTCAAACCAAACCACATATTTTAGAAAGTAAAACTAAAATATAAAATTCGTCTACGTTTTTTATTCAATTCAGGTTTTATAACCTTTACTGATTATTTTAAGCTTTTATAGTTTATTTATTTGTTTTGATACAATTCTTTTGATTAATTGATTTATTAAGGTTTCAAAAGCATAAATGTTATCAAACATGTTTTTAATTAGAGTATATATACATGTATATATGTATATATATTTAATATTTTATGTTATGATTTTTTATTTAAATATTTTTTATAATATAATACCAATAAAAAAAAAAAAATTGAGTTCAAATCTAAACCGATAAACCAATCCAAACCAATCCGATCTTATTTGGTTTGGTTTGAATCGGTTTGAAAAATCACATTGGTTTGATTTGTGTTGAAATATAACTAAACCGATCCATATTGGTTTGGTTTGATATTGAGCTTCAGCCTAAACCAAACCGAAAACGTACACCCCTTTATATTATATATATATATATTTTTTTTTTTTCCCCTCTTTTTTTAGCTTTAGATTTTGCCGAGGATTGGCCAATAATGGAGCATTTGACTATATTAGCTTGTGTTCCTTTTCATTTCTGCGTGACTGATTTATTTTCTTTTTGCAGGAGATTCATCAAATGAGCCAATGCTCTTATTTCCCAAAAGCACAATTAGACGTAAAAGGAATCATGGATTCTTTGCTGATATGACAGATGAAAACAATGGTGTGTATGTTTTTTCACTTGAATATCACAAATTTCATGTTAAATTATGCAAACTTTGCAAAATCTGTATCACAGGTAACATTCAACTTCAAATTAGATAACCCGACCGTATTATAGTGTTATTTGATTTCGGTAAGTCTCTAATAAAATCCTTACCTTTTAAAATCACAACTTCTTGTTAATGTAGTGGTAAGAATTGCATTATTTCATTGACAATATTTTTCATGGTCCAATTTATACAACAAAGTACACCCTCAAATAATTGAATATTGCAAGGCCCGAAACAGATCCAGTTGAGATAAATAAATGAACTGCGGGTTCAAGTTCCCCTTCCCTAAAAAATCTCGATTTATGTAAAACTGTAATATTTTCAAAAATAAAAAATATTACTCTATTCAATAATATCCAAGAGGATGATATATGAAATATGTTTGCTTACTACCCTAAATGAAAACTATTAGAGCATCTCCAATGCTATTATGCATTTAGAAAAAATGGAGTGCCACATAGGATATATATTAAAAAAGTTAGAAAAAATCTCTCCAATATTATTATCTAAGTTGAATATGGAGATGATGTAGACAAAAAAAAGTTAGAGAATATGGAGTTGGGTTTCTAATTCTAGAAACCCTCCTAGAAATGCTGACTAGGATTTCTAACTCTTTCCACCAATAAGATTAAACCTCATTTAATTGTAAAATAAAAAATGAGAGAGAGTGTAATAATTGTTTTATTATGATTGGACATAAAATGGATGCATATTTGACTTTAAATAATTGCATTGGAGATGTGAATATACATTTCTCTAATTTTTTTTCAAAAGTGGACCCTTAATAAATAGAAATGCTGATGTGTCACTATTTAGAAACTCAAAAATGCATATTTGCATTGGAGATGCTCTTAGCATTAGCAACAAATTAGAAAGCAAAAATGCAATTTTGTCAATTAATTTCAAGCACATACTAGGATTTAGTCATTTAGACATGCAAACAAAACTTCAGACGCCTGATTGGTGATGATTAGGGTTAATAAGTTTAAGTTTACAAGTATAAGTTTACAGGAAATGGTATAATTAATACTACTTACTATGTTAAATGATCATTAATTTTTAAAAATTAGGCTCATAATTAATTGGATGCAAAAGTAATATACAGGGTCAAGTATTGCATTCACAAGAAAGAGAACAAATTTAAAGAATATCCAACTTTTATATATATATATACGAAAAATTTCATATGAGGATGTCCTGATAGAATTATATAAGGACATTGAATGTGAGCCACTCGTTTTACATACTTTGACTTGGTATGTATGCACTTGTCAAATCACTTTTATAAATGAGTGGTTCACATTCAATATCATGATAACGTTATATAAGAATGTTCTGATAGGAACGGGACGTTATATATATATATATATATAGGGATGGATGCATGAGAAGGCTACCCGGCTCTCAAAAGAAAAATATATATTTATTATGACTAATTGCACAAACACTCCTGATATTAGGTCTAATTATATTAATATGCAAAATTTGTTTATAATTGCACTAACACTCTCTACCATTAGTGTAATTTATTTCATTTATTTATTCTAACTTAAAATCAATAGACAATAATTAAAAAAAAAAAATCATTTATTTCATTAGTTATTAATTTTGTTGAGAAAAAAAAATTAAAAAAAAAAACACGAAAGGCTGTAATGGAGGTGAGCAAAATATAACATACAGAAATCATGGGTGTGTTAAGTTTGAAAATTAGGGTTTAGTTTTTTTATTTATTAATAAAGTGATATTTGAAGATATGGATGTGATTAATCGGTGTACATAGTATTTTGTTTATTTTTAATTAAACTAATTTGTCTTTATTGGTAAATTTCTATTGGGATATTTTTGTAATTAAAATTTTTATTAAAATATGGGTTTGCTTATCATATTTATGGGTGTTAATAGCGACTCCCTAATAAAACTTACAAACAATCAATCACAATTGACAAAAGTATTATTTTATGCTTGTTTTACATATAATATTTCCTTGCTTTTATTTCAATTTTTTGATCGTATAATTTAGATTCATTTCATTTTGTTATATTTGTTAGTTTAAACAATTTAAACCGGTCATTAATAGTAAATTTCCATAATAAAGAATCTATTTAAAAATAAGATATATATTGACAAACAAATCAATGTGAGAGTTTGTGAGTCATTAATTAAGCATTCAAATATATTGACTAAACAATTCAATACGAGGATTTGTGAGCCATTAATTAACTATTATAATATATTGACTAAACAAAAATAGATAAATCCAACAATTGATAACTAATGAATTGACTATATACTACTAGTGTACTAAAAAGAAAAAAAAAAACTATTTGTATATAGGGGTGTGCAGGATCCAATCCAATCGGATCGAATCCAGAGAGGTGATTGGATCAGATTGGATCCTAAATTCTAAAATCTATTGGATTTGATTGGATCTTGGATTTCATCTGTCAATCCGTCTAAAATATTAGGCCTTATTTTTATATTGGGTAATTTATTTTATCCACTACTTTCTAATGTAAAGACCCAACCAAAATACAATTTTTAATGTTACTATTTTGAGTTTTTTTTTTCTCAATTTCTCTACAGCCAACAATCTGCCATCTTCTTTTCTTCTATTCTTCTTTATTAACATCACGGCTTATTAAGTTTACAACTGGAGTTGATGTATAATGTTTATAAACTTTTTGAATTATACAAAGTTTACAGGTTATGTCATGTAATTTTTTTTAATGTTAATTTTATTTGAATTAGTTAGTAATGTCTGAATAATTAATTTTATTTTGTTTATTTCAAATTATAACTTTTATGTATTACGAATGACTTTATATTAATTCGATCCATCGGATCATATCGGATCGGATCGGATCGGATTGAAGTATTTAATAATCGGATCGGATCCCGCTATAAAATTGGATCAGATCAGATTGCAATTTCTTCGATCCAATTGGATTGGATCGGATCGGATCTTGGATCATGGCAAATCCATTGGATCCGATCTGCCACACACCCCTATTTGTATATATAATTTAGCCCGGTCTGCAAACATTTCCTGGGTCCGCCCTTATATATATATATATAAATTTTTAAGTCAGTTTATCCTGATATAACTTCGTGAGGATTGAAGTATTTAATAATCGGATTGGATCCAGTTATAAAATTGGATCGGATCAGATTGCAATTTCTTCGATCCAATTGGATTGGATCTTGGATCATGGCAAATCTATTGGATCCGATCTGCCACACACCCCTATTTGTATATATAATTTAGCCCGGTCTGCAAACATTTCCTGGGTTCGCCCTTATATATATATAGAAATTTTTAAGTCAGTTCATCCTGATATAACTTCGTGAGGATATCGAATGTGAGCCAATAGTTTTACATACTTTGACTTAAGTGTGTATGCACTTGTCAAAACTAATGGCACATTCAATATCCTGATAAAGTTGTATCATGATGCACTGACCGGATTGAGATATTATATATATATATATATATATATAACAGCTGTGGTGTAGCGACTCGAACCTGGAACATTGTAATGAGTGTGATTTGTCGGTGACACATTATGCGATAAGGAATAACTAACTTGAAAGAGAGCAAATTGATGGAGGCTTGATGTGTATAATTAGTAGAGATAATTCTATAAAATAATTGTATATGTAACATGATTTTAAGCATATTATTCAAATATGAATCATATGATGACTTGAAATATTTATTATATATAAAAAAAAATTCATAAAAGAAAAAAACTTTTTTTTTATTCATATAAAATCAACTAAAAAGTGGCTCATTCCCATCGTCAAAATTAATCATAAATTGAAACTGAAATGAAATTTTGTGATTGAATATAAAGTGAATAAATTATAAAGCAATTCTTCTTTTGGCTATACTATTGGGGGACATAGATCGTATTAACGTATTCCTGCATTTCTTCGAAACTTTAAAATAGCTATCCAATGAGAAACACAATAAAATAGGAGACATAATCAACGAATATATTATACTATGGTTTTTATGTATAACATAGATAAGATATCGGGACATTATTCCCACAATGAAATCTATGTGCCCGAAATCAAAATAAGATTTAAAAAGGACAAAAACCTAACCCCACAAATGTAGAGGTTACATACATAATTATTCCACCAACTTTACCGGTCGTTGGCTTTTTAAACTTATACCGTAAAAGCATTAAAATAAGGAATAAGATGATGGTAGCTACCGGATTTACTATTTTATTACCTTTTTTTATTTTTTATTTATTTTAAGATTGATTTTCTTTTATAGCTGAGATTCACAATTGGCCATACGGACGGCGATTTTGGACTCAACACAGTCAGCTTGCAAACCTAATACCAGGGTAGAGTGAGCCGTATTAAGATGACGGTAAATAGAAAATAGACACTTGCACATTATACTTATATGAAATATACATTTACTGTTGTTTGTGATGCTGCTTTATATGTTATGCAGTGGCATCGTCAACCTCAAGAGCTGGAGTGACCCTCAGAATATACCAAACAAAACACGCACCAAAATAGCAGAAATGGAAATCTCGGTCTTTGAACGAATACCTTTCAATGCAAATTGGCATTTGTCCCAAGCTGGCTTGTTCTTCCTCTTA
The DNA here is from genome assembly GCA_035582765.1 of Acer negundo. NCBI lineage: Eukaryota > Viridiplantae > Streptophyta > Magnoliopsida > Sapindales > Sapindaceae > Acer > Acer negundo. The sequence continues at coordinate 46,072,369 of CM069241.1, forward strand.
CCAAAATGGCATTTGCCCCAAGCTTTTGTTTGCACCAACCCCACTCGTTTACAGTTCCATCAAGTTGTTGAACCATGAAATTGTTAATAGCAATTTACTCAGTTGGGTCCTTGCCAACAAATGTAGGGCCAATGATTGCGTTAACATTCTCGACATCATGTCTTCTTCACCTTCTTCCTAGTTTCATTGTTCCTATGGCCGTTGATTCTTTACTTGTGGATTCACTACTGTTGATTCTCGACCGGTCTTTTCTTCTTGAGATTGGTGGGCAAAACAAACTATAAGAATGTTTACTACAAGTGTTTCAAGTGGAATAGAATTTAAAATTAAACTTGCCTTAATGATGATTGTAGATCGTATCAACATATTCCTTGTATTTCTTCAGAAACTTTAAAATAGCTATCCATTGAGAAACACAATAAAATAGGGGACATAATCAACGAATATATTATACTATGGTTTTTATGTATAACATAGATAAGATATTGGGACAAAATTCCCATAATGAAATCTATGTGCCTAAAATCAAAATAAGATTTAAAAAGACAAAAATCTAACCCCACAAATGTAAAGGTTACATACATAATTGTTCCACCAACTTTACCAGTTGTTGGCTTTTTAAACTTATACCGTAAAAGCATTAAAATAAGGAATAAGATGATGGTAGCTACCGGATTTACTATTTTATTACTGTCTTTTATTATTTTTATTTTTTAAAGATTGATTTTCTTTCATAGCTGAGATTCCCAGTTGGCCATGTGGACGACGATTTTGGACTCAACATGGTCAGCTTGCAAACCCAATACCAGGGTAGAGTGAGTCGTCTTAAGATGACGGTAAATAGGAAATAGACACATGGACATTATACTTATATGAAATATACATTTATTGTTGTTTGTGATGTTGCTTTATTTGTTATGCAGTGTCCCACATGCGGATGCAGTGGCATTGTCAACCTCAATAGCTGGAGTGGCCCTCAGAATATACCAAACAAAACACGCACCCAAATAGCAGAAATGGAAATCTCGGTCTTTAAACCAATACCTTTCAATGCAACTTGGCATTTGTCCCAAGTTGGCTTGTTCTTCCTCTTACCAAAATGGCATTTGCCCCAAGCTTTTGTTTGCACCAGCCCCACTCGTTTATAGTTCCATCAAGTTGTTGAACCATGAAATTGTTAATAGCAATTTACTCAGTTGGGTCCTTGCCAACAAATGTAGGGCCAATGATTGCGTTAACATTCTCGACATCATGTCTTCTTCACCTTCTTCCTAGTTTCATTGTTCCTCTGGCCGTTGATTCTTTACTTGTGGATTCACTACCGTTGATTCTCGACCGGTCTTTCTTCTTGAGATTGGTGGGCAAAACAAACTATAAGAATGTTTACTACAAGTGTTTCAAGTGAAATAGAATTTAAAATTAAACTTGCCTTAATAATGATTGTAGATCGTATCAACGTATTCCTTGCATTTTTTTCAGAAACTTTAAAATAGCTATCCAATGAAAAACACAATAAAGTAGGGGACATAATCAACGAATATATTATACTATGGTTTTTATGTATAACATAGATAAGATATTGTGACAGCATTCCCATAATGAAATCTATGTGTCTGAAATCAAAATAAGATTTTAAAAAGACAAAAACCTAACTCTACAAATGTAAAGGTTACATACATAATTGTTCCACCAACTTCACCGGTCGTTGGCTTTTTAAACTTATACTGTAAAAGCATTAAAATAAGAAATAAGATGATGATAGCTACTAGATTTATGTATTTTATTATTGTGTGAAGACTCTTGAGGAAGTTAGCGTAATTGGGCATCTTCTCTATCATCTCGAGTAAAGGAAGATTTATATGTACCTTGGAGAGAACATTAAAAATTTCCTTGAATGACTTGTCTAGCTTGTCCTTTTGTAACCTCTCCGCAAATGGAACCGATGGAATGTATATGTTTGGTGACTTATGTAAAAGTGAGGTCTTCTTAGGTACTGAATCTCATAATATTCTCATGCACAACCAAACACATGTATATTGGTTTCTCAGTAATCACATCATTTTGATTATCTCATACCAATCGGCCTCTTAGGTATTGAAGTATTACAAGAACTATTACAATAGAACTGCTAGTACTTGTATGTGCAGCTCGGATATCTACTCTCAGAACGAGAGATAACTACTCTCAGAATTTAGGAAGAAGACTCCTTACACATGTTTATAAAGTACGTATAATGGGATTTGAACCTCTCACCACTTATGTGGAAAGGAGGTGCACTATCGGCTCTACTAAAAGGTGATGTGCATATATATATATATATATATATATATATACACATATATAGGGTACTTTTTCTATCAACACCCCTTTATTTTAATACAATGAACACATTTGATGAAATTGCATGAAATTGTATGTTTTTCGATGAGATTTTTTTGTATGTATCATAAGAAAATTAAACTACACATTTGATAAAAATTTAAAATTTGTTTGGATTCAAAAACTATTTTTTCTAATATTTCCCTATTTTTAGATATTTATCTTAAAAAAAGTCGGAACAAATTTTTGTACCCGAAATTTTTTAATTTTTTTTTCCACAAATGTATTTCATTCTTTTTATCATCCATACAACAAATCACATCAAGAATCAATAAATTCCTTTAAAATTCACCAAAGGCAGAGACGAATATAGTGTAGGACGAGGGGGGTCTACTGCCCCCCCTGAAGTTTTAAAAATTTAAAAATTTACCTTTATTTTTATTTTTATAACATTCTTAATTTTTTTTTGTTTTTTTTTTTATCCTTAGTTTTCATGTTTTTGTGTTTTTATCCCTATTTCATTTTTAATTTTTCTAGTTTTCTATAAATGAGACATCTAATATTTTTCCTTCAAATCACATTTTTAAAATATCTTTGATTTTATATATAGTATTTCTTTCGATCAAACTTAAATATAAATGAAAATCGAATCATAATATATAAGTTTTATCTCGGCTAATATTTTTTCTCATTCAAATAATTTTGTTTTCTTTTACGATCTTACTTATCTCATTCACCATAATAGCATATATTATACTTTTAATATGTTATTTATTTATAAATAATCAATGTGTCAACTAAACATATACATATGTTAGACAATATGAGGTTGACATGGTGATATATATGCCCATCACACCATAAGGTTGTGGATTTGAGTCTCATCCTCTCCCCAAACCCCCGAATTATTATAATATTTCAAAAACATATACATCTATTTATGTTTAACTATTAAGATATTTTATCAAACAAACTTTTTAAAATTTTAAGAATTAAAATAGTTTTTGGATGTTAGAAAAATACTATGAGTACAATTTAATTTTTAATTAATTTTCTAACTCCTAAACATTATTATTGAATCATGAATAAATAGCCAAAAAGTTTTTCTATATTATGTTTAGCTTAATTTTAGACATTCCTACTCTATAAATCAATTTGTATTCCAACTATTAATGTGTCAATTGATAAATGAATACGGTATTTTTTTTTAATTAATTTTTTCTTTAATATACCCTATAAATTACATTACATAACTCATTATTTTACGACGTCCCTGCTGGAAACAATTTTTGGCTCAGTCCCTGACCAAAGGTGCTTAAAGTTTGCACGGTAAAAAGTCCTCATTGGAATTTTTTTTCTCTCTCTCTCTCTATGTATGTATACTAATAATAATAATAATAATATTCATTAACTTAAATCAATATAAATCTAATATTTAATAAAATAATATATAAATATATAAAAATACTTAAAATAAGGGAGGTTCTCCTATCAGGTCGTCCTAAAATTATAATTTCAAATTCCAGGACGATAGCCACATGTTCAAAAATAAGGTTGATTTTTTTTTTTTTGAACAAAATTTGAACACATTTGAACATGTGGCTATGGTTGGTCGTCTTGAAATTATAATTTCAAGACGATCTGATGGAGAACTGATAAAGTTATATCAGGATGCACCGATAGGAACGAGACTGTTAGTGTATTACTATTAAAAATAAATAAATACATTATTTTTATTTTTAAAAATAAACTCTATATCACATTTAACAAAATAAAAAAAAAAATAAACTCTATCAGCTATATATGACCGTCAGCGAGTGGTGCGTGTCCTTCACGCTCAAAGGTAGGCTGCGATCGAACCGTCCAACTTTTACCCAAAAAGATAGAGAGAGGGCGGCGGGTGGGCACCACACATGACATGACTCGCAAGTCGGTGGCCGCCGTGGAACTAACTGGGGCCCACATCTCCAAGCTGCCTGCTCCACGTTACTCCAACTAAATCGCAGGCTTTGTACACTTCGAACTGTACATGTGAAAACATTCTCATAAAAGCCTGATTGTCCAATCATATTGTGCCACGTTATCAATTCAAAATCTTAAATTTTATTTTTATTTTTTTTTAAGTATCTACTCGTAAATTAATTTTTTTTAACGTGAACTAACTAAATTGCATTGTTTAAAAAATAAAAATAAAAAGTGATTGCAATTTGGGTGATAATAGTCCAAAATAGCAAAATTTTAGGTGGAATTTAAGCTTGCTTGTTGCGGATATCGATAATATATTTATTTTTTACAATTTCATCATCACGCAGCATTGGTGATTGTATCTATATTATAATTTATAAGATTTCATTTAATCTTTTATAAAATAATGAATATTTAAATATTATATATATTTTAAATTTGACTTCATCAAGTTAGGAGTTTACATATATTACACTTATCAAGTTTGGAGTATATTTATGGTTTTCATTATAAGATAGAAATCTCCTACATTTTACGATTTAACGGATAAATATAGAATTCAAGTCATTATTATATAAATGAAATGAAAAATACATTATCGGTTTCCATATATATCAATAATAATTTATATATATGATATATCATAATCCATATATCATATTCTTAAAAAAATGTTTAGCTAATTTACATCATGACAAAAGTTTTAAAATCGTTACAATAGTTTTGATAAAATTACTATAATCTTTAAACATAAAGTTTTTTAACGGTTATAAACAGTTTTCGAAAAGTAATTTCCAATATAGAGGAAAAGAATCTCCATATTTTATGATTTAATAAAAAAAACTTAAGACTCGAACTTATCGGTTGTGCAAATCAGAAATGCACGAAAACTTAAGCAATAATTGGATTTGCAAACTTTTTTAATAGTTCAAAAATAAAAAAATAAAATGAAATTCAAAAGTATTATATTTCACCTGGTTGACGTGGCAGGCACAGATTGGTCATGGGCCATAACCTGAGAAAACATCACCGGACAAAATCTCAATCCCACTATCCTCAACTGCATTCTTTTCATTTTCAATTTTTGATTTTTTTCTCCTAAAAAGCAAATTCTTTTTAATTAATTTAATTTAATCCAAAAAAAAAAAAAGAATTTTTATTTTCTACAAATTCTCCTCTGTGTCCAGTCAAGCAAAAGCCCACTTTTTAAACAACAACAACGAACAAACAACGAATCAAAAAGTTTGAACTCCACAATCAGATCGATCAATTTCAATCTCTCTCTCTCGCTCTCGCTCTCTGTTGTGTCAAAGCGAAAATCAAAAAATGCGTACGTATCTCTCACACTCTTAAATGTCTCCATCACTTTGATCTTAATCTTATTCATATAGTTGTTTTTTTTTTTTTTTAATTTTTTCTATAACCGTCTATTAATTAATCCGATGATTAATTATAACAGCAATACGTTTTTCGGTATTTCTTAGCTGATCCGTTGAATTCATTTGATTATGAATCTGTTTTCGTTTTTTTTTTTTTTTTTTTTTTTTTAAATTTTATTATCTCGTGCGTTTTATTAATTGTAATTGCGTTTTGTTTGTGTGTGCTTTTAGTTAATATAAATGCATTCGCTGTTAATTTAATGTGATGAGATTGATTTTTTTTGCATGATTTGATGTTGTTTCAGAGTTTTGAGCTGTTAAAAGCAGCTCCTTTTAGATTGTGAATCTGACGCTTTTTTATGATGTTTTGGATCGGCAATTTGATGTTGCTTTTCGAGGTTTTATTTTGTTAGATTTTTTCGTTTGTTTGGTTGCCGAGACATAAATGAGAAAAAGGAAAGGAAAAGATGAATTTTTTTTTTTCAAATTTATGGTTTGTTGTAAAAGTTTTTATCTTTTTCTCAGTTTCTATGATGAAATATGTGAATTGAAGGTGTAAATTCAGCTGACGGAGTGTAGTTGCATGTTGATATTTTTTTCTTTGTTGGCTTAATTGGTTTTGTTGATTTGATTTGTCTATAAGATATGTGAATTTCTAATTTTCTATTAGTTACTAATAAGTGAATTTCTTTGCTTCATCAGCAAAGAACGAAGAATCGTGCTCGACTCAGGTTATTGATGGGGACGGTACATTCAACATTACCGGAATCGATCATTTTATCAAGGAGGTTAAGTTGAGCGAATGTGGGCTGTCATATGCTGTAGTCTCCATCATGGGACCACAAAGTAGTGGTATGCACTCTTTTCTCCTAGTGTTAATGGGTTTAAGTCAAACAATAGGGGTTCTCCTGTTTGTAGTTGATAAAATGTATTTCAATCGAATGTTGCATGTTAGAACTTAGAAGTTAGAAGAGTATAACTGCTAAAGTGCAAAAAAAGTTTTATTGAGGCAAGGCTTTATGTTACATTTTTCAAATAAATTGAGATTTAATGGAATTCATTTGAAGTCTCCATGAAATTTTTTTGTCATAATGTCACGAAATGTGAAGTTCTTTTTCTAGATTATATCAATGGTGCTGGTCTATTTATGTTTTTTTTTTTTTTGTTACTTATACTTCACAGGATATTAATTTTCAGCCTTTCTGTTTTATTTGTTAATCTTTTGTTTATATGGTATGTTATTGCTTGCATAAGTCATAGGTACCCATTTAAAGAGTTTCATGTTAATTTCCATGTTTATGACAGGAAAGAGCACACTACTAAATCATTTATTTAATACCAACTTTAGGGAAATGGATGCGTTTAAAGGAAGGTATGTTCGCTCAATACTTTCAGTCTTTCATGATACTGTTTTTCTTAATTGAATTTCGATTGACTAAGTATTTGCTTCTCTTCAGGTCTCAAACTACAAAAGGTATTTGGATGGCAAGATGTGCTGGCATTGAGCCCTGTACACTTGTAATGGATTTGGAGGGTACTGATGGAAGAGAACGAGGAGAGGTACTTTTGCATGCCCATCATCTGATCTTAATTTATATGAATTTGGATTTCATTGCCATCACCCGCTCTTTTTTTAAACTATTTGGTGTTCACTGTCTAACCGTATGCATTCAATAGATGAGTAAGTGCCCTTCCCTAAGACATCTTAAGATTTATTCTCTCTAACCTATCTATTTCCTTGCCCCAAATAGTTAGCCATAATTTCTTTGTTTTTGAGAAAATAGGTCCTCAAAACGGTTATTTAAGATTTTTAAAGGTGTAGTTACCTGATCTTTGCATTTCTGTGGCTGTAGGTAGCTACTTAGTTAGGAGAGTGGATTGAATCATGGAACCAAAACAATAATATTCAAATTTCTGTCGGATATAAAAGCTTAATAAAGGATACAAATTTCGAATCTTTTTGCTTATTTATGCATAAAGTGTATTGGATTATCTATCATACTCAGGACTAAAGAAGTGAGCATATATTGTAGGTTTTGAGTTTTTATTATCAGTTCAATAGACAAGGTTAGAGATCAGGATTTTTAATTCAAGCTACATTCTAGTGTAGTGTTATGGATATTTAAATATGTGCCGATTCGTCTAGATTCACAGTTTTGGAGTTCCTCAAACATAAGATTTGTTGGGATGCATGGTTCTGGTTGTGGTTTGTTCTAAGTGGAACTTGGACATATAATTTGGGTTTTATTTGGTTTGGATTTTGAGATGTAGAAACCATAATTTTTAGTTTTTTAGAAACAATAGTCAATGGATATATGTGTTGCTTGCTGATTCTTATCTGTTCTTTATCCTTGCAGGACGATACTGCTTTTGAGAAGCAAAGTGCCCTCTTTGCCCTTGCTGTTTCAGACATAGTGCTAATAAATATGTAAGCTCTTTTTGTGTAGCATTAGGAGGGTGTATTAGTTGGATTCTGCACAGCTTTCTTTTTTTCTTTTTTAATTATTTCTTCTTCTGGTGAGATGGCCTTCCACTTCTTTTTCAATAATCTTCTTAAGCACATTTGATGTAGGTGGTGTCATGACATTGGCCGTGAGCAAGCTGCAAATAAACCTCTATTGAAGACTGTATTCCAGGTAAACTACATTTATCTACCTGTATGCTACCAATATTCTGAATTATAGAAGTTCCAATTTTATTTATTGATGGTGGAGTATGCTTACAGGTTATGATGCGTTTGTTTAGTCCACGAAAGACAACTTTGATGTTTGTCATACGTGATAAAACACGGGTATGTTCCTTTCCTCTGTTCTATTTTATTGAGTCACTTGACAACTCTTAGTTGATTTTTTGTTGAATTTATTTTAGGTTTTTCATTTGGTCAACTATTTACCAGGCTTTTTGACAATTGAGTTATGATATTGATTCTATTTTTATTTGTGAATAGACACCATTGGAAAATTTAGAGCCTCTTCTAAGAGAAGATATTCAGAAGGTATAAGGATTTAGTGCTTCATTATCTTCAATTTTTTTTTTTTTTTTTGAAATTGACTTTGATGGTGTTGTTTTAAATTGTGTACTGTTTTCTTTATAATGTTAACTGCAGATATGGGACTCTGTTCCTAAGCCAGAAGCACATAAGGAGACTCCATTAAGCGAATTTTTTAATGTAAGATGTCATGCTCATATCTGCTTGGCACGTCTTCATTCTTTTAAAGGGTAACAAACTAACAATTGGTGTCATTGATGATTCAATATGGTCAGGTTGAAGTTGTTGCTCTCTCCAGCTATGAAGAAAAGGAGGAGCATTTCATAGAGCAGGTATGACACACACTTCTAACATCTCTTTGGGATATCTGAACCATTTATGAATTGAAATTATTCTGTTTTCTTTGTTTGGAGCGTGCAAAACCAGCCTATTTTGTCACCCTTGATATATTTTTTAGAATAAATAAATAAGTTCAAGAATTTCCAACAAATGGGCTGTTATTGATTATCTGTTATTACATTTGACATGAGTTTTATTTTTGTATTGTTGCATTCAGATTTTATGTTCCTGGAATATAAGTCATTTCATTTTTTTTTTTTACCACCATGTAATTGAAATGTATCATCTGTTCCATCATGTTACCTGTTAGTTAGATTTTGTGTTGCAATCTGGAAAAGTTTCTGTACGTTTCACTGAGTGAACTTTAACATATATTTGCTTTTGTTTTGATTGTTATAAATGTAGGTTGCTAATTTGAGGCAAAGATTTTTTCATTCTATTGCACCTGGAGGGCTTGCTGGAGATCGACGTGGTGTAGTTCCTGCTTCAGGGTTTTCTTTTAGTGCTCATGAAATCTGGAAAGTCATCAAGGAGAACAAAGACCTTGACCTTCCTGCCCACAAGGTAACCCTGTGAATACATTTTTTTGCAAGGGATATTTAATAAATTATGCATGTTCTCGTGATATTGATGTTTTCAGTGATCCATCTATTTCTAGGTTATGGTGGCTACTGTGCGGTGTGAAGAAATTGCGAATGAGAAGTATTCCAATTTTGTTGCAAATGAGGTACCTTATTTTCTTATATTTTTTTTTTTCAAATATAGTTAATGTTCTATACAATGGCACCTGCTGAATTGGTTTGAAAATGCTGCAGAGGTGGACTGATTTGGAGGAGGCGGTACAATCTGGCCCAGTTTCTGGTTTTGGGAAGAAGCTCAACTCGATTCTTGAGAGTAGTATGTCAGGGTAAGAACATTTCATTTTTCATGACATCTAGGAAACAAAAATTTACATATATCTAAGCACCTCACTCTACATGTATTTGATGTCCAAAGTATCAAATATTAGGTTACCACTAGTTTGAGCTTCTTCTATAAAAAAGGGACAGTTTTAACTATTTGAGTCTGATAGGTTATCACTAAACCCAAAAGCTTAAAGTTGCCAGTCAAAGCCCAAACAATATTTTAAAGCTCTTTAACATTTCCCCTCACATGCAAGACCAATGGTCTTGTCACGTTTACTAAGCCTAGAAGCTAACACGAAAATAATTTAAATAACAAATTTTAAATACAAATATAATCATGTGATTTTGATTTTTGACATGGTTTCTTTGTCTGTTCTATACATGTTTTTTGCATTATCTGCAATAATATCTGAAATTTTATTTTTTATTTTTTATTTTTTTATAATTTTTATTTATCTAAAATCAAGATTTTTTTGGTTTATCCTTTCAGGTATGATGAAGAAGCTGTGTATTTTGATGAAGGTGTTAGAACTGCAAAGCGAAAACAGCTTGAAGATAAATTATTGCAAGTAATACATCTTTTCAGAATTAGTTGCAAACTGTAGCTGTCACTTTTTTTTCCTTTTCTATGTGTCTACATTATACCAGTAAAACTGAGTATCTGGTATTTGAATTATTTGGCATCTTTGTCTCTCGTGCAATTGAAGGGATGGGAAATATGGTGCTTAATCTTTTGGAGTATAAGATTGGTATAATGATTCATGTACTTTCCAGGAATCTTAATCATGTTTGTTCGAATTAGAGTCTGAAAAGGAAAGGAAAAGGATTGACCTTTTGGACACGTGGCTAGATATGGGACTTTGCAAAAGTAGGCTCATTTGGGCCTTATCTGGCCTATTGTGGTTTATCTGTCTATTGTACAATTTTTTGCAATTGCATATTTTAAGTATTTAGTTCTCTTTGTATTTCATTTTTAACTCTTTGCTCATAACTTGTCTTATCGTCTTGTTAGCTTGTCCAACCGGCTTTCCAATCTATGTTGGGACATTTAAGGTCTGGAACTCTAGATAAATTCAAGGATGCATTTGATAAATCTTTGAGTGGAGGGGAAGCATTTTCTTCGGCTGCTCGTCACTGCTCCAAGACTTGTGTGGCTATGTTTGATGAAGGATCGGCAGGTATAGTACAATTTAGTAATGGGCATTCTGTTACTCAATCAGAATTGCGTTAAATCCCTCTGCAAAATGGAATGAAATATAGATATTTTTAAATGTAACATCTGAAGGAATGTACAAATAGATTATTGCATGGTCTACAAGACATGATCAGACATATTAGATTCATTGTTATGTTAATGCATTGAAATAGTGAAACTGACATCTTAGGTAAGTGAATGGGCTGTGACTGTTGAACAAATGTGCTTACTAAAGTATAATTTTCTCTTTTGATTGGTTTCAGATGTTACAATTGAAATAGCAAACTGGGACACATCTAAAGTACGGGATAAGCTTCAACGTGATATAGATGCACATATTGCATCTGTTTGTGCTGCCAAGCTGTCTGAACTGACTAGTTCCTTTGAGGTATAATTAAATTTTAAATGCATAATTTTATGATTGTCAATGTCTTCAATGAGTGGATTTCTAGTGGAGTGTGTAAATTTGATTTTTATGCAATTTCTGAAGAATTTTGGCCCAATGGTTTAAAACATTACGGTTTGCCAAGAAAGCTGTCTCGAAGACCTTAATGATGGTAACTATTATTTTTGCAGTCAAAACTACATGAAGCATTATCAGGACCTGTGGAAGCTCTCTTAGATGGAGCTAGCAGCGAGACCTGGCCCGCAATAAGAAAACTTCATCAACGTGAGACTGAATCAGCTGTGTCTGGGCTCTCTGATGCACTTTCTGGTTTTGAAATGGATGAGGAGACCAAGCAGAAAATGCTTGCAAGTCTAGAAAATTATGCAAGAGGTGTGGTTGAAGCAAAAGCAAAGGAAGAAGCTGGAAGGGTACTGACCCGTATGAAGGAGAGGTAGTATCTCCTTGCAATATTTATTTAATTTTTTGATTTCTTTGAGTTTCGTATGGAGATTTACTGTTAAATTGTCAACAGGTTTACAATGCTGTTTAGCCATGATTCTGATTCAATGCCACGGGTTTGGACTGGGAAGGAAGACATTCGAGCAATCACTAAAACTGCTCGCTCAGCAGTATGGCAACTTATAAAACTAAATTTTCAATCTAAATTTTTTTATTTCCCTTAGCCCCTGCTAATTATATCTTATTGTTGCTTTCCAGTCCTTAAAATTGCTTTCTGTTATGGCTGCGCTCCGTTTGGAAGAAGAGGTCGATAATATTGAGAAAACACTTTCTGCCGCTTTGGTGGACACTACAAGCACCACTACTGATAAGAGCATTACAAAATTTGACCCTCTGGCCTCAAGCACTTGGGAACAGGTACTTTATTTCAGATGTTCTTTCTGCTGAACTCTAGAATTGGATGCTCAAAAGATAAATGAAATGAGTGTTTGGATTGCCAAACTTCCATATGGTACCTGATGTTTAGATATCAAAATACTTTTATCTTTTACAAACTACTTGGTTATGGCCCTTTTGGTCCTTTTAGCTTCGTATATTTCTATTATGCTTATGCTTGTAACTGGCCTCTTATAGTCTTATTTGGCAAATCATGAACACCCAAATGTGCAACACAAATGTGGAAAGTCCCTCAGCGTTGCAAGCCACAAGCTGACCAATGCATTTTAATGCCACATCATATCACTTTTGTGCAGTCATGTAGGAGAGCATCTTCACTTCTTCACTGAGTAGTTACTGATTTTCTGTTACAGGTCCCATCCTCAAAAACATTGATCACACCTGTTCAGTGCAAATCTTTGTGGAGGCAATTTAAGACAGAGACAGAATATAGTGTGACTCAGGCCATTTCTGCTCAGGCACGATATCTCTTATATAATTCAATTTTAATTCTGTCGTATTATATATTATGTACCAGACGGGATCTCTTAATAATGTGAAAATCAGCATGGACTGGGTGATACTGATGGGCTATATATGTCCTAGTTGCTATGTTGATGGTTCTAGAAACTTACTGGTGGGTAACCTTATGAGGTACATGGACTGGTGAAATATTGAGTTGCAACACGATGAAATTGTGTTGGTCGCCAAAATAAAAATTTAGATTGTTGAAAAGTTTTACTACTAAGATAATTTATCTACAATGTGATTTTGAACTCCATATTTGGCCATTTAACTCAACTCATAGTATAGTTTCAACCTTGGATCCGCATAGATTAACTCAACTCAGATGAATTGAAGTTTATCTGGGTTTAGCTGCCTAAACAATGTAAAAAAGCCTTGTAAATTATCTTATTACTTGCCATAAATTGAGAGTCGATAATACTGCCGTATTTTCTCTGATTATGCTTCGTTGATTAGCCCCGTTTTTACAATATTTTCAGGAAGCTAACAAGCGCAACAACAACTGGTTACCACCTCCATGGGCAATTGCTGCCTTGCTTATCCTTGGTTTTAATGAATTTATGACTCTTTTGAGGTATGTTATCTTCTATGTAATTGTGGAACTTAAATACTATTTTTTCCAAGCATTAGAATGTAACATGGTGCTAATGTTGCGATATCTTCTCATGGCAGAAATCCTCTGTATCTGATCGTCATCTTTGTTGGTTATCTACTCGTTAAAGCCCTATGGGTGCAGTTGGATATTTCTGGTGAATTCCGCCATGGCGCTGTAAGTGTCTTAGCTTTTCCATTTGAAATTTTTTTAAAAACTGTTTGTTATTAAAATTTGAGAATCATCCTAATCCATCAAATCTTTTGCGGTATGCGCCTATTGGGTTTCTTAATTAACTTGGATTTTGTATGCACACTTATATATGATGTGCCTAGAGGACTTCTGAATTTATGTTGAATGTCGTAAAATCCAATCCGCAAAGCTCACTGAGCTATAATTATTTGTAGTAAACAATGGATTTTGTCGATTTGAATCATAGGGCTGACAATTGAATATAACCTTATAGTTATTCAATTTGTGATTATAATCTCACGGGACCTGATTTTTGTGTGCATGCTTTTACAGCTTCCTGGTTTACTTTCCTTGTCTACCAAGTTCCTCCCCACCGTCATGAACCTTATTAAGAAACTAGCGGAGGAGGGCCAAGCACCTGCAACAAATGATTCTCATCAAAACCCTGCTCTAGCATCAAAGAACAACCGGAATGGAGTAAGCACCAGCGAATCGTCATCAAGTGCCTCATCGGGAGTAACTTCATCTGGAAATGAAACTGAATACTCAAGTGCCTCTAAAGATGAATGAATGAGTAGCTAAACAGAATAGCTTCTTTCTTTCTTTTTTTGTTTGAAGATGCTTGTGTTCTGCTCGCTCATGGTAGAGGCGGTGCCCGTGTATGGTCCACGAATTTTAACTCTCGTATTTCAGCATATGTCAAGAGGTAATTTATCCCGAAGGCATTCATTTTTTTGTTGTGAAAGTGCCGCATACGGGGGCCGAGGTTTGTTGTGAAGAAGGCCCCCATTAAATAGCTCTATAAATTTTCTTCTAGGTTTTGATTTTGATTTTTATTTATTTTTCATTGGATAAGCTTTTCTATTATTGATGGCTTTTGATTAGTCTGTTTTTGCCCAATTTTGTCTTGTGAGTAATGGTAACTATGTGTTTGATTGTATGTAACCAAAAGAAAAACGTGTTTTGTTTTCTTCACGAACTCGTTTGATCAATTCGTTCTCTTTCTTTCGTTTCCTTTCTATACGACATCGTACTTTTATCTTTCGAAATGGAGGCTTGAGTTTGAGTTATGAAGGTATGGGTGGGTGTGACTGAAAAAAAAAAAAAAAAAAAGAGAAAAGAAGTGACTTCTGGTAAATTTTATTAAACCATAACATGAATTATTTGGGAGGGATTTATCAAAATATTTATAATTTTGAAGGACGTTTTTGATTAATTTTGGAACTAGCAAATCATAAACTTAATTTTCATGCGATTAATGAAATTTTCTGATTATACAAACATGTGAAAACTGTTATAATACATGTGGCTGTCCACAGCAACACAAATCTTACATATGAAATTAGAGAAAATAATGTTAAGACTAATGAAGCAGATTTGTTTAAATTACAAATAATATGACATTTAAGTTACAACTATTGTGTTAATTACGAAATGATATGAATGGTGTGTTGATTAAACTTATATACCACATCATTTTAATAAATAATTTAAATAAACAATCTAACATTACTTCGTATACATGAGAGTTTGTTTGGTTAAACGTGGATCGAATTGAATAGATTATATAGAGGTGTCAAATGGGTCGGGTGTCTTGAGCCTGTGATCAATCCTCAATCGAGGGCTAACATGTTCCTAACCCTATGGTTGGATGGACCGGGATTGACTTTCAAAGCTCGTGAGCTCGGAGGGTCGGACTTGAGGGCAAGACCGGGAGTAGAAAATGGAAAAAATTCAATAGTATTACGTACAAAACAAGCTAAGTCCCGACGAGCAACCTAACCGCTTTGGATAGAGCTCATGGGTAGCACCGAACCTCCTCAAAAAATTTAAGGTCCGCCCCACATACTTGTCCCTCAAGCCTTACGGTCCAACTCGACCCGGCCCATTTGACACTTTAAAGATGATGACAAATTTGAACTTCATCAAAACGACGTAGTGTTGTAGCTGTAACTCTTCATCAAGACACTCTGTTGTTCGTCTTCTTCCTCAATCTTAAGGGTTTATCAAAACGACGACGCAAGATCTCTCCACAGTCAAATGGCGACCAAAACCCTACTCCGGACCGGAGCGTCTCTGGTCAACCGCTTGGTGTCGAACGCATTTCTCCACCAGAAGAACCCGAACCCAAATTCGACCTCCACTATCTTCCCTTCTCTTTCCAACCTCCAGACCCATCTCCGTCTCCCACAAAACGACGCCGATTCGCACTCCAAACTCGTTTCTCATCAGGGCTTCTTGTACCCGTCTGGACTTCCGTCTCTCGAGTTCTTCTTGCCCGAAGGTACCCTCTAACTCGATATTCGGTCCAATTTATCAAATGGGTGCTGTGAAATTTCGTGACTTGATGATTATTTTTTGTTATATATTGAGATACTGTGACATGTACGTGTTTATTTGTTAATTACTTAATTGGGTTTATGTTTATTAGTTTTTTTTTTTAGTGGTTTTAGTGTGGTTTATATGAGTTCTAGTTTGATTTGAGAAACGGGTGTTGTTGGAATATATATATATTTTTCAAATACTGAATTGATTTTTGTTTTATATTCTGTTGTTGTTACTTGTTAGTGTTGATAGGTTCTTGTTGTTGCAAATTAAAGTCGATTCTTTGAACTTGACATCATGAATTTTGCATTGATATTGAGTAGTTGAGCTTGGTTCCTCCACAGGTTACTCAATTGTTGGTGGAAAACAGCTTCATTTCTAGAATACAGTTTTCATGAGTTAGTATAAGAGTGATTCTTTGTAATGCAGTAGTTCCCGTTGGCTACTTTGTATTGTTTTCAATATCCAACTGAATTTAGGAACTGAAGCACTTTATTCCGCACTGTATTAGGTCAGAGAAAAGATTGTGCTTTCTAGATAATTTATCATTTGTTTCTTCAAAATAGTTGGAAGCTTGATCTCTTGATAACCATGTTAGGTTGCTTGCTAACCCGGTCTATCTTCTAGTGAAGCTGAATGTTTCTAAGAAAGTCTTAATGCTCAATTGCGATGGTTCATCATTTGGAACTAGGGTCTACATGATATAGCGATACTTTTAGGAAGCAACGTCGCCCTGAGCAATTTATTTACTGAACAATATGTATTCTTGTACTATTTTAATTTAATTCAAGAATGGATATTCAAGCGTTATCTTGGGAGTATTTGTAGACCTTAAGGCAGTTATTTTGGCATTTATCAAGATAAGAAACTGTCCACAATCTCTAGAAGTTCTTTTGAAAATTTTGTGTCTTATCTTTAGATGTGTCAAAATAAGTATGAGCGCTGTCAAAACTGGTGGTTTGAAAGTGTTTGAACGTATAGCCCTAACTACATTTTGATGGTTTTTGCAAACTAGACAGTCATGCGATATTTGATAATGTGGGGGATAATGAAATATGTGAAAAAGTAATGTATTTGGGCACATGCAAGTGGGGATTGGTATGTCGGGGTATAGCACAATGCTGGTATACCACACATACTCTGCAAATATGGTACTTATGTTTCTTACAAGGGATAACAAATTAAAACAAAATGCCTTGCAAGTAATTTCTGAAAGTTATGAACAGTTTCTTGTCTTGATAATTGTAAAAATAGTTTCTTTGAAATATATAAATAACACCAAGAAAGTTCTTTTTAAATTTTATTTGTGAATTGCACCAAAATTATCTAAGGATACATATCATCCAGTAATATTCAAGAGAGGCTTCAGCATGTCACTACTAGACTCATGCCGGTTTTAGATCCTACAGTGTGTAGGAGGTGGTAGTGACAAGACTTGCCTGTTTTTCATCATAATCGAACCAGGGACTGATCAAAATGACTTCTTTGTGGGGTTCTTTAAATGCTCTGTATTTGATTTTGCATGTCAGAAATAAGAAGCAAGTCTTGTGGTAAAGATAGGTGATATTAAGTTTGAGATAGTGGTCTAGCTGCTAAGTTATTGAATCTAGTCCTTTGTGGTCGTTGATCATCATCGTTTACCCTTCCTCCTCCCACCTTCCTCCTCTTTTCATTTTATCTTGAATTACTCTGCCTCTTCTCTTTATTGCCTATCTTTTTGTTAATTTGTATCACCAAACAAGGTAAGTTATCTTGTGTGCATTCTTCTTCTGTGTGTCTGATGTAATTCAATCATTAAAACATTGCCGGAAATAGTGGTGCATAGGTAAAGTGGTGGTGGTGGTGGTGGTGGTTCTTGTTGTTGCCTTTTTTCCTGTATATAATAATTATTGGAATTTGTTGCATATATGCTGAAAACATCAAAAGAGAAGTCTTAACTTATTGCATACAGAATTTCCCCTCTTTTTTAGCCTTAGATTTTGCCCAGGATTGGTCAGTAATGGAGCATTTGACTATATTAGCTTGTGTTCCGTTTCATTTCTGCGTGACTGATTTATTTTCTTTCTGCATGAGATTCATCAAATGAGCCAATGATCTTATTTCCCAAAAGGACATTCCAACCTAGCACAATTAGACGTAAAAGGAATCATGGATTCTTTGCTCGGTACCTCTCTCTCGTCTTGTATCTTCTTTATTTTCTTGTCCTTCTCTCCCTTTACCGGATTGTCTTTAATTTGCATTTATTATATATGAGCAGCAAGGCAACTAAGGGTGGAAGGAGAGTCATTGCACGACGAATAGCAAAAGGTCGTTCAAGAATTACTGCGTAATAACTCCATTTCCCCCAAAGCTGATTGAATCAGAATTAAGTCTAGGACCGGCCTTTAGATACGATTATGCAAATTAGAACACCTTTGCTTTGCTGTGGTTCAACCAATTTCTAATGCTTCAATTTTATTTGGAATATAGCTCTCATTACTGTTGTTTTGGTCCTTGATTTGCTCACCTAAACATCATCCTTTTTTTTTCCTTGTGCTTTCTATAATATCTTGGAAATTTTATGCAAATGTCTCTAGTTTGAATTCATCTATGATATGTAGTTTGATTTCTTGATTTAATTTAATTCAATACAAATTTAAGCGATGTTGATGTTGATGCCTTGCTGATCTGACATGAAAACAATGGTGTGTATGTCTTCGGTTGAATGGTCTCTAGTAGTGACTGTTTCGCATGTTTTTTCACTTGAATATCACAAATCTCGTTTTAAATTACTCAAACTTTGCAAAATGGGTATCACAGAGGTAACATTCAACTTCAAATTAGATAATCCGATCGTATTATAGTGTTATTTGATTTCGGTAAGTCTTTAAAATCACTACGTCTTGTTAATGTAGTGGTATGAATTGCATTATTTCATTGACAATATTTTTCATGGGCCAATTTATACGACAAAGTACATCATCAAATAATTGAATATTGCAAGGGCCGAAACAGATCCAATTGAGATAAATAAATGAATATTACTCTATTCAATAATATCCAAGAGGATGATATATGAAATATGTTTGCATACTACCCTAAATGAAAACTATTAGCATTAGCAACAAATTAGAAAGCAATAATGCAATTTTATCACCTAATTTCAAGCACATATTGTGATTTAGACAAGCAAACAGAACTTCAGACGCCTGATCGATGATGATTAGGGTTAATAAGTTTAAGTTTACAGGAAATGGTATAATTAATACTACTTACTATGTTAAATGATCATTAATTTTTAAAAATTAGGCTCATAATTAATTGGATGCAAAAGTAATAAACAAGGTCAAGTATTGCATTCACAAGAAAGAGAACAAATTTAAAGAATATCCAACTTATATATATACACACCTGTGGTGTAGCGATTCGAACTTGAAACATTGTAATAAGTGTCATTTACAGGTAAACCACGTTAGATTGTAAATAATAAATAACTTGAAAGAGAGCAAAATGACGGAGGTTTGAACCACATTAGGCGGTAAAGAATAACTAACTTGAAAGAGAGCAAAATGATAGATGTTTAATGTGTATAATTATTAGAGATATAATTCTATAAAATAAATGTATATGTAACATGATTTTAAGTGTATTATTCAAATATATATGAATCATATGATGACTTGAAATATTTATTATATATAAAAAAAATTCTTAAAATAGTAAAACTTCTTTTTATTTTTTATTCATATAAAATCAAATCAAAAGTGGCTTATTCGCAAAGTCAAAATTAATCATACATTGAAACTGAAAATGAAATTCTGTGATTGAATTTAAAGTGAATAAATTACAAAGCAATTCTTCTTTTGGCTATACTATTGGGGGACATAGATAAACATAATTTTAAAAAAGTTGACGAAGACTATTTAACACGTAGACAGAAAAGCACCTTGATTGACTCACAAAGATCAATTTTGGAAATATAAAATTCAAATTAAGTGATAGAAACATTTAGAAAATTAATGATAATTAAATACTTTTAGATTTTATACGAGTACTATATATACGGTCCCGTTCCTATCAGGACATCCTTATATAACTTTATCAGGATATTGAATGTGAACCACTCATTTATAAAAGTGATTTAACAAATGCATACATACTAAGTCAAAGTATATAAAACGAGTGACTCACATTCAATGTCTTTATATAATTCTATCAGGACATTCTCATAGAAAAATTTCCGACTATATATATATATATATACATAAATGTTCAAGTCAGTACGCCATGATATAACTTCATTAGTGCGTTGGATGTTGACCATTAGATTTGCATACTTTGACTCAAAGTGTATGCACTTGTCAAAATTTCTCCATAGTCAGTGACCCACATGAAGTGCGTTGGTTGTAGACCATTAGATTTATATACTTTGACTCAAAGTGTATGCACTTGTCAAAACTTCTCCATAGTCAGTGACCCACATGCATTGATATTGATGTAGTTATATCAGTGCGTACTGACCAGAACAAGATTGTGTATATATATATATATAATATTTCTTCTGTTAGTTTGACTTAATATAAAATACATCAGTACCTTGAATGTTGATCATTAGATTTAAATACTTTGACTTGGTCTATATGCACTTGTGAATGCTTCTCCATAATCTATAACTCACATACAATGCACGGTTGCATTTTATATCAAGTCAAACTGAAAGGAGAAAGACTATATATATGGTAGTTGTTGCACATATATTTCACTATTTTTTATAACTTAATTGCAATTTTTTGGCTAATTAGTTTAAAACAAAGTGCTTCAATAATTTCAATAATTTTGATATTTGAGAGAAAAGTGCACGATTCAAAGATACAATCTCATAGTATAGTTATAAAAGGCATACTATTGGATAAATATCATTTCATCTTGTTTTAATGAAATTTGAAGGAAGAACTTTTAGAAACCATTCAAATAATTCATATGAAATTAGACCGTACCATAGAAGAAGAAGTCAATATATAATTATGTACCATACAATGTCCCCATCTCTATAAATGTTTCAAAGGACAGAGAGAGAGAGATATGATCATGTCATCACCAATGACAAATTAAAAGAAAAAAAAAAGTAAATTAATTAAAGAGTACTAATTATTATATACTAGCTAGAGAAATAATGATCAAGAGTGATAATCAAAAACACAAAAATGTAGAGAGAACTAATTAATTACATGACTAAAGAAAAAACAATATATAAAACTCACGAAAAAAATATACAAATATATATATATATATATATATATACACATACACTATTGGATGAGATCGGGTCATGAGAAGAGACATGAATTAATATTTATATATGAAAGCAAATAAAAACCACTGCTGATCACCCAAGAATTAAACCTGAACCGGCAGACACTTAGGTTTTTTTTGCAGCTCTCACCATCTTATTCTCTCACCATATATATATATATATATATTCCAAGAAATAAATACTCTCTCTCTCTCTCTCTCTCTCTCTCTCTCACTGTCTATAATTAATTGAATGCATTATTACAACATTACCTTAATTGAATTTCAAATTCTATGGACCCCAGCAGCAGCAGGTTGTTGAAGGAAAACTAGGGTTTGTGATGGGATATTGCTGTTGACCTCCTGTTCTTGACAATGGTGACAATGATGTAGATGAAGACGAAGATGAGGAAGATGAAGACGATGGAAGTGTTGACATGATGGCATCAATGCACTGATCCATTGGATGATGATGGTCATAGGAAGACCCAGATGGGAATAAATAACTAGTAGATGATGATGATGAGAATTTGTTAATTGGGTGGTCATGATGATGTTGATGATGATGATCAAGTAGTTCCATGGAGGAAGATGAAGATGGCATTATTGTACAAACATTTCCTTCAAGGATTTCACAAAGTTTAGGCAATATTGTAGGCATTGTCAGAATACTATTTGGATCAAGACTATCATTAACCTTATCATCATGATCACGATCATCAAGTGGAGCTGTTGCTTCATTAGTGTTGTTGATGAAAATATGATCATCATGGTGAGGAAAATAATTTGGCAATGTCCATGTAGTAGTGGATTCAAATGAAGATGAAGAACTTATTGGAAGCATGACATTAGTCGATGGCAACTGATGATGATCACCAAAGTTGTTATAATTACTATTTTGACCAAGATTCTGCAACATTAATGGAGATGGGGATGATAGGTAGAGTTGTTGGTTTTGTAGATCATGAGGAGGAGGATTCATCATGAGCAGATTATTAGGGTTTTCACTGAGAGATGAGAAGATTTGCAGACCTTCTTGATGATGATAATGATCATCATAAGGAATTGTGATATTAATAGGGTTTTGGAAATCTGAAGGGAAGGTGGCCGTAGAAGAAGGAAAATGATGATGAAGAAGAAGTTGATGATGATGATCATCATGAGAGATGAGCTTCTTCTTTATGCTCGAATTCCAAAAATTCTTCACTTCATTATCTGTTCTTCCTGGTAGATGCTTAGCTATCTGAGCCCACCTGTAGTAGTGGTCACCACCACCAAAAGTTAGTTAGTCTTCAATTGCATGAATTGTTGATCATCATCATCATTAATTACATTAAATTAATTTCAATATGTGATGATATTTTTATATAGCTAGGTAGGTAGCTATAGCTATATAGACTATATAGGTATATATATATATATATATATTATATTTACCTGTTGCCTATAATGCTATGGAGTTCAATGATGAGAGCAGCTTCTTGGGGAGAAAAATTCCCTCTTTTTAAGTCAGGTCTCAGGTAATTTATCCATCTCAACCTGCAACTCTTTCCACATCTCTGCAACCCTGTCACACCATTATTCAAATTATTACACAACAAATTAATTAAAACCCAAAAAAGAAGATAAAAAAAATGGTTCAAACCCAAGATCATCATCATCATATTATTTATGTTTATTAGAATCATATAAACTTTATATATCGTCTGATAGTAGATATTAGAAAACACTGGAATGCAATCCAATGACTACCTGTTGTCCTGATAAAACGTTCAGGACTACTAGAACGATAGCGATTTTACCTGCAAGTTTAGGAACTGAGCTCCAGCAACCGTGTCCATAGGTTGAAATGTAATTGATGAGTTTCTCATCTTCTTCAGGTGACCACAACCCTCTCTTCACTTTCTGCTTGTTGCAACATGAGTGATGTCCCATCTCTCTCTCTCTCTCTCCTCTTTCCTCTCTCTCTGATCTCTCTAAAACAAATATTGCAGCCAGTGACAGAACAAGATCAGTGTTGAAATTTGAAAGAAGAAGACAAAGAAACAGAACCGCAAAAGCCCTAGCTACAAATGATTCTGCAGAGATATGAAAGTATACACCATCAGCAGAAACTGACAGAGAGAGAGATTGAGACTTTTTGAGAGTACATACACTATCACACTGAGGAAGACTCACAGAATTTAATGTTGGGAGCTGTACATATATATTGGTGGCCCCAGTTTATTAATTTTTTTTTTCTGGGAAGAAAAAAAATAGGGTTCAAAAACTTGCAATTCTTATCTGTAAATTACGGTGTATATATAGGATTCTCAATATATATACTTTTACTGATGGTCTTTCAGAGCTGGACACGTGTTTAACATGCAGGTTGGTGGGTTCCAGTACTCTTATAGGTCCCACTCTTTAGACTTATTGAACGACCCAGATAAGATCACAAACCAATGACAGAAACTGGCTGACTGGATGGATGATCTTGATTCATGTATGATATGTAAATATCAATATATCGTGTGTGCGCGCGCATGTGATGATCGACCACCTTTTAATTTCAATATAACACGTTATATACGTGGAAAACTTTAAATCAAAGAAAAAAACCACAGGCTGTCAGGACGATAGAGAAAGTTCACAACCGAGCTTTACATTATATTTCTCAACTCACCTTATAAAAAAAAGTAAACCCCACCTAAATAAATTAGAAAAACATTTTCAACCATATATTTTTATTAAAACCACATATCACAAGATTCTTAAAAGGACAATATGGTTCAGCAAAGAGAATGTTTAGCAGAGGATCCTTGTTTGTTATAATTTGTGTCTAATCAACCAAATTGGGTCATGAATTCACAATCATTTACATTTAATTAATTTTTTTTAAAACGTGTATACATGGCCCGGTTTGGTTGGTTATATACAAATTGAGACAATTTTTTTTTTGAAAGGCGGCTATATTCAGAGACCACAGGGGCCGAAACAACACAGTAGAAACAAAAAAGGAAGACGGCCCCAACACAACAAATGCAAACACCTGCGACAGGGGTAGCAAGAACAAACCCTGTCGCAGGAATTTGACAAGGCAGCAGGCCACAACAAAAACGAAACTAAACCCCACACACAAAGCCCCACAAAATAGGACACCCCTAGAAAACAGCAACCACAAAAAAAAAAAAACCAACCACGCAAGGCTGAAGCCACAGACCAGCTGAGAAAGAGCAGCTTGAGACCAGCAACTGCACCAAGAAACGAAAACAGGCTCCAGGAAACCAAAAATAGAACTAGGTCAGATCATAGACCATTCAATAGAATCCCCTTAACTCTCAGCCCCTTTTTTCGCCAGCAGATCAGCAGCTACATTGTAGTCTCTAGGACTGAACTCAACTGCGCCTGCCCTAGAACCCCTAGATAGTTGCGAATTTCTAAGATAATATGCAGCAGCTTCCAATTACCCACCCCATTGCCATTGATCCATGAAACCCCCACCTTTGAATCACTAGCAACCACAATTTTTTTGCCTTTCAACTCTTGTCTCGAAACACATAATTGACAGGCTCTTGCAATGGCTAGGATCTCAGCAGCCATGATATCTTGAGCTCTAATAAATTCAGAAAAAGAACACAACACCACTCCCCGGCTTGACTCGTAGAGACACAATTTTTTGATAGGTGATTTGAATTCGTTAGAAGATTGTCTTTTGACAGCTAATATATAGTAGTGATCCACTAATTATAATAAAACTTTTGATGATCTGGAATGCAACTTCCCCCAATACCGGCTTGACCCGTAGAGACACAATTTTTTGCCAGGTGATTTGAATTCATTAGAAAATTGTCTTTTGACAGCTAATATATAGTAATGATCCACTAATTATAATAAAACTTTTGATGATCTGGAATGCAACTTCCACTCTATGGAAATGATCTTCCCACACTTGGTGATTTAACGGGCAAATGCGAGATTATGTTTACAGAACCCTGGTTTGAAGTCTCCAATAGGCAAGGGAGCCTTGATTTAATCTAGTCTAATTTTGAATGTTTTATAAATTTATTATTTATAAATGATCTACAAATAATCACATAATATTCAAAATTTATGTTAATATGTTATATATCCCAATCTTACCATAAAGAAGATCATTTGATTGATTTTTCTTGAGCCAAGATTGCTAGCTATAACGTTCATGCAATCAATTGTACAATAGGGCCCCATTTTGTCAATGTGGAGTCATTATATATATATATATATATATATTTTTTTTTTTTGCTTGTGAGACCAAAAAAAAAAAAAAAAAAAAAAAAAAATACAAATTTGATTGAAGAGAAGATGGTGACAGTCTACTTATAAAAAGTCTCCTATATCCTCGTGTTATTACATTGTATAACCTAGGAAGATGATCAGATCGGATGTGAAATTTCAACACCCTGATCTGATTTTCCAACCAATCCCCTCTATAATTAATTAACTCTAGTTAATATTATAATCATGTTTACATGTAATCCTGAACGTGTGTTTGTCGACGTCAAGATATATATATTCTTTTGAACAGTATTTCATAAAAAAGGCCAAGAAGGCCAAAAAAAAAAAAAAAAAAAACCCAACAACAACAACGAGGTGGCAATGCAGCTAAGACTAGAAGCCAAAAACAGAGGAAAGCAGGAAGCATCGACGTCAACATAATGATATCAGATTTTGTATTACTGACGTATTTAACATGTAATGACCCTTGAAATTTCAACACCCTCTCTTTCAATCCTCTTTATATATAATGAATATAATTAATAAACTATTAGTTAATCATGTTTTACATGTCATCACGGGCTTGTTGATCGACATTAGCTTTTGTATCACTGACGCAATTAACCTATAATTATGATATGAATTTAAAATTTAATACTCTCTAAGACACACGTGACATATGCATCATCAAGAAGTCAAGAATAAGGTATCAAAATCTCACTGTCTGTTTTTAACAATTTCACTACCTTTCATTTATATAGAGATCTCCCTCTCCGAATGTGTACAAATTAACGATGCATGTTTAAAGATTTCACTAACTTTTGTCGAACTTTATTTATATAAAGATCACAAAACAATTGAAACTTTTTAAAAATAATTGTCACAATTAGTTACAAAACTCGATAATTTATGACATATAATATAATTAATCACAAAATTACCTTTTTAAAAGGAAAGATTATATTTTATAAATAATTAGGTTTTTAAAAGGCGTCAGAATCGATTAATATTTACATTAAAAAAAAATCAATTAATAAATATATATATATTTTAAAAGCCACACCAAAAAAAATGTCACAATCGTTTAAAAAAAAGAATCAATTAACATTAAAAAATAAAATAAATAAATAAAAAATTAAAAAAAAAACCACACCAAAAAAATGCCACAATTGTATTTTGTTTTTTTCACTTCTTTTTTTCTTTCTTTTCCTTCAAAACACCTTTTAGATTTGAAACAATGTTTCATCCGAAGAAGTTCTGAGATTATAAAGAAAATTATGTTCGGATAGAATATGTAAGCTTCTCTTAATTTTATTTTTTTAGGGTTTGTTTTCTTATCTTGTTTTTCAGGGTCGGCATCTCAAATTCGATTTTTTTTTAAAAAAAAAATTTATGTAGAATTTTACATATCTGTTTAACTTTAATTTGTTTTCAATTTTTTTTTTTTAAGGAACCCATTATTATTATTTCATGATTTATAGTTGTTTGTTCTCAGATTTTCACAATATATGTCAATATTAGTTTATATGCATACTAAGTGTTTGATAAAATAATTCTTATAGAACAACCAATTATTTGATGCAGCATTGAAAGAACTCTTAAGCTTCTCTTTCTCTTGATTTCATTTTTTTAGGGTTTGTCTTCTGGTACATCTTTTTCATGGTCGGAATCTCAAATTCAAGTTTCATATATTGAAAGTGTCTTCGAAGAAGATATGATTTTTTATTTTATTTTATTTTTTTTTGTATGTAAAATTATATATATCTGTTTAGAAATGTTTTTAATTTTTAATTTTTAATTTTTTTTTTATTTATTTTTAACTTTAATTTGTTTTCAATTTTTTTTAAGGAACTCATTATCATTATTTCATGATTTTATAGTTTTTTGTTCTTAAATTTCCACAGTATATGTTAATATTAGTTTATATAAATACTAACTGTTTGATAAAATGATACTTATAGAACAATAAATTGTTTGATGTAACCAAACTGTTATTTTATAATTTATCATACAGTTCACAGAAAAGAGTTCAAGCACTCAATAAGATATTTGATTTTTGGTTGGATGAATAGATTGACATTATGGATGACTTTATATAAAGGTGAATAGATTAAACATTTTGGAGGACTTTATATGAAGATAAATAGATTAGCTATTCCAATAAATTATATACTTGCATATATAAAACTTATAGAATTTAATTTATACTTGTGCTAAGTTTTGCCAATATTGTTGCATTTTTCCTTGGTTTTATTTTGGAGACTTTAATTTGTTCTCATTAATTTTTTTTTCTTCATGTCTTCATGTATATAGGTTTCTCTTGCAAAACCTAAAGATGCTTTAACTACCTGACAACTGACAATGGATCATTGACTTCAAATATTTTACAATCAAGACCTCAAAAGTTTCAAGTTTGTGGTTATATAGTTGGAAGTTATAGTCTGTGACCTAACTTTTATGTTAACTTAGATTAGCCGGGTTTACATGTGTTATTTAGTAGTAGACTCCGAAAGATGTTGGATTACATTTGTATCAATTCGATATTATATTAGTTTTTTGATATTTTTTAATGGAATGATTATTTATAGAATGACATGTTTTATTTGGTTATATATTTATACAATTTAAATTTAGATTAAATTTTGACAATTAATTAAATTGTTACTAAGTATCTATACAGTGACTTAATATTTATATTGTTAACTATCATTGAGTCTGCGTTGTAGTGACAATTATTATATGATTAATTTAATTGTCACTAAGTTTGTCTCTAGTGTCATAATATTTTAAGATGATTATTTATCACTAGATTTGTGAATAGTGACACTTTTTAAACAATAAATTGTCATTAAGACAATGATAAAATCTTTAAATAGTTAATTGTCACTAAATATTAATCTAGTAATACAATTTTTATTTTGTCACTAACTAAAGTAAAGTGATAATGTGTTACTGAAAATTATGATTTGTGACAAATACCAAAAAACTGTCATAAATACTTTTAGTGATGGGGGCAAAAATGACAAATTGTTAGTGACACTTTTTTTGGGGCATAATATTGAATTTGTGACGGTTTCTTCACTTCTATGGTGCGTTTGATAAGCGGGACGGGATATGACAATATGGGATAATTTCCTTTTGTCCCACGTTTGACGTGTCTTTAACATGAGACTGGATGAGACAATGTGAGACAAAAAAACACCAAATTTTGTCCCACCCAAAACCCTAGGACAAGGTTGTTCCATGACATGGGACAAGTACAAAACGACTATTTTACCCTTTAAATTTTCAAAAAATTACAAATATGTTTAATAATAATATATACTATAATATATATTATAATAGATATATTATATTAATATATTATATTATATCCTATATATAATATATAATATATCATATATATAATATAATATATGATATGTATTTATATATATATATCAATAATATATATATTATTATATATACATATTAATATATATTATATGTATATATTATTAATATATAAATATTTATAATATATATAGTATATTACCTTTCAAAATATATATATAGTATATTATTATATTATATATTATAATATTATATATATTATTATTACATGAATGCTTTGAGTTCGATTTGAAAGTAAATTATTCTGGAATATATATATATATAAATATAAGAAAGGTATTCTGGTCATTTGAACATCTTATCTCGTTATATCCTAGCTATACCAAACGCATAAGTTTTCTGTGTAATTTGATTTAGTTATATTTTAATGCATTGGTTTTGCTTTTCAAAAAATAAAAAATAAAAAAAATAATAGTTATGTTATAAACATTCCAAACACAATACGGAACAACTGTCCTGTTCCATTTCACCCTGTTCCGTCCTATCCTGTCCTGTCCCATCCTCGTACCAAACGTGCCTGTAGTGACGAATACTTTTTATCACTGTAAGTCAATTTTCCTCTAGTGTGCTCTAGTGTGCTCTTCGAAATTGTACAAAGCATCGATTTGAGAACGAGCCAAGACTCAAAACAGACAATATGTAGAGAGAAACTTCAGAATTTTTTTTTATTTTTTAAATCTTGACCAATAATTATCACACAACAATAAAGTGATCAAATTTGTTATTTATTTATTTTTTTTCCATCATAAGTCTCTCAATGCTGATCATCACACTAAATACAAATTACAGACTGATCATAAAATGTTGTAAAGTCCAAACAAAGATTCCCCAGAAGGCAAA
Source organism: Acer negundo (assembly GCA_035582765.1). Lineage (NCBI taxonomy): Eukaryota > Viridiplantae > Streptophyta > Magnoliopsida > Sapindales > Sapindaceae > Acer > Acer negundo. Next base: position 46,102,116 of record CM069241.1, read on the forward strand.
GCACTAGGTAAAAGCAATGGAGGACAGCAAATTGAGTATGAATCAAATTTCTAATCGTTGAAAATTTTATCATCATAGTAATTAAATATTTAGGGTTGGGAATTGTTCACTCAAGAAACATTATTGCTCAATTGGAACATTTTTTTGGCTTCATTGTAGACACAAAGATTCCAATATAATAGAGAGAATCTACCTTTCATGTCAACTTTTTTTTTTCCGTAATAATTTCTTTTTGATTTTTCTAGATTGGACTCGTTGTGTCATTTCGATTTGGACAAAAATTGGTGAACCCTACCCAGAGAATGGGATTTGATTTTTCTTTTGTTGCTTGTATATTTTCGTTGGCCGGTGGGCATGCATGCATACATGTAGAACATTATTTAGAAACACATTATAAGGTTGTTGTGTGAACTAGTTTATTGTTTTTATAAACATTTTAAAGTAAAAGCACCTTTTTACAAAAGCACCCGAAAGCGAATTTTGGAAAAGCACTTCTATATCCTACAAGTGCTTTTCGTATCCTGTGTATGTATATGTATAAAATGATTTACTTTTGTTCGTAGCCACTTGATGGATACGGTTAAGATAATTTTATCATTTAACGTTTGTTTTGCATGATCATGTTCGAATATATTATATTCGAACAATTAATCCGCACTTGAATAAATGACCACATGGGCTATATATATATATAAGTAATCTTGAATAATCATTAGTTTTTGATTTGGAAAGTAAACACAAATCATTAAGCAAGAAAAAAAGAACGTGGTACAAAAAAACTTCTTATCATTAAATTGGGCATGTGGTCACATCTTTGTTAATTACTAAAATTTAATCAATCAAGAAGTGATCAAACAATAAGCAGCCATTTTGATGATTAATTAGGCATCCATTCAATGTCTTCTTTAAGCACATTATCAATTGTTCCACATGATTGACATGAATGCTTCATTTTGTGCATTCATGATTAAGGTTTTTTTTTTTTTTTTTTTTTTTTTTTTTCAAACATATTACTGATTAATTATATGATCATGAATGAATGATAATCCTGAAACTAATTAATTAATATATATATTTTTTTGGTTGTGAGGAAAAAAATATATAATTATACAAGAATATTGCATTGAAATAGAAACTCATAAATTCAAATTATATGAAAATTATTTTCAAAATATGAACCATTTTATAAACACGTGTTATGAGCTTTTATTTATGGTAGTGTGAGATTAGATATCTCTTGGTAGGGAGGTGTAGTGCTTGATAAATTCCTGACCCACTCAGTCATAGATTTTCAAAAACTAATAAAATATATGAACCAAATTAATCAATCATACATTTTAATGATATATTATATAGAATCCAATTAGGTTTATACGGAAGACAATGATGAAGCAATGGAAAAAGGTGTACTGAAAGTGTGAAACACATTGTCCAAAAAAAATTAAAAAAAAAAGTGTGAACCACACAATATGTTTAATAGATATTTAGTTAGAGATACTTGCTGTCTTTATTGCCTTTTTTTTTTTTCAAAAAAAGTGATATTTAATTAAATACAAAGAGATTCGAATAGTTTCAAAATTAGTCAAAACATACTTTCATTTTATTATTATTATTATTTTAGAAATTCTTTTGAAACATATATGTTGTAATTTATCTGAATGTACGTTCCCGTTCAACAAAGGTTATCGATTTAAAAAAGGAAAAAAAAAATTCAATGTGGTATGTCTGCATTTTATCCAAATGAAACGAAAGGTTTTCTGTGATATATATGTATATATATATATATATATATATATTATTATTATTATTATTATTGGTTTAACCGTGCTCACATTACTCCTTTTATTGTATTATCATGATCGATACTTTCTCTCAAAATTTTCCTAGAAAAGAAAATCCCAACTACTCATTCAACATTGGGTAAAAATGTCTCTTATTCATGATGTTTCTTCCTCATAAATTCTTGTAATGAAGTAATAATATAAAACTAAGCATTTTTGGAAATACAGTAGATTAGATGTGGTTATAATATTATATTATATATATTAAAATAAAATAAAAAATAAAACAAAAGAAAAATCAGTTACAATATATAATATATATATACATATATAATATATTATAATTTTTTTTTTGAACGACAAAAACTTTATTTAAGCCAAGAAGGCAAGGCCAAGCTACACCCAAAGGAAAGGAGAAATACAGCATTATATTAATTAATTACAATTTTGACTTCTAATTTGTTTTTTTTTTTGGGTTAAAATCAGTTAATTCTTTTTGGCAAATCTATGACTATATATTTTCTAATTAAATACAACATCCCTGGCCTTGGAAAATCTCGCAAGTCCTCTAAAGTATAAATCCAAGGAAAATTTTAGTAAGTACTCTAGCTATAATATGGAATAAAACAATAAATAGTTGAAAAGAATATAAAACTTTTGACATCACTCATTAGGTTTTTTTTTTTTTTTTCTCTTTTTTTTTTTCTCTAATTTGTTGTCATTATATATAATTAAGTTTCCAATCACATAGCTTTAAGTTTTGTTCAAGTAAACAATTATAACCCCAAATGTGTTAGTAGTCCAAAAATTTCCCTTTTATATCCATGGTGTCAAAATTGAGCAGATAGAAAAATAGACCAACTAAACCATTTTTGGGGCCAGCTTCACCTTTAATAAAGATAAAGATAAGAGGAATATTTCTGTCTAGGTTCTATGCTTCTTTCCTCTAGTTAATATATTCCTTCAAACTATCTACATATTATCTCTATCAAAACCATGATTTCTTGCACATTCACTCTTAGTTCAAGGGATTCCATTTAGAGGCGGGCATATGAGAGGTCTGCCCCGAGCTGTAGCCCGGGCAGCCCTCCAGAAAAAAATAAAAATAAAAAATTAATACATAATTGGATAATTACATAAAACCCCCAAGGTTTAATAATATATATTACACTAATATGATAATTTATCTATTTAGTGAAATGTAACTATTTTTTTTTTTTTTTAAAGTAAGTTATAAAAATATACATAATATTATGGCTTCTAATATTATAGAATTTAGTTATTTGCAAGTTTTAATAAGTTTTTTAATTGCAATAACTTTTACAATATATTTCATATTCTAAGTAGTCTATTATTGAATTGATGTCATCTTATTATTAAAAAAAATAAATAAGTACTTTCATCAAGAAATATATATAAAAAAATTATTCTTAATCAATAGGTAGCATGTCTTGCACTTTATTATATCTGTCTACATTGAGGAATAAAATAATAAGTGTTTTCTCTACGATACATACTAAATTTAATAAATTTAGTGCGAGAATTTGTGAGCCGTTAATTAAGCATTATAATATATTGTCTAAACAAAAGTAGATAAATGCAACTATTGATAGCTAAAGAGCTGAATTTATAATACTGAGGAAAAAAAAAAAATATACTCTATATATATATATAATTTAGCCCGGTCAGCAAATTTTTCCTGGGTTCGCCCGTGATTCGATTCTCACCATACATATATATCAGCATGTGTAGGGTTTCAGCAACCCCTCGCCACGTCATATATATATATATATATATATATAAACAAAATCAAAAACAAAAACTCTGGGTTTTCTATTAGTCTGAGCTTCTCTAAGAATTCGAAGAATCATATGTAACGTGTAACTATTAATCATTATGCATGATTGATCAGTTCAAATGGTATGAGTTCGAATCAACAGAAAATCCTTGTCCATCCCGGTATAAGTGGATGTTAAACCTTACCAATTACTGGTTAATTAATCATCAAATCATTTCTAGCTAGCATTCATTTATGCTTATAATATACAAGTTTAAGACATTATTACCAGAATAATAAGCTGTGATGTCAACATTATTAGCTAGGGTAATGTAAAAGAAGAAGAATATTAAGTGAAAGATACATCACAACTAACACCAATTAAGATGGATTTCTAAATTTTGTTTCACATAAAAGAGGAGACATATAGATTCATTGAGAGGTAGGGTTCGATACCAAAAATGGAAATTTCAAGGCCCCTTTTTTATTTTACGTATCTGAAAAGCTGTAATTAATTTGATTAATCATGAAAATAACAAGGATTATAGCAGGGTTTTAACATTAATTATGATTCAAGATTAACCTTGGTAAGTACACATATCTTCTATCATATAGATTTCAACATTCATCTTTTATCATTGATCTTCCGTTCGGATTTCACTTATTTTACAATCCTTTCATAGAAAAAATAAAGCTAAGGAAGAAATGAAACGAAATATTCGATTTAAATTTTCCTTACCTGTTTGTTATATATTTATATATACATGAAAGCATGAATAGATATACATAAAATGATGGAAAATCAATCAATCTTTTTGAAGTGATCATTGAACATAGAAACCCAACATTTGTAGGATAGTAATTAGTTAATTACCAAACATTATACATTTCTTTTTTCTTTTCTGATTCCAAGGTAAAAAAAATAAATGAAAAATGGAAAAAAACAACCTTAAAGCAATATAATGTTGCTTTCATGTGGTGAGTTAAACAGTTAATTATTTTTTACAAATACGATACAATCATGGTTTGCTTATGGAAGAAAAAGCAAGAGCTTGGAATATTGCTTGTGATGGAAGGAAACGTGTAAATATAAATATATATTTATAGGACCAAACAAGAATTTTTTTTTTTTATTTAATTGTTGCATGTGCAACAATTAATAGCACCAGACTTTTTTGCTTTATTTGTTGAGCCATCAGAGGATATAAGCTGTAGCAGAATTTTGTTTTTTCCCCCCTTCAAACTCTCTTGTGATTTCAGAACCCAAAAGTACATGAAACAACCCATAGCTAGGTATTTCTTTGTCATCTTTTCAAACTAATTTTCTTTTTGGTATAGGTCACTTTCAATCCCCATATACATACATATAACATACATATAATATATATAATATATATATATATTTATATATATATATATATATATATATATAAAGTTGTTGGGTCAAGATAGTCTTGAAAAAAATCAAAACCCTTTTTTTTTATGTTACAGAGCTGACTATGCAGAAGTGAAGCCATCTTCGGGATTTTAGAGGGTCAATTTAAAAAATTTATTAAAATTTAACAGAAAAATATAGATAATAAAAAAGATTGTGGTAAAATATTAATAAAAATTGTGGCCTTTGTCCACCACACTCCACAATATTGTGGCTTCACCAATGTGACTATATATATGCATGTAATGTTTCAAAGCTTACAAAGTTTGTTTAATTAGCTATGTAATGATACAAAATAACGGTTTTGAAATTCTTTTCGGTGATTAAATTGAATAATTAAGTAGACTCAACATTCTTATATATAATATAAAAAAAAAGTCTAAAATCCAATAAAGACGGAGGTAGCTTAAATATAATAATAATAATATATTTATCAAATATTATCCTAAACCTAACAAGATGATATTGGTTCAATGATTTGACTTTCATTTAATATTTACACTATGTCACCCATTTCCAAATTCTAAATTATTGTAATATTTCAATATATATATATATTATCCTAAACTTTATTTTTATTTTTCTTTAAAAAAAAAATCTATTATCCTACACTTTTGAAGGAGACCCCATTGATAGATAGTAATAAATGAATTGATTATAAGAAAGAAAAGAAATGAAAATCGTGTGAAGTGATTGATATCTCTTTATTAATTCCAAGTGATAAAGATTCTAGATAGAAAAGTTGTTGTGCAATTATATATATTAAAACTACATCAAAATAATAATTATTATATATTAAAAACGAGTCCAAAAATTATATCAACACATCTTTTAAGGGTGGCTCTATTGCCACCCAAAAAATTCTAACCACACCCATACTTTAATGAAAAAAAATTTTATTACTAAAATGCCTATATATTATGTTATCTAAAAGTACACAACTTGGTATTTACTAAAACCTTATATATCAGGAACCCTAATATTTGATTAAAATCAAAACCAATGACATTACATTGTAAAAATTAAATATTATCAAGAAGATGAATAATATTTTTAAACCTAATCAAGAACAATAAATCATAGATCCACAGCAAAATATTCCCTTCTCAGATAAAAAAAAAAAAACTAAAATTATGTTATTTTGTATGTAAACAGATTACAAAGCCACTGCTCATAGCTACTCACAATACTAATGAAACATAATACAATCAATGGCATACAAAACATAACAATAATAATAAATAAATAAAAATCTAATTCAAAATCAATGGCATCTAAGATTATGTGTTGCCTTTTCTTTTCCAATTTAATGATATTTATTTGTTTTTCCGAAATTTTGCTTTTGAAAAGATTGGTTTTTTTAGATTTAATTAGATATCAAAAGTAATAAAATGGGTTTAGAGGAAAAAAGACGTGATTAAAGTAGTGAATAGTGAATAATGCTTAAGGTCAATTTTGGTATTTTATTGGATGTAAAGAGTAAAGAATTGATTTGTAAAATTTTTAAGTGGTTGTAGAGAGTAAATTAGGTGTGAGGAGAAATTTTCCGGGTGGCAATAAAGCCACCTATCTTTTAATTAGCTATATTTATAGCTAGCTAGTAGCTTGCCTTGACAATTATATTTATAAGGAATCTTACTGATTTCAAAGCAAAGTAAAAGTTGATATATATATATATATATATATATATCATTTATGTAGACTGTAGACATGATTGATTCCTATCAATCATGTCTACCAATTATGTGTGAGACATGATCTTTTCATAAAACAAGTTTTTATAAAAGAAGAGGGAGATAATTCATATAGCTGGAGCCTAGAGAACAAGTTGATGGGAACTATTTTTTTTCTTATTCTTTGGATGTAATCAATGAAACTAACTAGTACAAATGCATTATGTGTTTGATTGTATCTGTCGAAAAGAATAAATAAATAATAATAATAAAAGCAATCATTTTTAAGTAACTTTATGAATAAGCATCTATGTGATAATTACTACATTTTCAGAAAGCATTTCAACTTGCTGTTTTCTTTCGTTAAAAATATTTGGTTTTTGTCTATGAACAACAGTTCATCAAAGCGTGTGCGTTTTTTTTTTTTTTCCATTCCCAAAGATTCTTTAATTTATTTCATTTCAAAAAGATGTTTTTATGTACTTATTTATTTAAACTATTATAAATATAAGAGTTAAAGGAGGAAGAATATGATTTGAATCTATAATTTTATTAATACGGGGAGTGGTTCTCTTTATATAAAAATTTCAAGATCGAAGTTATATGACGCTATAGAATCTTTTCTATAATATTACAAAACTAAACATTTATTTACATAAACCTTTTTTCACAACGTTAAGTAATTTCGATCATGATTTTTATCGGAGAATTATTACTCTAACTACCCAATAATGTAACCTACAAATAAAATGATAAATTTCCTATATAAATAAATAAATAAATAAATAAAAAAAAGGTATACAAGAAAATAGGTACCTCTATAGGACCCCACAATTGGCGCCCTACACTGCCCTTCCTTCTCTTCAAGGCAACCCCCCAAAGTGAAAGAAAGTCCACTCTTACGCAAATTTGAAGAAAGCTTTTCTTTTCTTTCAGTTCATGAGAATCATATCAAACTTTGACATCCAAAAAAGGACAATTTCTTTTCTTTTCTTCTTTCAATTTGTACAGCTTTTTGGTAATTAGTATATCTTGTTTGTTTTGTTGTTTTTATTTGTGCTTGTTTTGCATAATATTACTCGATACCCCCCACGTGGGAAGCTTGTGATCTCATCTTCTTCTTCTTCATGCATATATATGCATATGTACACTGAGAAGTCAAACTCCAACGGATTGAAGATACTGTCCAAACCTTCTCAAAATGTGAATTTTCTTTCACTTCCTGATATCGACCTATTAACAGCCCGGTCCCACCAAACTGAGTTATCATCAGAACCCTGATGCATCGGTCATCATCTGTGTGAGTTTCAAAATCTTTATCGCTATCGAGTGAGGTCCAAAAGCTCTTTAAAGTGTAGATACATTTTGATTACTCCAACAATGTCTTTGATTGTAATTTGAGAAGTGAAAGACCAGTTTCGGATTTCACGCAAACACTCTTCAAACTTATAATATCTATTTCTAGATGTACTAGCTAGGGCAAGTTCAATTAATTAAAGATAGACGAACCCAAAATTTATAAGCTAATCCAGTCTGATATTGTCTTTTAGTTGTACGAAAGGGCAGGTTCAATTGGTTAAAGACAAATGACCCAAAGATTTATAAGCTAATCCATGATGATATTGTTTTTTTGGTTGTATCATTACTCTGGTTTAGTTGATTAAAAGATAGATGATCCAAGAATTATAAGTTAGTCCAGACTGATATTACTTACCAAATTGTATCAAGACGTCCGGATCCACTTGATTAAAAACAAATAGTGCCAAAATTTATAAGCAAGTCTAAGCACGTCTTTCGCTAACGATACAAGATGTGACCAATCCATTAATATATATATATATATATATATTTTTTTTTTTTTCATTTGAAGAGATCTCTATCTCTCATTTCCCTGTCTATATATATGTATATCTTTCTATTGCTTAAAAAGATAAAAATATGAAGTCTTTTACGGTATACATCAGGTGGGGGATGATGGATGGTGGTCCTCCTCCTCTCTGTTGTGATGAGCCGTGAATAACGGGTACCATCATCAACTTGATAAAGAGAAACATATCATATTATTACATAATCAACCGCCATGATCATCTTTATCCTATAATATATATCTCTGTGTGTAATGTCGCATGTTTTTCATGTTATGATGTATCATTCAAGTTTGACCATATTTCTTATCTTGATAAAAGCTTTAATTATTGCTAATCACATGATTAGAAGTCTAATAGAAAATGATATATTAAATTCAACTTCCAAGTCCTTAGAAATGGGAAATGTATATTTATTTTTGAAACCTGTTGTCAGTGAGCTGTAATAATTTTTAATTTATGATTGTGATTGAGTTCTTGCTACCTACCACCTGGCTAGGACCCATATAATCCTTAACAGCTGGGACCAGCACAAAAAATTAGTAACAAAACAAAATTGAACTAAATATGAATATGGATCTTATTCAATCAAATGAGCAACTGTTTTATAGTTTAATGGATACAGATCGAGAGCAGAAGCGCGTAAATGATACACTTGATCAACGACAGTATTCAGCTTTTCTGTAACAATTAAATCCAATTCTGATCGTTTATCTGTATGCATGTGAGTGTCTTTTTATCATTAAGCTACGTTGGAAGGTGGTAACAAAACCCTTTTTTTAAGATATGTTTCCACGGACAGTGTGCAGGATGAAGTTTAAGTACACTTCAACAGATACTCTAATGGTGTATTTAACTGTTAACGTAAAAAAAGTGCTTTCAAATGGCTTAATTAATCATTTGTTGTGTCCATTTTACAGTGCTTAGTTATAAACTTGTAGCAACAAAAACCCTTTGTTGGGATTTTGAAGCACTCAATAGATTTATTTTTTATACAAAAGTGTGTTTTGAATTAAAACAGTTTTGTAGAAAATGATTCTAGATTGAAACACTTAAAAGTGCTTTTACAGTTTTGCTCAAATCTTCTTTCTACCGGAAGCACTTTCCAAATATTTAGAAGACTTGGGGTGAGTTTCTGAAGGCTTTTTAAATAGAACTTCAAGAGTAGATCTTTTACAAGTGAACTTTTATTAAGTAGAACTTTTAATAAAATATCATATGTTGTGTGACATTCATTTAAAATCCGCTTTTAAGTACCTCTAAAAGAGTTTTTGGTTTTTATAAAGTACAAAAATGGATGCTAACAAAATATTTGTAATAGAAGGGTGTATATGTAATAGAAGGATGTATATGGTAAAATATATAAAATTCATGGAAGGTGGTTGAGACTATTTTTTTAAAAAAACCTCAAAAAGAGCTTCATGAGAAAGGCTTAAATTTTTGGTTTCTCCCAAAAGACATAAAACATCGTTTTTAATATTAAAAAAACACTTCCTGACTTTACCAAACAACTAAAAAAAACCATCAAAATAGCTTTTAACATTAAAAAAAAAAAACACTTTTGGTCACTAGGAAAGACATACCAAACACACTTAAAATACATGTTAGCTTTGCATTTTCATGAAACTATCAAAGCATCCTCATTCTAAGCATCATTTTTGTACATATATATAATCCTTTGAGAACCACAATTAACAACAATTTAGCACAAATCAACAATCTGCATATAATCCTCTAAGAACCACAATTAACAATTTAGCACAAATCAACAATCTTCAATCTTCAATCTTCAATACATTTCCACAATCCGATTTGGATTATATAGTAAAATCTCATATCATAACATTAATACACAAAATATAAACTCAATATGTCATAGACAAAAGAGAAGACTTCCTCGGTCTTCACTCAAAAACTTCCAATCACTCATGGAAGTTGAACATATTTCTGTTCAATTAATACAATTCACTCCAAATATATCTATATATATATATAGTCTTTCTATTATCGGTTCAAACTGACAAAAGTTATATCAGTTCCTTATATGTGGACCACTGGATTTAAATACTTTGACTGACAAGTGCATACAGCCAAATCAAAGTATTTAAATCCAGTGGTCCACATGCAAGAAACTGATATAACTTTTGTTAGTTCGAACTGATAATAGAATTTCTGTATATATATATATATTCTATACTACAAATATTTCAATCTTTTAATGTTAACCTCTACGAAACAAGATTGGTCAAAACATATGCAATGGGCAACAAACAACAAGCTGTTGAACTCAAGCAAAGGTTTGTATGCTTGAAGCTATTAATAACATGGTTGCAAGAATCCTTAACCTTAGTGTTGTCGAGCTTTCAACCAATCATGTTGACCCAATGGTATCGGTGGGTAGAGATCCTTGCATAGATTGAATGAAGGATCAGAATCAGCACAGCTTCTGGTATCGCCATTAGAAAGTGACATTAGATTCTTGTGAGAGAACCTTGAAGCCTTTTGTTTAGCTTTGGTAGACTCAGTGAGATTCATGTAGCTGGGTGGTTTTCGGTAGTAGCTCTCTTCTGCTCTTTCCATCATGAGAATATTACCGGACATTGGAGTTAAAGATGCAGATGAAGATGAGGTTGACGGGGAAGTCTCATCATACGGGGATTCAGAACTTGGTGAGGAAGACGAGCGAGTAATTTGACCAACTGTAGTAGGAGGTTTAGCAAGAACCTTAGTTGTGACATTATTCCTCCTTACTTTTACCGAGTCAAGTTGTTCAGAATATGCATACATCCCTGCAATGTTATCTTCACTTTTCCGAGAAAAAGGTGTCATCATCTCTGAAGGGTCAGTATGGATCTCTTCCAACAGCCTGTTTTCCCATGGTTTGGTTGCCATCCAATTGTCTAGCCAGCTCCATCCCGGGCTGCTCTTGTCTAGCCGATGATGCTTGAGGGATGTTGCTGGCTTCTTCACTCGTGAATACGGACTGGGACATGATCTTGATTGCTGAAAGCAAGCAAAATTACACATACTCAGAAAACAAATGCAATGCAGTTTAAAACGAGCCTCACTTGAATATCCAATTAAGCTAAAGCATCTATTCAACTAATTAGCTAGTCGTGACACAACAAAAAACAAAGAAATCTAATGGCTCTTAATTTCATTACCTGTTGTTGAGAACAGAAGTATGCAATTGCTCTCTCCCTCTTGATTGCTCCTTCTTGCCTCAGTTGAAGCTTCGCTCTTACTTCATCTGCAGTTCCAGGAATGTCGCACCATCCTTGCTGCCAATTTTCAACACATCCATCAATATTGAGAACAACACAATAACATATTGTTTATTCACATGTAAAGCCTGGAAAAACTAGAATATAGTTTCTTACCTCGGCCTGCTTGGTGGGATCAGCCTGGTTGTGATATTCATCTAAAAGTTTTTGTGCCGCTTGCTCTTCAGTAGAAATCCCCACAGACCTTGCCCTTACTCGAGCCTGAACTCGAACAAGAGCTTGCATGCATCTCAGTGTCACAGCAGCTTGCTTCCTGACCTGCCTGCCACGGAATATAGCTTGAATCCTCACCACTGCTTTCAGCGCCCTCAAAGCCCGTCTTGCCTGCAGTTATTTCATAATTTCCAGGTAAACAATGTAAAATAGCACACACATAAAGAGAAACAACTTTTACATATCCCAAACTCCCGATATAATTTTCAAACTATGTTAGATGATTCTAAGATTACGTAGAAGCTGAGAATCAATCAAATTGCCAGAGTAACCTTCACATCCTGTCCGATAAAACCGTTAACTCATTTTTCTCTTGGATTGGAACACATACAAACATAGGAAAATAGGAAATGCCAACAAAACACAAGGAGATCAACACTTGTTTTCATTTTCAACAACTTTCAACATCCTAATACGCTTAACTCGAGTGGCGTTCGGTTGTTTTCTCATCCTTAACAAAACAATGTCAAAATCACACTATATGAACCTCCTATATAAAGCCATTTTATAATGATGCTATAATCCCAAATAATCCTTGAAAATTTCCCATTTCTTGGCACTCAATGACTTAATAAAACTCTAAGCATCTAAAGTTAGTACATTTTCCTTCTATTTCTAGAAATTATAGAGCCTAATTATACACATTCAAGCATCTAAAATTTGAAGAACTTAAACTACAATCTGAAAAGTGAAAACTAAGTCTTGTCTTATAGAATAATCAAAGAATGATCTATATATATATATATATTTATACATATAAAATCACAAACTTTTTGACAACAAATTAGCTCAATTATTCAGCAACCACCTAAAATCATCACTCACAAGTCTAACAAACAAAAAAGCCTAAACTTTTACAATTCATAGCAAAACCTTGCCTTAAAAAATTCTATCAAATTCACTTATCTAACAAACAGTTTCAACTCTACACGCATACATATAAGACATTTCAGCTAAAAATTTACAATTCAAGGCCAAAAATTAGTACTTCTTCATATATAAAATTGAACCACTTATACATACAATGATTCTACATTGTTAAAGAACATTAATGGAAACATCAAAAGAAGGAAAAAAACCCCATTTACCAGCAAGCCCCGGAAGGCGGTTTGGATGCGAATAGCAGCAAATTCTTGCCTGATCACTTTGAAATTTTTGGATGGAGCACGAACCACAGCAGCCATAGCTGCACTGAACGCATCATCAGAATCAGATGCCTCTGATGCCGCCACGTGGCCTCCCTTTGATGAAGATCCAAACCCTTCTGAGGAACTCCTCCATAGCCTCCACTTCTTCTTTGTCTTCTCCATCGATTTGTCCTGTAAACCAAAACCAGTCCAGCATACAAAACATTTTAAGAAAATGAAAACATGGAAACTAAGAAAAATGAAAGCAGAAAAACAATGTATTTTTGGGGTTACTTCATCTATGATCTGGGTCTTTTTCTGAGTGATAATTGATTTCAACCATTTTCCTGAAACACCCATTTGAAAATGTTTGGTTCTTTGTGGATTGAAAAACAGAGAGCTGTTTTATGGTGTAAGAAAACAGAGTAAATTTGTTTTTTTTTTTTTCTTTTTCGAAACAGAGTTTGACAATGGATTCTGGAAGCTGTTTGTGATGCTAGAACTGGTTAATAAAAAAAAATCTAATTTTGGAAACAAAAAACTTGATTTTGTGAAGTGAAAAACAGAGTAGTTGGAAGTACAAATGTACCCAGATTAAAAAAACGTTTTTTTTTTTTTAATTATTTTGGAAACAGAATTTTTGACAATAGAAGTTGCAGAGTTTTGTCGGGTTAGAGATTCTTTGTAAGGAAGATAGAACACACAGAGAGCACAGATAAGTGTTTTTTGGAAGCAGAGAGAGAGAGAGAAAGTGCTTTTGGGTTTAGAGACCGTTGGATAGTTTGAGTGTGTGTGAGAGAGAAAGCGCAGACTTTTGTGAGTTTATTGAGAGAGAGAAAAAGGTCTTTTGAAATTTGAAATTCAAATAAAAGAGAGAGAATAAATAAATAATTTATAGGGTTAATTGCAATAACATACCCTGCGATTTTTTAAAAAGGCATAATATTCAACTAATTGCTTCAATTGCAACAGACCCCCTTGTGTACACAGTGGACTTCCATCCCATCTGACAGTTGACTAACATTTTGGCATGAAAAGTCGAATATGCCCCTTTAATTGAAAAAGTCTGCATTGTTCTTCACTCTAAAAATAATAATTTTAACTATTAAATAATACATAAACTCATATTAAAATTAAAATCTTATAAAAAATAAAAAATAAAAAAAAAGTTGACAAACAAAATCTTTTAAAAAAAAAATGAAACAAAAAACAAGAAAATCGATGCACAGTTTTTTTCCTTCGAAACTTTTTCTTTCTTTTTCCTTCCAAATTCTTGACTCATCCTGATTTTCTTTCACTTTCTCAATTCCCAAAACCAAAATTTTCAAAAATCATCTACGATTCATCACTCAAACATCACCCAACTTCATTTTCATCATCATCCAACTTCCCAAACATCTCTTCTTACCTTCATCACCCAAAGATCCCCTTAAAACTTCATCTTTATCATAACAAAATCATCAACCCACAATCAATATTTATCAACACAATCATCATCCCATAAACAATCTTTATCAACTCAATCATCAACCCACAAAATTAAAAAAATAAACAACTCCACTGGCGGCGGAGGATCTGCTCCGTCGCACCACGCGTGGATTTAAAAGGAACAAAAGCTTGGGTTTTCTCTTGATATGCTAACATTATATTTTCTCAACAAGGCCATAAATATGATAAAAACTAGTCACATGAGGGGAAGATACTTATGAATGTTAGGTTTCATTTATCTGGGGATTGCCAAATTTTACTTGGAAGTATCAAAGTGTGTTTATGTAAGAGGAGAGTAGTCGAGATCCCAAATCCAATCTTCCATGTTCTCTCTCTACAACTCAAAACCCTACTATAATGATCTTGCATTTACCAAGACACATAAAATAGGTTAGGTAGGCTCTGTATAGAATGTGATTTGGGCTTTTAATGGAGATTTGATTCTATTTTTTGGCGAAGAAGAATTTATTTTCCGTTTTTGGAGGAGAACCGGAGGTCAAATTTGGAAGAGATCTAAATCAGATCTACTCTTGGAAATATCTTCTCCATTTTTTTAAAAAAATATATGTTTAGTTTTAATTAGCAAATAAATCAATATTCCTGTCCAAAAATAATGCATGTGCTAAATGACGATTTTACCCACAACAACCCAGTCAACCGTTATCTTTAACAGATTTTGACTAACGGCAAGGGGGTCTATTGCAATTACAGTAATTAGTTGAATATTAAGCCTTTTTGTCTAAACTCATGGTAAATTATTACAATTTACCCTAATTTATATGTTGTAACGAATAGATGAACATTTTTTGAACACCAAAATAAATAAATAAATATAAAGACTTTTTTGAAGTTTTACAATAAATTATGGGGTTATTTTGATTTTAGTCCATGTAGTTTACATTAATTTGGGTTTAGTCTACTGTTTTATAGAATTACTAATTTTAGTCATTCCGTTAGGAATTCTGTGAAAACAAACGGACTGGCATTGTCAGAGGGTACAATGACCGAAATACCCTTAATGAAGGTTTATGATGAAGGGCAGTATGGTAATTTTACATTTAATTAAATAAAAATTGAAAAAAAAAACAAATTAAATTTAAAATTAAAAAATATATATATAAATAATAATAAATTATTATTATTATTATTAAATGAATTAAAATTTAAAATTTGGATTTGTTGGAGATCGATTGGATCTCCACCAAATCCAATTAACAAAAAAAAAAAAAAATTGAAACACTTCCACCAAATCAACACCACCACCACTTCCACCAAATCCCAAAAATCACAGTTAAAAATTTAATCAACTTCAACAAAATTCTAGAGGAGTCATCCAAATCAACCTAGCCTAAATCCAAATCTTTTGGGTATTTTGTTTTCCAGATCACCTAAATATATATATATATATATATATATTTTATTTTCGTTTTTCTATTACTTTATTATTTGTTTTTATTAATTTTGTTTTTTTAGTTTTTTTATTATTATTTAATTTAATTTAATTAATTGAATATATATATTATTAAAAAAAAGTTTAATTTCTGTTTTTGTTTTTAAATTATTTGTAATATTAATTATTTTAATATATTTTTAAAATTTTTAAATTTTTGATTAGAGGGCATAAGGGTCTTTACCCTTGTTCTAGACCAGTTTCTAGAAGCTTTAGTCAAATTTCCCATAATGCCCTCTTGACCTAACGGAAGTAAACCAAAATCTAATGGAATTGGATAGAAATGACTCAAATATATATTGTCAGAGAACTACTGGTCCGAACTTAGTAATTCTAAAAAACAATGGACCAAACCCAGATTAACGTAAACTACAGGGACTAAAATCGAAATAACCCAAAAAAATAAATTATTATTATTAAAATATGGATTTAGTGGAGAAAAAAACTTCCAAAAATAAAAAAGATAGATATTTCCACTGTCCATCTCAAAGATTGACGGTGGAAATATCTCTCTTTTTTATTTTTTATTTATTTAAAATTTAAAATTAAAAAAAAAAATAACAAAAAAATTATTAAAAAAAAAAAATCTCTACCACTAGATTATCTTCTATCACCAACCCAATAACAATCATCACAAACCACCACCATTATCACCATTATCGATCATCACCATCATCATCGACCATCACCATAATCATCTTCATCATCAGCCCATAACCACACCACCATCCATCTCTAATCACCAAACCCAAACCCCTCAAATCCAACCACATAAACCCATTTCTAAACACAAACCCAGTCCAAATCACCATTATCGATCTTTTTTCGGCCGTCGTTGTTGCCCACCGTCTCCACCGTTTAATCTCAAAACCAAAACCGATCTCCACTGTCTCCTACTTCCCTCCCTTCTCTCTTTCTTCACAATCATCTGTCACCTCTTCAGTTTTCTAGAAAATCATCATCATCACAAACCCAGACCAACCACATTCAAAATAGTTTGACATACAAAATTAGAGAAAAAAAAAAAAACCTTTGAATAGATTTGGATAGATTTCCAGATCTCTTCAAAAAAAAAATTAAAAAAGTTTTTAGAATAAAAAAGCTCCATATCCAGAGAGATTTGTTCATGGCTTTGTAGTTCATCGGTGACGGATGGGGTTTGTGGTTCAGTAGCGGCAATGATGGGGTTGGGTTCAGTGGCTGCAATGATGGGGTTGGGTTTAGTGGCTGCGGCGATGGTGATAGTGGTGGGTTCGTCGATAGGGGATAGTGTTGGTCTCGCCGTCTTGGAGATCCATTGGGGATGGTTAAGCTTTGGGTGTTGAAGAAGATGATAACAAGTGGCTAGGATTAGGGTGTGGAGAAGATGAAGATGATGAGATATTTGTTTTTTCATTTTTTAATATTTATTAACATTTAAGTTTATTTAAATATTTATTTATTATTGTTATTTTAATTTTCTTATTTAGTTTTATATCAAATGATTTGTTTAATTTTTTGATAATAATAACTATTATTTAATTTAACAATATTTATTTGTTTTTCTAAAATTAATTTGTAAATTACTATTATACCCTTTGGTTATATAAGATTCTAATTTTTAAAGTTTATTTAAAAAAAAGAGAGGTTTAATTTCTAGGTTGAATTTTTTGATTTTTGATTATTTAATTTTTGATTATTTAATTAATTTAATTAATTTAATTTTTTAATTTTTTAATTTAATTAAATTTTTTAATTTTTTATTATTTTATTTAATTTAATTTTTTAATTTAAATGGATTTAACAAATATATTTTTAAAATTATTTTTTAATTAGTTTTTTATATATTTTAATTTTTAAATTTAATTCATTTAATAATAATAATTATTATTATTGTAATTTTTATATGTTTTAATTTTAAATTTAATTTGTTTTCATTTTTAATTTAATAGGAGGGCATAAAGGTCTTTACCCTTGTTTCAGTCAGATTTCTAGAAGGTTTCATGGAATTTCCCATAATGCCTTTGTTGACCTAACGGAAGTCAACGAAATCCTAACAGAATTGGACGGTAGGGACTCGATTTGGAATTGTTAGAAAACTACTGGACTAAACTTAGTAATTCCAAAAAACTGTGGACCAAACCTAGATTAACACAAACTACAGGGACTAAAATCGAAATAACCCTAAATTATAACACCTAACGATTGAGTTAGAGATCTGTCGGATATACCAAGATCAATACAGGTACAATATGGATATTTTTGATCCTATGTATTGTTAGATTCAAAAACCCCCACCACTAATGTGAAAAGAGGAGTACACTACCACTACCAAATTTACTTTGAATTCTTTTAAGCAAGCTTTTTAATTAAGGGCAGTATTAAACTGTTAATAAAAAAATTAAAAATTAAAAATCTTACCATTTAGACTTTAGAGCATCTCCAACGCAAGCACTAATCTCCAATTTGTTGTAGATTTCCTCTCCAACTCATGTGCTATTAGATGCGTCAGTTTGCAGCACCTCTCCTTCATGCGCCAGATCAAGGGCAAATCATTTTTCAGTAAGTCAGTGCTACTTTGGTGCTTTTGTTTTTACTCCCTCAATTTTTACTTATTCATATATTGACCATTATTCAATAAAATTATTTTGTTTGTATCCCTTATTTAAATGTTTTGTTCAACTAAATGTTAATAAATGAATAAAACACTAAATTGAAAACAAAACAATTAAAGCAACAGACAACATTAATAAAAACATTAAAAAATTAATTGATCATTTGTGGGATGAATATACCAATTTAAAGAATTAAATGACGATATGTACTTTTTGTGTTTTTTATTATTTCTTTTATGAAATGTAATATCGAAGTTCAATTAATAATAAATGCAATATATTAGTTAATTAAATTTAATTTGTTAATTTATTAATTTGTTAATTTCTTAACTTATCGTAATATTATGTCAATTTCGGGGTGAAATATTAATTATTGAGAAATAATAATTTTTTTTTTAAGGAATATTCTTTATCGAGTAACATTTGGTGCAATGTATTGGAGATGAAAAAAAAAAAGATGTGGAAGTTGCTTCAATTTGGTGCAATGGGTTGGGATGGCCTTAGTTAGGTCTCTTTTTTTATTATTAAAATAGGTTTATTTAGGTCTTTTCCCTTATACTTGAATTTAAAAAAACAAATTAAAAATATATAGTAATCCTTTTTAAAAAAAATTGTAAATTTTATTATGAATAAAAAATGAAATAAAACCAAAATAATATTTAATTTTAAATATATATATATATATATATATATATATATGTATGTATATGTAAGAAAATATATATAGCCGTTTCAAAAATGTATATAAGTTAAAGAATATATATATTTTAACTCTTCCTTTGTTTTATTATTTAACTTTAAAGATATTTTAAAGTTTTTTTAAAAACATATTTGTAGAAAAAAAGCAAAATATTGTTTTTTAGTTTGATTATACAGAAAACAATTTAAATAATTAACTCTATTCTTCTTCTTCTTCTTTTTTTATTTTTTATTTTTTTTTTATTTTTTTTATTTGAAAGAAAATAACTCTATTCCATTATACAAATTAAAGTCAACTATGGTAAGGGTATTTGCTGATCTTTCAAACAAAACAGGAATTTATTTATAATTCTCCGTATATAATAGGCTAATTGGCACTAATGCCCCCTGAATTCTTCAAAATTTTGCACTGTGCCCTCTATACTTTTTTTTTTCAGCATTAAACCCCCTAAACTATCATAAATTGGCAATGGCTAACAGAAACCTAACGAAACCCTAATTCCGTCTAGGGAAAATTGCACTAAGTTACCCTTATTATATGCATAATTGCATTAAACCAAAATAATATAATAATATGACCCGAATACCCCTCTGACCAATTGACTTGATTTGTTATCCAATACAAATTTGATATGTGTCATCAAATTTTAAAACTAAAAAATAAAAATAATGATTAAATAATAATACAATCCCTTTTCATAATAATAATAATAATACAATTGCAAAAATAAATAATAATAATAATAATAATAATAATAATAATAATACAACTTATTATCAACAACCAAACAAAACAAAAACCCTAACCACCACTCATTATCAACATCACCAGTCAACCACCACCACACTCATCACTCATCATCATCATCATCATCATCATCTTCCACCAACACCACACCCAAACCTTAGCCACCACCACCATTCAAAAGTTACCGCATCTTCTCTCTCCCTCTTCACATCTAGTTCGTTGCACTCTCTCTCTCTCTCTCTCTCTCTCTCTCTCTCTCTCTCTCTCTCTCTCTCTCTTTACGGATTTGGTCTGCCGCCACCGCGTCTTCTCTTCGGTTCGTGCTCGATCTCCTTCAACCGCCGTCGCGTCGTCTTTACGGGTTTGGTTCCAGTCGCCGCTCGGTCTCCTTCGTCGCTCTCTTTCTCTCTCTCTTCGCCAATCTATCTCTATCAATCTCCTCCATTTCCGATCAACGAGAAATAAGAAGAAGAAGAGATCGGTGAGGAAAAGCAGGAGAGAGAAAAAGAGAAGAAGAGAATTGGGGATAGAGAAACAGAAGAAGAGAAAGAAGAGAATAGGGATTAGGGGGAGATAGAGAGATTGGCGTGAGAGAGAGGGATCTGTGTTCCTCTGTGTTCATCTGGGCATGAATCAATTTAATGTATTTTATTTCATTTAATAATATTAAATTGTTTGTTCATCTGAGCTTGAATCAATTTGATTTGTGTTCACAGATTCCACACGAAATAATTAAATTGTTTTTGATTTTTTTAATATTTATTATTAAATGCAATAATATTTTTTTTTCCAGATTATTATTACCATATATTTTGTTTTTGGAGTTGATTGAAGAAGATGAGATTTGTGGATTTTATTTTTGTGATTTCCTTTTGGAATTGATTGAAGAAGAAGGAAAAAGATATGAATTATTGAATGAGATTTGTGGATTTTTTTTTGTAATTGATTTGTGAATTTTTGTTGTTGGAATTATTGAATTATATGAATTATTGAAGATATGATATGATCTCCACCGTCCATGGTGATTGATGGACGGTGGAGATCAATCTTTCTTTTTTCAAAAAAAATCTATTTATTAAAATAAATTAAATTTTGTAATTATATTCTTTAAAAAATATATTTATTTTTCTTTTAAAAAAAAGTATTAGGGCAAACCTTAGGGGAGGTTGGTGTAATTAGTTCTTGTCATGTGAGGCGCACGTGACTTGAAAATAGACGGAATGTGGCTTCCGTTGTCAATTCGTTAGTTTTTGCAAATTTACGAGAGTTTAGGGGGTTTAGTACCGAAAAAAAAAGTTTAGGGGGCAACATGCAAATTTCTGAAGAGTTCAGGGGGCATCTGTACCAATTAGCCTATATAATATAACAAAATTTGAAAGTTTTCTTTGTCATTTTTTAACTATATTAAAAAATCATTTTTCTAGAGGTTTTTTTTTTTTTTTTTTTTTTTCCTTAATATATAATTTTGGGTGTGGAAGGAGATTATTGTGTCAAAAATAGACATATTACCAGTTTGGCAGTTCAATCCCATCTTATTAACGAGGATTAGAATGTCATTTTCATTTAATATGAGAATCTTGCATTGTGATTCTTTTATGTTATTTTTTTTATGTAGTACAATCCACCGATCACAAAGTCAAAAAAAAAAAAAAAAAAAAAACCATATTATAGAGAATGTATTGGTTAAATTACAATAATGATTTTAGTTAAATAAATACATGGAATTGCATTAATGTATGTAAATTGATCAAATCTCTGTAGTAGTATAATAACATTTTTTTTAAAGCTCCTAAAAATTAAGTACTTCTATCGGGATTCGATTAATTTTTCTCTCATAGGCACACATTATATACGTATCTATAGTATACTAATATACATCACCACACTTTTGACATGTTTATTATTATGATTGAAGTTATGTTGCTTATATGGTAAAATTATAGTGATGTGTATTAGAATACTATAAATATGCATATAATGTATGACCATCAGAGAAAAACTCGAGATTTGAGAGAAAGAGAACTGTTAACTTTATTATAAACTTTATTATAGACTATGAATTACACATTTATACAATGAATAATTTAAATTCTACAAGGGATATATATATATAATCCCAAAAAATAAACTTAGAGACTTAAAAATTATTAGTCTAAAAATACTTTTTTTCCAAAAGCATTTTTTTATTCTCTTCATACCAAAAGCACTTGCAAACATGTTGTTGGCATTGGAAATTAAAGATGTAGCAGTGTACCTCTACTTGATTGGTCTTGGACTAGGAAGTACTCCAAATACAAGTCTGGGAGAGAGGTGGAATTTTGGACTAGGTCTTGGGGATGGAATTGGACCACCACAGCTATTTGGAAAATGTGCCCCATCTGGTTGCTTGACTACTGTTGTTGTCCTTGGTGACAAATTGACATGTTCAAGTGCTTCAAATTTCAGCTCTGGTGGGTAGTCTCCAACACATCTGATTCTGGGGCCTGCTCCTGTGCTCCATTTGAATGGCAGTGTAGTCATATTGTATTTGTTTTTGAATCTTCCCACCCCAACAAAGACTTGTAATTCTTCTTCTTCTACAATGTGGGTAGTTTTGTTTCTTTTCTCATCATGATCTTTATCTTCAATAATGGGAATAGATGAATTTGGCTCTTTTTGTTCAGGATTATTTTTTGGTGGGATAGGTGGGATGTCATCATCAATTGGACCTTTCTGCATATATACGAACATGAATGTATGTAAAGGGAGGAATATTCGAAGATATTGTCTTCAAAATACATTTTCTACTAACGGATCTATATGACATAATAATTCAAAGATGACTAGTTTGAAATAAGAAATGCTTCGTTAAAATAGATGTACGGTTGATGTAGTATTGGTATGTACACCGTGACCTATTTAATAATATTCAGCTGTGTACGTATCATTTTATCTTAATGATTGAAATAATTAAGAAATTAAGAAATTTTAAATTTTCATTGTTAGTAGACAGACCTTAACATCAGTCAAGTCTACATGATGGTCCTCCAAAAAGCTGCAAAACTCTATTAAATTCTCTTCTGTTGGGAGATAATGACCACTGCAAGACCATATTGCCTGAAAAGTTAAAATAAATTTGTCATGTAAGATGATCAGTTACGATCATACCTATCACCGTACTCTTACTAGAAATATATTTCATTATAAGTACTTATATAAAATACAGACTACGTTCATAGTCCTTCTCAGATAGGAATATGCGTTAAATACCTCAAGGATCCCATTGTGAGCAACCAATCTACCAGATGCAATTGTGGCAGCCCCAGAGAGGAAACTTGAATGTTGAAAGTGGCCTCTCTTCTTCTCTCCAACATAAAAGTTCCTTGATGTGCCAAGCACAAATATCCACTTGGAATCTTTTGGTGTGTCCACACAAACCCTACTTTGCTTGTAAACAAGCTTTCCTCTCTCCATTACCACTTCATATGCTTCCCTCTCTTTCTGCAAGAACAAAAACTTAATTAGCACCATGAAAATTTTGTAATTACTAATGTAGAGATTTTAATAATAATCGGATGTCATCAAATCTCAATGTTCAGATTTTAAATTTTCGTATATGTATATATGTATAACAATTCTTACTGGTCCAAGATATTTGATGCATTGATGTTGTAGTGTAGTCCTTGGACACTTCTCTAGGTTTACTTCTTTGCCATCTCCAATGTCCAACCTTCATTAAATTTCACAAATTGAAGTAATTAGAGAGATCATTAAAGAGAAAAAAATAATTAATTATCAAAACACTTCTTTTAAAGAGATTTGAAATTAATTTTGTTATTGTTACCAGTAGAAGAAAGGTTGGCTGCTTTCACTTGCAAACCAAACATCATAATATTGATGGAGATTGTGACCATAACGATGGCGCGGATCAATCTGTGCAATAAAATCAAATTAAAATTTGTATATATTAACCGAATTTCAAAATACAGACATTCTTCTGAAAGATGCGATGAGGAATCAGAATCCACCATTGATTATATTGGTTAGATAGACTCATTGATCGTAGTATATAAATTCTTTTACCGGGTTGAAATGAGATATTTTGTGTGAAAAGTAGAGAGCGAAACCATATTAGAAATGATCGTTATGATCGATATCGAACCGTAGATGTTCAATTTTGTGGACTTACAGCTTCAAGCCAGTGTTTTAGAGCTAATTTTTGAGCCTTTTCATCCTTGCACAAACCCTTTCCAACCTATATATATACACAATATTAATCAACAAATTAAATTTTTTAAAAAATTAATCAATTTAGTGCCACTTGAAGATCCTGAATTTGATATATCCAAATAGTACTATTGAGATTAAAAAGAAATATGTATTTCTGATCAGTCTCAAAATTTCGTTGACAGTTAATAAATATGTACTTGGGCAGCCCTAACCCTAGCCCGAGCCCATCGCGAAACGGCAGTTTCCGATTTATTGGAGTTGAAGAATGACACAGAGCTCCTCCTAAGAGCTGCAAAGTCTAGTCCTTTCCACCTTCAACAAATAAAAAGAGAAAAATCATTATCGATTGGTTCTATATATATATATATATATATTAATTTCAGGTTGAATACAGAGACATATTTCCAATGGTTTTAAAATTCATCATGAGGACTTTCCTAGAAGGCTCTTTTAGAGAAACTAATTTCCTTGAAATTGTGATTGAAATCTGTGAAGCATTTTAAACCAGTCAAATTTATCTATATAGAAGATTAATAGACAAGAAGAAATGAAACAAAATAATTAATAATTACCAGAGCTCCTCAACAACAGCAGCACAATCAGCTAGGTTTCTTCTAGTTCTGTAACTCTTGTAAAACGTCTGCAGCGTAGTTGCAGCTCTATCAAGCTCATCATGATCACTTGCAGCAGCATCCGAATTCGAATTTGCGGCTGCCGCCACCGGCTCTTTCTCAACCATATGGTCTCTCAGTTTCCTGCACTTGAACAATCTTACAGAATCTTTGATCATGAGATCACTCATACAATTTCCTTGGTGATCATGATCATAATGATGATGATCAATATTTTGGCTACAATCCAACTCCCTTTTCGTGAAGCTCATTGTTCTGAGAATCGTAGTTTTCTCATCCTTTGATGAAACCATTTTCTTCTGTTCAACCAATCAGAATATAGTTATATTAACTCTATTCAAAATCTATGAACATAACAGCATTGATCTCTCCAATGCTTTAATGGATTCTGAAGAAATTAAATGACAAATCGAACAAATAGACAATGTTTTAAAATATGTTTTTTCAGATGCAATCATGTCTATTCACATTGTGTTTTTGTGTGAAGAAAATAAAATAAAATAAAATAATGTCATTAATTAATAAGTTTTGTTTTAAATAGAAACACCAATTTTTGATTTGATTATCTATGAAGCATATTTCATTTTTTTTTTTGAAAGGCAAAATTTTATTAAAGAGGCCAAAACTAGGCCTGGACACACAAGCCCCACCACACTACAACGACCAAAGCCAAAATGCCCGACCAGAGCCTACAACAAGACACCCAAAAGCACCCATAACAAGACAAACATAGAGCAACCCAAACAAAGCAAGTGTCTTAATAAATATTTATTGAAATATAAGTCATTTTTGCATTTGAGACAGCATTAAATTATCTTAATTATATAGACTAAAATTTTAATATACATGTGATAGTCATCACCTCTTAAATTTCAATATCATGATAATTACTTAGATTCAATTGATTAATAATTTTGTAAGTAAATAAACACATTACATATATATACACACACGTAGTACTTAGCTTCTCCTTGTCAAATTTTTTAAATCACATTAATATATACTAATCAAGGGTATTTTCCTAGTTAGGTCGGTTTTGAAAAATAATTCAAAATGGAACATTACATAAATAGAATAAGAGAAGATAAGTTCTCGTTGTTTCAAAAAAAAAAGAAAATGGAAAATCAACAGATTTTTGTGTGCGACTATGTTCACTATATAATGTTACATAGTCTCGGTCTTTAAATTTGTTTTTTGGGACCGACCTAATTAGAGAATTATATTATACTAATCAAAGACTATAAATATTTAAACAATAAAATACTCACCAGCTAGTTTGTATGTAGAAGAACTAATGCAAGTAGCAGCTTCCAAAATGTTGTGTGTCTGAGAAAGGGTGATGATGAGGATGATCATTTCTTTACATATATATATACACTATAGAAAAAAGGAACCCTTGACAAGAGAATAATCGCTAAGAAAATAAAGTGAAATTTACTTGTGTAAAATGGTAACTTTTCAAATACGTAAAGAGAAGACAAAAGAAAATTGTAGAAAAATGTTTTTCCATCTATAATGTTTTCAAAAGTTTTGCATGCATAAGGGTGGTGTCGGGGCAGTTGGACTAACGCTTAAATTGTGTTTGTTTTTATAGAGAAGTGGACAAAAAAGTCTAAATGAAAAAATAAAAACAAAACAAAAACAACCACGTGACGTTGAACTTGAAGAATTCAAAGTTTTCATCATATATATACTTTATACTTTATTGCAAGTTCTACAAAACATATATATATATCAGTTATTGTTTCAGCTCTCTACGAGAGAGAACTATTTTTCTTTTTGTTTTGAACAATAACCTTTATTAGAGGAAGCCAAAAGGCAAGAAAAAAGAACCAAAACCGCACAAACAAACACCAGCAGCAGAACAGACCAAAGAGACAGCCCCAACAACGAACAACACACCCACACCAACACCCAAAAAACAGCCGACAGACAGTCCAGAAAGGGGAAAAAAACCAAACAACGTAAATATTTAGAGAGAACTATTGTATATAGAAATGTTTAAGTCAGTGCGTACTAATGTAAATATATGAGGATATTAAATGTGAGTCACTAGTTTTACATGTTTTGACTCAAGTGTGTATACACTTGTCAAAATTAGTGGCTCACATTCAATATCCTCATAAAGTTATATCAATGCACACAAACTAGATATGAACTGTATATATATAAAGGGCCGACCCTTAGATTTTGGGGTCCTGAAGCAAACTATAAAAATGGGGCCCAAAATATTTAATAGTAGAGTTTCAACAAATAGAGTTTTTAAAGGAAAGTTGTCGATTGTTTGGTTATCAATTAAAAAAACTCTTTTAAATGATAGGATTACCAAAAATATTTTAAAAGATATTAAATGATATGGTCACGTTAGACATTTTAGTGTTATTATTAAAAACTACACATAAAACAATCTTTTTAATCATCCAAAAACTCTATTGGAGTGACAACCAAACAAAAATAAATAAAAAATAAAAATAAAAATGAAAAGAATTTTTTAATTATTAAAAAAATAAAATAAAATAAAATAAAAAACTCTTTCTACCACTAGAGAAGTTCTTCCAAAGAACAATTAATTAAATATTTAGATATTTAGTTTATGTATTTAATGAATATGTGAGTCCTTTTGAATTAGGCTATTCCAAACGGTCGTTTAACATGACTATTCTAGGGCCGGCACTTAATATATATATTCTGGTGGAAAAAAGAAGGTGAACACTCTTTGAAAAGTTTGCATTTGCAATTATTATTATGTCAAAACACTTGGGCTGACCATGCTTTTGCATGAAAAATGTTGTGTACTTTGTTGTATTGCATTTTCTAAGAAGAAATATTAATAGTGGGTTAATTTGTATGAAAATTCTTTAAGCATGCAAATAGTATATGTTGTCTAGTTGAGAAATGCTAATTACAGTAGTGGAATTTCCTATGTTTCTTCGTTATGCGATCAAAGGTTTAGAACCCTACATATTTTTATGTCTCTAGAATCATGGTTTTCTAATGTTAAATGAGTGGTTTTTTGATGTTAGAGAATTGGGATTCAAACATAAAAACATGCGACATCCCGAATCGGAGAAAAATTATATATACATGATGGAAAGTTTTCATCAGGAGTCAATATTATGACTTAAACGAGGTTTGAATGAAAGAAGAAGAGAAAACTACAGTGGACTTATAGTTTCCATATCAAACAAAGAAGAGAAAACTATTGACTTAAATTAAATATACAACACAAGAATTGTTCTCACATGATACAAGACGTACACACTATCAAGGTCTTGTTATGTTTGTCTTTAAGTCATGCTATATATATACATACAATTTTTCTATTATCAATTCTTCCTGATATAAAATATATCAGGACGATGAATGTGAACCATTAGATATACATACTTTAACTCAAAGTGTATGTACTTATCAAAACTTCCTCATAATCTGTGGTCTACATTTTTCGCTCTGATATAAAATATATTATGACGAACTGACAATAGAAAAACTATATATATATATATAAAGAAAATTATCAAATTTAGAACCCCGTATGTAATTTTCCTACAAGATCACTATTATCATAATCAATTTATAATGTTACAAAACTGATTATCAAACGTGACAATTTTTTTTTTTTGAACATCAGATTTTATAAAAGGCATAAAAGCCACAAGCAGAACAAAACCAAGGGGAGAAAACAGACCAACGAAAACGCACTGGCAGCTAGGCTTACAAAACACGCCAGAAACCCAAAACAGACCAGCACCCAAAAACAAAGACACACCAGTCTGCCAAGGCAGAAAAAAACAAGAAGAACACAAGAAGACAACAACAGAAAATCTCCAGGATGAATATTTTACGGGGTCACCAAATGTGACAATTGGTGACCCTGTATGAGAATCATGTCCAGGATCCTGCACTTAAAACTTATTATTATTATTATTATTATTATTATTATTATTATTATTATACACACGCACCGTCTATGAAAGGTTTTTTCACTAAATCTGATCTAATGTTGTGAAATTGTAGTAAATAAAATATCCATCGTTGGAATGGTTACGACGAGAGGAACAAATTAACTCCATATATAAGCCTTCAATTTTATATTTCATTAATTCTATTTTATTTATTTATTTTTGAGTTTCTTTGAAGTTCGAAGAGTACTTTCCTTTTTTTGAATTATATTATTATTCACGTTATTCTACTTCTTCAAACTTCAAAGTCAATTTGATTAATTAAAAAAACTGTGAAAATCAAAGCTGGGCATTGCTTCAAATTCTTAGCAATATATTGAAGACAGATTGGAATAGTACTTTGGAGAAAGTCATAATTAATTTTGGGGTGTATATATATTCCTATATATCACAAAAAAAAAAAAAAAAAAAAAATTATGAGTTAATATTTCTCATATGATGTTGTCTATCTATAATTAAGGTATATACAGTACTAATATTGCTATAATATACACAATTTGATCATGCATAGTGGAATATTTTTATAATGTTATTAAAAATCCAGAGATGCTGTACACTGTTTGTTTTGTTTAAATATAAAGTAAATGGCCAATTTGTAAACAGTCCCTATTGTGATCATTTAAAAGACAATTTTACCCAAATTTTATTTATCTAACTGTTGTAAATCAAAGAATAATAAATAACAAATAAATAAAAGAGATGAGAAATAAAGTGAGAGAAGGGTGAAACACGAGAGAGTTTTTTTATTTATTTTTTATTTTTTTATTTTTTTATTTTTTTATTTTTTTTGTACATAAGCTTCAGCTGAACAGCCAACCAACTTACAATGAAATATATATATATATATATATATATATATAAAGAGAGAGAGACAGAGGTAATAAAGAGAGGGATAGTTGTTATAATTTTCACATAATTAACTTAACCATGAAGTAAAAGCAAACCAAGCTTCCACGTGGGTGAGATGTCAAGCAAGTGAGATATTTTGCAAGTGGAATGTGGAGATAGGTGGTGGGAATGTTGTGTAGGCAAGTGGTGGGGATGCACATCATTTATAATACTCCCATTTGGATTTCCATCACTAGTATTTCAATTTATTAAGAAAAACTCAATGGGACAAAATCTTTGTAAAATATATACAATAATCTTCTGGATCTAGTAGGGTTGGATATTTAAAAACTATCTCATTAAAAACCTTGTCAGGAAAACCCAGTTGGATAAAACCTGATCGAAGGGAAAAAGAGTATAGTGCATATATGTCTGCTCAGAAATTTGCTCCCCTTAATTGTCTCGTTATAACCTTGTTAGGAAAACCCAGTGGGACAAAACCTGATCGAAGAAAAAAAGAGTATAATGCAAATATGTTCATAGTTAATGTTTTCTTCAAAACATTTCTCACATTTATACTTTGTTAGGGAAAACCTAGTAGGATAAAAACTTGAGCAACGATATTTATTGATCTGTCGGATCAAAGTAATATTTATGATGATCTTTTGGATCAAGGTAACATATATACGATGATTAGCAAGATCAAATTAATAGTTAAAATGATATTTTTTTTTTATCAAGATAACATATATACAATGATCTATTGGATTAATGTAATATTCATGATGATCTTTATGAATCAAAAGATATTTTTTTTTTTTTTTTTTTTGTGCTTGGAGAATTGCCTCATTAAAACCTTTATCAGGAAAACCTAATGTGACAAAAACCCGATTGAAAGGAAAAAGAGTACAATGAACATATGCCCCAAAATAACTAATATACTTCATTTGATATGCTCCCCTGATGGGATACTCCCCCTGATAAAAGTTTTTTTAAAGCAATCTTCTAGATTGCTAAACTAGGGTATACAAATATTTATTTCATGAAATAAAATAACATCATAAATGATTGGAGGGAATATAAGCAAAGACTTGCTTTATGGAGTAATATTCATATGGAAGCTTTTCAACATATTCTGATTGATGAACAAACATTCCATTTGATTATATGCTCGACTTTCAGGTCGAGACAATATTTCTTTTCCCATGTCTTTTATTTTTAAACTTATTTACCAAAAATTCAAGAGTTTTCAAGAGCTCTCCGGGAGCTTCAATTTAATTCATATCATCAACATATGTTGTGAATATAGTAAATCCGGATTCTGATTTCTTTACGAAGACTCATGGGAATATAATATGATTATTATATCCTTATCTTTATCGGATATTAACTGAGACGGTTATACCACATCTATCCATATTGTTTTTAATCCATATAAAGATTTTTGTATATTCA
Organism: Acer negundo; assembly: GCA_035582765.1. Classification (NCBI taxonomy): domain Eukaryota; kingdom Viridiplantae; phylum Streptophyta; class Magnoliopsida; order Sapindales; family Sapindaceae; genus Acer; species Acer negundo. The sequence goes on from CM069241.1 coordinate 46,133,336, forward strand.
TCAAATACAGACAATGAGATCTCGATTTACGTATTTCTAGCATTTTAAATCTTTCCGGGATTATAAATATCTGTATTGAGTGATGATAATGATAAATGATTACTACGTCTAGAAGACGTATTTCAAGCCTTGTAAAGGCAACCGGATTTATCAAAAATCTGAAACATAATTGTATTCATCACTATTGAATACCAAGTTTTTATGATAAACTTTGTACTATGAGTCGTTCTCTTATCTCACGATCTTATTTTTCTCATTACGTTTTCCGTATAAAGACCCATTAGTATCCAACCAGTTTGACATCTCTAGGTGTCTGGAGTACTATTGATCTAAATACTTTATATTTGACATATGAAGTCAATTCTTCTTGAATTGCTTCTTTTCATGTAGGCCAATTATGTCTTTTGTCTACAATCATTGATATTATGAATATCATAATTATCATTTATAATTTCAGTAGCGCTACTGTGTATAAAAATACATCATCAATGATTGTTTCTTTATGATTTCACATTTCCTTTATATGATTTATATAATTTTTTTCAATTTTTAATATACTTGAATCTTTGTTGAGATTTCTTCCATTTCAATGGATTTAGTCATTTCATAGACTCGTGTCTCCTTAGATATATCAGACTCTTATAGAGTTGATTTAGAGAAAGTTGATTTATTTATAACTCGAGTTTTATTTACATCAGGATCCTGATAACAATACCTTTCAAAGGTTCATAAGCTTATAATATGCATCAGAGGATTTATTTGTTATCATTTACTCTGATCAATCTTTAAGAACAATCACCCGGCTGGGGTTAATGAGATGAGAAAATCTGATGATCAATTATCTTTTGTATTTGAGTGATACGAAGATTGAAATGGAACACATTTATATATATAGAGAACCGAACTGGTATCTCTATTTATATAAGAGTAATTTTTCATTTACTCTTTTCTTCTGGAGAAACTTTCCATTTGGAAATTAATCAATATAATAATATACAAATTGTGTGTAGAAATATAAACTATCAGAAGTTTAAATGATCTAATTGGAAGATTGATCAAAATCAATATTAATCTCATAATGATATAGAATTATTATCTTAGATCATGCCAAAGATGCAATAGAAAGATATACTATATGATCTAACGAATTATATACCTATTTGAGGTCCCCATTTCCTATCGTTTGTTCTCGTTTTCGAGCATGTTTTCGTATATAATGGGTGTTGAGAGCTATGTGTAGGTACATATTCCCTACAATTGGTGTTTTAAGCTTAAAGTCAAGTTTGGGAAGCCAAAATGAGCAAAAAGATCAAGTAAAGAATGGAAACCATACAGAGTTGTTGCGGCCTCGCCGTTGACCCAAACCGCAGCGTGATTCATGGTCAACCACGTCAAGCAATATCATTGTTCCGTGGTGGATCCTCCGTTGAGCTAGAACGCGACATTGAGACCGCGGCACTGGTCAACTCTGTTTTCCAAAGGTTAATGGGCTAACATTGCAAATGCCCATGCAGAACACACAGATTTCGGGGTCCATATCTCCTTTCTCATATTGAACTGGGTTTTTTATAATATATTTTCGGAAAGCCCCGGAAGTCTACTTTCCAGCGGTTTTTAAGGATCACAATTCCGAGCTTTCTAGAGGGAGTTATACGCGTTTCTGTAACAGTGCGCGAGATTGGAAACACTACCGCGGCAGAGAGCTGTGCAGAAAACCCAATTTTTGGGGGGCATATCTCTCTCCTCAGATCGAACCATGTTGAGCTCTATATATATTCGGAAAGCCCCGGAAGTATACTTTCCAGAGGTTTTTACGGAATGCAATTCCGGATTTTCTAGAGGGAGATATGCACGTTTCCGTAACAGTGCGCAAGGCTGAAAATTTTCCAAGTGATAGTTGCCGTGAAGTTCGCCCCTGTCAACAGCCAATGTGGCAGTGACCTTTTCTTGTCGCAAGGGTAGAGATCTTCGCACCCAATGTGGTCGCTCCCACCCGCGGCCAACTTGGGGGTGACCTTCCGTTGCCACCACAGCAAATAGTCTGTTTTCAAGCCATTTTTAGGGGCAAATGTGTCAATTCGCACCCCAATTCATCCTCAAACTTTCCCTAACTATATAAACACCTCTTTGCCTCTTCTTTAAAGAATATACACAAATTCTTCACCTCTGAACAGCAGCCATCTTCATCTTCTTCCCCAAATCAAGAGAGAGAGAGAGAGGCCTTTCAAGCTCCCATGGAGGTTCTCCTCCATAGGAAGCTCTCCACCACCCATTTCTACCCATCATCCACCACTTTTGGGAGTTGATTGCAATGAGATAGGAGTGGTCTATGACCAATTTCGAGCTAGGGATTCATGGAGCTCTTGGAGGGATTTTTTCAAGGGTTGTCTCCTTAAAACTCATTCTCTTTGTATTTCATGTTTTCTTAATTGTGTAATCCCCACTTGGGAAATATTGTAAACCTTATTTGTGCTCAATATATGTTGGTTGTTTTTATATTCATTTGGGTTTTGATTTATTCTTGTTATTATTGTACAATCTCTTATCTTGATATGCATGTGTGTGGAGATTGGAAATTGATATGTGTTCATGGATGAGATTAGGAGTAGATTAACGTAAATGTAGGAGTAGTTGTAATCAAATATCCTATTTGTGTGTGTATGTTAATGGAAGGTCCAAATGCCTTGTTTTGATGGGTTTGAGTGTATGTGGGTTAGGATTGTACCTCCATGGATGACCTTCCGGGTATAGTCTTGGCCACTTAGCTCTAAAGAATGGATGAAACTTGTTTTATGCATGACCGTGATAGAATAGGTTTTGGCTTATGTTCATATGCTTAATGGTAGGGACTTGAGGCACAATTGTTCTATCCATTACCTTTGGGGAGTGATTCGTGTCTCGAATCCCTTAGTTGAAATTACAAGCACAATTGCTCTAGCCATGACCTTTGGGGAGTGATTTTTGTTTGTGAATCTCTTAATTGAGAGAATAAGCCCGCAACTTGAATTGGATGTCCTTAAAGCCTAACAAACACTATTTGTGCACTTATGTATGATAAACCTATTGAACCTTGTATGATCATTATCATGCATCTCTCCAAACCACCTTTTCATTTGTCACTTTAAACACCATTCTCACCATTTCATATTCTCTTTGTTTTTATTTGCGTTGTTTTCATTACATTTCCACACACAACATTCTCACCACACCCGCATTCCTATTTACATTGCTTTAAACAAACACTAGAACTCGATACGGTTGACGGATGACATCTCCCTGTGGACGATATCCTTGCTTGTTGCTATACTAGTCTCTAGTCACTCGCACTAACAAGGTGAATTTTAAATATTAATTTTTTTGACATGCAAAACGACACTTGTCAGTTGTCCTTGATGACAAATTGACCTGTTTAAGTGCTTGAAATTTCAGCTATGGTGGGTAGTCTCCAACACAGCTGATTCTGGGGCCTGCTCCTGTGCTCCATTTGAATGGCAGTGTAGTCATATTGTATTTGTTTTTGCTTCTTCCCACCCCAACAAGGACTTGTAATTCTTCTTCTTCTACAATGTGGGTAGTTTTGTTTCTTTTCTCATCATGATCCTTATCTTCAATAATGGGAATAGATGAATTTGGCTCTCTTTGTTCAGGATTATTTTTTGGTGGGATAGGTGGGATGTCATCATCAATTGGAACTTTCTGCATATATATATGAACATGAATGTATGTAAAAGGAGGAATATTAGAAGATATTGTCTTCAAAACACATTTTTTACTAATTTACTTATATGACATAATAATTTAATGATGACCGGTTCGATACAAGAAATGCTTCGTTAAAATATATGTACGATTGCTGTAGTATTGATATGTGCACCGTGACCTATTTAATAATATTTAGTTGTGTATGTATCATTTTATCTTGATGATTAAAATAATAAAAAAACTAAAAAATTTTAAAATGTCACTGTTAGTAGACATACCTTAACATCAGTCAAGTCTACATGATGGTCCTCCAAGAAGCTGCAAAATTCTAAAAACTTCTCTTCTGTAGGGCGATAATGGCCGCTGTAAGGCCATATTGCCTGAACAATTAAAATAAATATATCATGTGAGATGATCAGTTACGATCATATCTACTACTCTTACTAGGAACATATATCGTTATAAGTACTTATATAAAATACAGACTACGTTCGCGGTCTTTTTCAGATACATACACGCGTTATCATTCATTTTTGAAGTGAGCATGTACGTGTGTGTATATATATAAATACCTCAAGGATTCCATTGTGAGCAACCAATCTACCAGATGCAATTGTGGCAGCCCCAGAGAGGAAACTTGAATGTTGAAAGAGGCCTCTCTTCTTCTCTCCAACATAAAAGTTCCTTGATGTGCTAAGCACAAATATCCACTGGGAATCTTTTGGTGTGTCCACACAAACACTACTTCGCTTGTAAACAAGCTTCCCTCTCTCCATTACCACTTCATATGCTTCCCTCTCTTTCTGCAAAAGCAAAAACTTAATTAGCACCATGAAAATTTTGTAATTACTAATGTAGAGATTTTAATAATAATCGGATGTCATCAAATCTCAATGTTCAGATTTTAAAATTTTTTGTACGTCTACATCTAAGGATTTTCGTATATTTATATAACAATTCTTACCGGTCCAAGATATTTGATGCATTGATGTTGAAGTGTAGTCCTTGGACACTTCTCTAGGTTTACTTCTTTGCCATCTCCAATGTCCAACCTTCATTAAATTTTACAAATTAAAGTAATTAGAGAGATCATTAAAGAGAACAAAAAATTAATTATCAAAACACTTCTTATAAAGAGATTTGAAATTAATTTTGTTATTGTTACCAGTAGAAGAAAGGATGGCTGCTTTCACTTGTAAACCAAACATCATAATATTGATGGAGATTGTGACTATAACGATGGCGTGGATCAATCTGTGCAATAAAATCAAATTAAAATTTGTATATATTAACTGAATTTCAAAATCCAGACATTCTTCTGAAAGATGCGATGAGGAATCAGAATCCACCATTGATTATATTGGTTAGATAGGCTCATTGATCTTAGTATATAAATTCTTTTACCGGGTTGAAATGAGATATTTTGTGTGAAAAGTAGAGAGCGAAACCATATTAGAAATGAGCGTTATGATCGATATCGAACCGTAGATATATGTTCAGTTTTGTGGACTTACAGCTTCAAGCCAGTGTTTTAGAGCAAACTTCTGAGCCTTTTCATCCTTGCACAAACCCTTTCCAACTTATATATATATATATAAAATATTAATCAACAAATTAAAATTTTTAAAAATAATTAATCAATTTAGTGCCACTTGAAGATCCTGAATTTGATATATCCAAATAGTACTATTGAGATAAAAAATAAAAAAAAAAGTTAAATTTTTTTTTTATTTCTGATCAGTCTCAAAATTTCATTGACAATTAATATATATGTACCTTGGCTGCCCTAACCCTAGCCCGAGCCCATCATGAAACGGCAGCTTCCAATTTATCGGAGTTGAAGAATGACACAGAGCTCCTCCTAAGAGCTGCAAAGTCTAGTCCTTTCCACCTTCAACAAATAAAAAGAGAAAAATCATTATCGATTGGTTCTATATTAGTATATATGTACATGTGATGACTTTCCTAGAAGGCTCTTTTGCAGAAACTTTCCTTGGAAAATTTGTGATTGAAATTTGTGAAGCATTTTAAACCAGTCAAATTTATCTATATAAAAGATTAATAGACAAGAAGAAATGAAACAAATTAATTAATAATTACCAGAGCTCCTCAACGACAACAGCACAATCAGCTAGGTTTCTTCTAGTTCTGTAACTCTTGTAAAACTTTTGCAGCTTAGTTGCAGCTCTATCATGCTCATCATGATCACTTGCAGCTGTTGAATATTAAACTTGCCTCCAGCCAATCACTTTCAGCAGCTTCAACTGACTTCTAGAAGCTGATATTGTTGACCACCTCCACTGTCCAAACTCATCAACCACCATCTCCCAACTCCCTTCTTCCCAACTGCCATCTCCCAACTTCAGTTTGAATTTGCTGGTTTTGCATTTATTTTTGTTTGTCTTTAATCTCATCTCAGTTCCCTATATAAAGGGACTCAAATTGTGTTGTAAAAGTAGTGGAGTGGTGTAAGAAAATTTCAAGAGAGAAATAAAGTAAAAGCTTCTCCGTTTTTTTAGTGTTACAATCTCTCTCAGAGGTGCACCACAAGTGACCTCAACATTCCCATTCCACCAACAGTGGTATCAGAGCCCAGGAGAGCCGGAAATTTGAAGAACAGAGGCCAAAACCAAATTGGCCCAGAAATCAAAGTGCTCAAAATATAAATTTGAGCATACCAGTGTGTTCTACTCGTCTCAAGGAGTGCATCGGTGAAAATTTCATCGAAATCGGAGTTAAAGAGAGGTGTCACGCGCCGTTTGAAGTTAGAGAGTGTACCCACGCGCCGTCCACGCGCAGCCAACCGTCCGGAGCGTCACCGTCACGCGCCGGTCGTCTTCCTCGCCCGATTTTCAGGGTCCGACCCGAAGTCCGACCCGTAACCTGACCCGAACCGGTCCGACCCGTCACCTGATCCGACCCGGTCCATGTGAGTGCTGCTGACGTCACTAACGCCGTTAGTCCGTCTGGAATATTCCGTCAGAAAAGGAATATTCCGTTATCTTGGTTGACTTTTGTCACAAAGTTTGACCGCCCGTTTCAGACACTTCCGAACTCGTTTTTTGACAAACCCGGACTGTTTTCCAAGGTTTTAGACCATTCCGGACGCAACCGTGCACTCATTTTTTGCAAATTCAGACTCCAGATCAGTGTTCTAAGTAGTTCAAGCTCGATGGCCAACGGAAACGCGCAAGTTGTCATCCCGAAACTCACCAAAGACAACTATGACAATTGGTGCATACAAATGAGAGCCCTACTAGGTTCTCAAGATGTTATGGACATTGTGGAAGATGGATACACAAAACCCGCATCCAAAGAAGCTGAAAGAACCATGACAGAAGCTCAGACAACAACTCTCAGAGCCGATCGAAAGAAGTATTGTAAAGCTAAGTCCATAATCTATCAAGGACTAGACGAACCCACGTTCGAGCTTATAGCTTCCTCCAAGTCATCGAAAGAAGTATGGGACACCCTTCACAAGACCTACAAAGGTGCTGACAAAGTGAAAAGGATCCGTCTTCAAACTCTACGAGGTGAGTTCGAATCTTTACGAATGAAATCTAATGAATCCATTGCAGAGTTCTATACACGAGTCATGGTTGTTGCAAATCAGCTAAGAAGAAATGGAGAAAATCTCGAAGACATGAGAATTTCGGAGAAAATTTTACGATCATTGGATCCAAAGTTTGACTTTATAGTGGTGGCTCTGGAAGAAACAAAAGATCTGGAGACGATGTCTGTAGAAGAACTGGTGGGTTCATTGCAAGCCCATGAGCAGAAAGTCACAATAAGAAGTGACGACAGAGTATTGGAGCAAGCTCTCCAGTCAAAGTTATCCCTCCATGAAAAAAGATATGAGCAAGGGGGGACCTCACAACAAGGAAGAGAACGAGGTAGAGAATCTCGTGGAAGAGGTTCTGGAAATGCTGAAACCAGAGGTAGAGGTAGAGGTAGAGGTAGAGGCAGAGGAGGAAGAGACGCAAGTAGAGGAGGACGTGGACAACAAAACCATGTCTCACGAGGACGAGGACGAGGAAGAAGAGACGGTTACAACTACCGTCCGAACGTTGACAAAAGAAACGTTCAATGCTATAATTGCCACAAATATGGGCACTATAGCAACGAGTGCAGAGGTATCCCAAATGAAGTAAATGAAAGTTCTAACTTTGCAGAGAAAGAGCAGGTTGAAGGAGAATCGTTGATGCTAATGGCACACAACTCAACATATCAAAATCAAGATGTGTGGTTTCTTGATTCTGGAGCCAGCAACCATATGACTGGCAGAAAAGACTTGTTCACTGAACTTGATGAGAAAGTTCATGGAGAAATCTCATTTGGTGACCTCTCTAAAATCTCTGTCCAAGGAAGAGGAGATGTCATGATAAAGCAGAAGAATGGAGATCATCCTTTCATCTCCAATGTTTATTATGTTCCAGACATGAAGACAAACATCCTAAGTCTCGGACAACTCTTGGAGAAAGGCTATCACATTAGTCTTCAAAATATGCAACTCACCATAACAGATGCTCGAGGAAAGCTGGTTACTCGAGTCCAGATGACGAAGAATAGGATGTTTCCTCTCGAAATTCATCATGATACGCCAAAGTGTCTGACAGCCATCATCAACAACAAAGACTGGTTGTGGCATCTCAGGTATGGACATCTTAATTTTGAAAGTTTAAAGCAACTGGGAAGTAAGAAGATGGTGAAAGGATTGCCAAATATCCATCACCCAAATGAGATGTGTGAAAGCTGTGTTCTTAGCAAACAACACAGAAATAGCTTCGGAAAGGAGGCAAATTGGAGAGCAACCATGCCACTTGAGCTCGTTCACACAGATGTGTGTGGTCCATTGACGCCAATATCAAATGGACAGAATCAATACTTCCTTACATTCATTGACGACTACAGCAGGAAGACTTGGGTCTATTTTCTGAAAAGGAAGTCTGAAGTGTTTGGCTACTTCAAAGAGTTCAAAACTCTTGTGGAGAAGCAAAACGGCTATCATATCAAAGCATTGAGATCAGATTAAGGTGGAGAATACATTGCAGGTGCTTTCCAGAAGTTTCTAAAGCAACAAGGAATCAGATATCAGTTTACACCAGCTTATACTCCTCAGTTAAACGGTGTAGCTGAAAGGAAGAATCGAACAATCCTTAACATGGCCAGAAGCATGTTAAAGGATAAAAACATGCCTAAAAGTTTTTGGGCTGAAGCAGTCTTGTGTGCGGTATATCTACAAAACAGATGTCCTACGAAGAGTCTTGATACAAAGACACCGCACGAAGCATAGAGCACTCACAAACCAAGTGTCAGCCACCTTAGAGTTTTTGGCTCTATTACCTACATCAAAGTCCTAGAAGCGAGAAGAACCAAGCTTGAAGATAAAGGAGAGAAGTGTATCCTTGTTGGATACGGTGACAGAACTATGGGTTATCGGCTATATAACCCCACCACCAAGAAAGTAATCTTCAGCAGAGATGTCATTTTTGAAGAAAATGAATCCTGGAATTGGGATCAAACTAAAGCTTCCAGAAGCGCGGAGTTGATACCTGAAGAAGAGACAAGAGAAGTGGCTACAGAGACACAAACACCCAGAGATCAGCAAACACCTCAACGTGGTTCCCCTTCACCACAATGGTATGACACTCCATTACAAATTGATCGTGATTTCTCAGATATGAGGCCTAGAGGAACACGCAGTCTAGAAGATCTGTATGAATATACAGAACAGGTGGAAGAAGATCTTACTCTGTATTGTCTGCTGATGACAAGTGATCCAGTTAGCTTTGAAGAGGCTAACCAAGAAGGAAAATGGAGAAGTGCAATGGATGATGAGATTCGATCCATTGAGAAGAACAAGACATGGGAGTTGACTAATCTCCCAAAAGGCAGGAAAGCTATCGGAGTGAAATGGGTCTACAAAACCAAAGGAATGCGAAAGGAGAAGTCCAAAGATACAAGGCAAGACTTGTAGCAAAAGGCTATAAACAAAAGGAAGGAGTTGACTACGGAGAAGTCTTTGCGCCAGTTGCCAGACTAGAGACCATCAGATTGCTAATATCATTAGCAGCCCAGAAAAGTTGGAAAATTTACCAACTTGACGTAAAGTCAGCATTCCTGAATGGCTTTCTTGAAGAAGAAATCTATGTGGAACAACCACCTGGATATGTGAAGAAAGGAAAAGAAGATAAAGTGTGCAGACTGAAGAAAGCCTTATATGGTTTGAAGCAAGCGCCTCGTGCATGGAATATAAGGATTGATGATTACTTCCAAAAGAACAGATTTGAGAAATGCCCGTATGAGCATGCACTATATATGAAGAAGGAGATTGACGGAAGCTTGTTATATGCATGCCTATACGTTGATGACTTGATCTTCACCGGCAACAATCCAGCCATGTTTGAAGATTTCAAGAGGAGGATGGTGAAAGAATTTGAGATGACTGACATTGGTCTAATGGCTCATTTTCTCGGTATTAAAGTTGTGCAAAGCGAAAAAGGTATCTTCATCTCTCAGAGTATCTATGCAAAAGAAATTCTGAAAAGATTTGGTATGGAAAAATGCAATCCTGTCACAACTCCAGTAGAAACAGGATTAGAGTTAAGAAAGAATGAAATGGGAGATGTTGATCCAACCTATTTCAAGAGCTTGGTTGGAAGCCTGAGATACTTGACGTGTACCAGGCCAGATATACTCTATGGAGTTGGACTAGTCAGCAGATACATGGAGACTCCTGACCAGTCTCACCTGAATGCAGCAAAGAGGATACTCAGGTACATAAAAGGTACTCTTAATGATGGTATTTTATATACCAGATGTGAAGATTGCAGGTTGATTGGCTATTCAGATAGTGATTGGGGAAGAGATCTGGATGAACGTAAAAGCACCACAGGTTTTACGTATTTTATGGGAGATACAGCGTTCACATGGTCATCCAAAAAGCAAGCCATTGTGACATTGTCATCATGTGAAGCTGAGTATGTTGCTGCCTGCTCAGCTGTTTGTCATGGTATCTGGATCAGGAATGTGTTGCAGTACTTGGGATTTCCACAAGTTAATCCCACAGAGGTCTACATTGACAATCAGTCAGCGATTGCACTAGCAAAGAATCCAGTATTCCATGAAAGAAGCAAACATATTGATACGCGGTATCATTTCATCAGAGAGCATGTGAAGAATAAAGAGGTGGAACTAGTCTCTTGCAGGACATATGATCAAGCTGCTGATATTTTCACCAAGCCGCTCAAACATGATGTGTTTGAAAGACTAAAGACAATGCTTGGTATGACGAAACATGGAGAGTCAAGTTTAAGGGGGGATGTTGAATATTAAACTTGCCTCCAGCCAATCACTTTCAGCAGCTTCAACTGACTTCTAGAAGCTGATATTGTTGACCACCTCCACTGTCCAAACTCATCAACCACCATCTCCCAACTCCCTTCTTCCCAACTGCCATCTCCCAACTTCAGTTTGAATTTGCTGGTTTTGCATTTATTTTTGTTTGTCTTTAATCTCATCTCAGTTCCCTATATAAAGGGACTCAAATTGTGTTGTAAAAGTAGTGGAGTGGTGTAAGAAAATTTCAAGAGAGAAATAAAGTAAAAGCTTCTCCATTTTTTTAGTGTTACAATCTCTCTCAGAGGTGCACCACAAGTGACCTCAACATTCCTATTCCACCAACAGCAGCAGCATCCGAATTCGAATTTGCGGCTACCGCCACCAGCTCTTTCTCAACCATATGGTCTCTCAGTTTCCTGCTCTTGAACAATCTTACAGAATCTTTGATCATGAGATCACTCATACAATTTCCTTGGTGATCATGATGACGATGATGATGATCAATATCTTGGCTACAATCAACTCCCTTTTCTTGAAGCCCATTGTTCTGAGAATCGTAGTGTTCTCATCCTTTGATGAAACCATTTTCTTCTGTTCAGCCAATCAGAATATAGTTATATAAACTCTCTTCAAAATCTATGAACATAACAATATTGATCTCTCCAATTAATGCTTTAATGGATTCTGAAGAAATTAAATGACAAATCGAAAAATAGACGATGTTTTAAAATACGTTTTTTCCAATGCACTCATGTCTACTCACGTTGTGTTTTTGTGTGAAGGAAAAAAAAAATAATGTCATTAATTAGTAACTTTTGTTTTAAATCGAAACACCAATTTTTGATTTGGTTGTTTATGAAGCATATTTCTATAAGTCTCTTAATAAATATTTATTGAAATATAAGTCATTTTTTACTGGAGACATCATTAAATTATCTTAATTTTATAGACTAGAATTTTAATATACATGTGATAGTTCTTAAATTTCAATATCATGATAATTAATTTGATTCAATCGATTAACAATTTTGTAATTAAATAAACACATCTTACATACATATACACGTACAGTACTTAGCTTCTCCTTGTCAAATTTTTTAAGTTACAAGGGTATTTTTTAATATATACTAATCAAGGGTATTTTTCTAGTCAGGTCGGATTTGAAAACAAAAATTTCAAAACTGTGACAATGGAACATTACATAAATAGAATAAGTGAAGATAAGTTCTTCGACAGTATATAGTCGCATGAAAATGAAAAATCAATAAATTTTTGTGTGCGACTATGTTCACTATATAATGTTACATAATCTCGGTCTTTAAATTTGTTTTCATGACCAACTTAATTAGAGAATTATATTATACTAATCAAAGACTATAAATATTTAAACAGTAAAATACGCACCAGCTAGTTTGTATATAGAAGAACTAATGCAAGTAGCAGCTTCCAAATGTTGTGTGTCTGAGAAAGGGTGATGATGAGGATGATCATTCCTTTACATATATATACTATACCCTTGAAAAGAGAATAATCACTAAGAAAATAAAGTGAAATTTACGTGTGCAAAATGGTAACTTTTCAAATACGTAAAGAGAAGACAAAAGAAAATTGTAGAAAAATGTTTTACCATCTATAATGTTTTCAAAAAAATTTCATGCATGAGGGTGGTGTCGGGGCAGTTGGGCTAACCCTTAAGTTGTATTTGTTTGAATAAAGAAGTGGACAAAAAAGTCTAAATGAAAAAATAAAAACAAAACAAAAACAACCACGTGGCGTTGAACTTCAAGAATTCAAGTTTTCATCACATATATACTTTATACTTTATTGCAAGTTCATGTTGCTACAAAACATATTTATCAATAAAAATAGTAATTATGAGTTATTGTTTCAGCTCTCTACTAGAGAGAACTATTGTATATATAAATGTTTAAGTTGGTGCGTACTAATGTAAATATATGATGATATTTAATATGAGCCACTGATTTTAAATGTTTTGACTCAAATGTGTATGCACTTATCAAAAATTAGTGACTCACATTTAATATCCTCATAAGGTTATATCAGTGCGCACTAAGTAGATCGGGACTGTATATATATAAAGAGCCAACCCTTAGATTTTGAGGTCCTGAAGCAAACCATAAAAATGGGTCTAAAATATTTAATAGTAGAGCTTCTACAAATAGAGTTTTTAAAGGAAAGTTATCAATTGTTTGGTTATCAATTAAAAAAACTCTTTTAAATAATAGAATTACCAAAATATTTTAAAAGATATTAAATGATATGGTTATGTTAGACAATATAGTGTTATTGTTAAAAACTAGACATAAAGCAATCCTTTTAATCATCCAAAAGTTCTATTGGAGTGACAACCAAAAAAAAAATATAAAAAATAAAAATAAAAATGAAAAGAGTTTTTTAATTATTAAAAAAATAAAAAATAAATAAAAAAACTCTTTCAACCACTGGAGAAGTTCTTCCAAAGAACAATTAATTAAATATTTAGATATTTAGTTTATGTATTTAATGAATATGTGAGTCCTTTTGAATTAGGCTATTCCGTAACACGACTATTCTAGGGCCGGCACTGTTAATATATATATATATATATATATATATATATATCTGGTGGAAAAAAGAAGGTGAAAACTCTTTGAAAAGTTTGCATTTGCAATTATTATTATAAGTCAAAGCACCTGGGCTGACCATGCTTATGCATGAAAAATATTGTGTACTTTGTTGTATTGCATTTTCTAAGAAGAAATATTAATAGTGTGTTAATTTGTGTGAAAATTCTTTAAGCATGCAAAGAGTATATGTTGTCTAGTTGAGAAGTGCTAATTACAGTAGTGGAATTCGTATGTTTTTACGTTATGCGATCTAAGGTTTAGAACCCAGCATGCATGTTCTTATGTCTCTAGAATCATGGTTTTCTAATGTTAAATTAGTGGTTCTTTGATGTTAGAGAATTGGGATTCAAATATAAAAACGTGCGAGATCCCGAATCCGAAGTAAATTATATATACGTGATGGAAAGTTTTCATTAGGAGTCAATATTATGACTTAAACGAGGTTGGAATGAAAGAAGAAGAGAAAACTACAATGGACTTATAGTTTCCATATCAAACAAAGAAGAGAAAACTATTGACTTAAATTAAATATACAACACAAGAATTGTCCCCACATGATACAAGACACTATCAATGTCTTGTTACGTTTGTCTTTAAGTCATGTTATTTATATATATATATATATACACATTCAATTTTTCTATTATCGGTTCATCATAATATAAAATATATCAGAACGAAAAATATGGACCATTAGATTTACATACTTTAACTCAAAGTGTATGTACTTATCAAAACTTTCTCATAATCTGTGGTCCACATTTTTCGTCCTGATATATTTTATATCAGCACAAACTGACAATAGAAAAATTGTATATATATAAAGAAAATTATCAGATTTAGAATCCCGTATGTAATTTTCTTACAAGATCACTATTGTCATAATCAATCTGTAATGTTATAAAACTGATTATCAAATGTGACAATTGGTTATCCCGTTTGAGAATCATGTCCAGGATCCCGCACTTAATACTTATTATTATTATTATTATTATTATTATTATTATTATTATTATATTACACAAGCACCGTCTATGAAAGGTTTTTTTTTTTCCTAATCTGATCTAATGTTGTGAAATTGTAGTAAATAAAATATCCATAGTTGGAATGGTTTCGACCAGAGGAACAAATTAACTCCATAAGCCTTCAATTTTATATTTCATTAATTCTATTTTATTTATTTATTTTTGAGTTTCTTGGAAGTTCGAAGAGTGCTTTCCTTTTTTTGAATTATATTATTATTCACGTTATTCTACTTCTTCAAACTTCAGTCAATTTGACTAATTAAAAAAACTGCCAAAATCAAAGCTGGGCATTGCTGCAAATTCTTAACAATAAATTGAAGACAGATTAGACTTGTACTTCGGAGAAAGTCATAATTAATTTTGAGGTGTATATATGTTCCTATATATCTCCAAATATATATATATATATATATATATATATATATGAGTTAATATTTCTCTTATGATGTTGTATATCTATAATTAAGGTATATACTGATATTGCTATAATATACACAATTTGATCATGCATAGTGGAATATTTTTATAATGTTATTAAAAATCCAGAGATGCTGTACACTGTTTGTTTTGTTTAAATATAAAGTAAATGGCCAATTTGTAAACAGTCCCTATTGTGATCATTTAAAAGACAATTTTATCCAAATTTTATTTATCTAACATTTTTTTTTATATAGAATCTAACAACTATTTGTCAATGTCACATAGAAACTTTTTAGGGTTATAAATGACAATCCACTGTGTTATAATTTAAAATTAGAGAGCTTCTTTTGATAATCTATTTTTTTTTTTTTTTTACATTTTTTTTTTCTAAAAACACTCAATTCTCAAAATTTAAATTTAAAAAAATTCTAAAGACACTTCATTTTGTTACAAGATTAGCCTTTTTATCTTTTTTGAATTGCATTATTAAAAAAATAAATTATCTCTCATAAATCAATAGATTAATTATTACATATTAATTACTCTCTCCTAAATTTTTAATTACCATATTAAACTTCCTCTTCTCCAATAAATATCTCTAGTTTTCTATCTCCATTATTTCTCAAGTAAGACTAACAGTTAAGGAAAAAAAAAAAACTTACTAATATGATTGATTTTTAGGAATCAAATATATGTATATATTAAAAATAAAATAAAAAATAAAAAAAAAAACCTCAAAAAACAAGTACCTTGTTTTTTTTAATAAAAAAATTGAAATATGAAAATGAATATGTTACTCTTATAAGTATGTGATTGTCTAGAAAACTTTAATTCTTTCGTTAGTCTTAGAAATTCTGAGTTTAATTGAATTTAGTTGAAACAATTTTAGCTTTCATAAATATAAATATATATATATATATATATTTGTTGAAAATCGACTTTTTAATATATATATATATATATATATATATATTACTATTAGTAAAAAACTAAAATATTCATAAGTTTATTTTTTTTTAACTATTAATTAGAAATTGATCAAGAAAGTAAGGAAATATGATTTTTATTTTTTTTTTTGAAAAATGGAGAGAGATTAATTAGGATAGAGTGTTTAATATGGTGATAACAGATTTATGAGGGAGAGTTTAATACGTAATATTTAATCTAAAGGTACGGATATTGACACACATAAATATGATAAGCACACTCATATTTATAAGTACACTCATCTCTAAAATTTAAAATTTAAACATTACTATAAATACCCATCTTAATGTCAATAGTACCCTTATTTAAATGAATGTTTTCATTTTAATACAATTTATAAACCCTCTTAAGTTATTAACATACCCAATTTCACAAATGATAAATTTTTAAGTTCTCTAGACTCGAAAACACAGTTTAAAGAATTCTTGAATTCTTAAATTCTTAAATTCTTAACAGAGGAAAGTGCAATGACTTTTGGCCCAATGGACTGGGAGAGGTTTGAAATTAATAATTCATATGGTGGCCCTACGAGTCAAAAAATGAACCCGTTATACTCCCAAAATTAGATTGATACATAAGAGAAAGTGTAAAAGGTATTGCCACCTCGTAAAAAATGAAAATGATCTAGGGATACTAAAAAAAATCTAAAAAGTTGAGAAACTGGCCAAAAAAAGATGCTAGTAGATCTGATTTCTCCACCACCACTAACTCCAAGTAGTAAAACACAAGTAGTTACAACACAAATAATGTGGGATCTAGACGATATGAAGATGGACTTCCTTTGGATGGTAATATTAATGCACTACTTGAGGATGATCATCTATGTGACATTCTTCATTACTTGCAAATATTAGTTTAAAATTACTAGTGGCAAAAACCTTTTAAAAAAATACCTGATCTAGGATAGATAAATAATGTTAAAAAAAAAAAAAATTTTAAAAAAAACCATATTTTATGCATTTTGTTATTTTTATGTTTTTGAATTATTGTAAGAAGAAGAGCCCTAATTGCAGCTCATAGAAAAGAAACTGAGGACACAATAGAGATCGCCTATGAGATAAGTTGGATTCCATCTTTTTATTGGCTGACCTTATATATTTAGTTGGTTAAGTTTTAGAGCTGATTTTTTTTTTTGGGAGTTTAGTTAAGCTATTATGGCCAATAGTACTACTATCTTTTTATAAAAAAATTAAAATTAAAATTACTTTCCACTTTTGTTTATGGATAGAGTTCATAACAAGCAAATAAAGAAAGAAAGAAATACGTACCTTCGTATAATCAAAGTCCTCTGAAAATTCCTTTTCCATTACTTTGTTATATAATAATAGGAGATTTTGATACTTGAAATAAAATTATGGATTAATTGGGGTTTAGTTTTTTATTTTTATTTTAATGAAGTGATATAGTTGAAGATATCAGTGTAATTAATGGGTGTACATAGTATTTAGTTTATTTTTAATTAAACTAACTTGTCCTTATTGGTAAATTCTTATTGGGATATTTTTGTAATTAAATTTTTTATTAAAATATAAGTGTGCTTATCATATTTATGGGTGACAATATCAGCACCTTTAATCTAATGATTTAGGAGAGAGAAATTTTTTTTTTTTTTAATAATTTAATTAGTTTGAAGTGTCTTTAAATTTTTTTGTCTTGTTTAGTCATTTTAATTTAGGTTAAAATTGTCATTAATAAAAAAAAAAATGGATTGTGAATAGATAATTTGTGGATTGTAAGAAGAAGCTCTTTTAAAATTATCAAAATAATTAAATGAAATTACTCTACGGTCCCTTCTTTATTACTATTATAAAAACGTGTATAATAAGTAATTTTAAACACTTGTGTCTACTAAATAATTATATAAATTTTAAAGGCTATATTTATCATTTGACTTTTAAAGAAAATAAAATAAAATAAAAAGGGGTGCTATAATTTGAAATCAACTCATTTTTTTTATATAGCTAAGATAATCCAGGATGTTGTACACTATTTGTTTTGTTTAAATATAAAGTAAATGACCAATTTGTAAACAGTCCCTATTATGGTCATTTAAAAGACAGTTCTATCCTGATCTTATTTATCTAATATCTATTTATCAGTGTCATTTAGAAACTTTTTAGGGTTATAAATGACAATCCACTGTGTTGGAATTTAAAATCAAAATAATTTTATGAAATTACTATACAGTTCTTTCTTTATTACTATTATAAAAATATGTCTAATAAGTAATTCTCCACACTTGTGTCTATTAAATAATTATATAAACTTTAAAGGATATATTTATCATTTAACTTGAAAAAAAATAAATAAATAAAATAAAATAAGAAGAGGTGCTATGATCTCAATCTTTTTATATAGCTAATAGATATAAAAACAATTACGCTAGCTTATACTTATATTTGGGTTGGATCGAAGATTCGAATAAGCCTCATGTCATATGGGCTTGAATATATTTGAGCCAACAAGAAAACAAACATTTAATTCAGTTTTTACAAGATTAACCCATTTTAGCATCGTTTCATGACAACAGTATCTGGTGTTTGAGAAAGCTAGTTTATATATATTTCAATGAAAACAAAGAAAACTTCAGCGGTATAAAAATTATCAGGTACGGACGTCCAAATTTTATCATCTTAAATTCTCAACTGTTATTTTTATCTAACGGATAAACGTGCTTAGAGTAGAAGCTAAAAACAAACAAATCCAAGTGATTTAGAAATTCTTCAAATCCCCACTACTCAAGAGGGTTTCAACAAATTTAAAGGGAAGATTTTAGCGAATTCCGAAATCTTCCAGATCCGTTTGTTTTTAGTGTTGGCTTGTGTGTCTTTACTCGATGACAAGTAAGTTTCAAGAATTTGATAATTTCATCTTCTCACATCTTACTAAAATGTAATCAACACCAATAATTTATTACATCACCTGTTCAGCCAAAGGTGAATCACCATCCATGTTGTGGAATGCTACCTTTCCTGCAATGACACTGGCATCTGTTTCAAGTACGATCCTGCCAGAATTATAAAAAGAAACAAATGAATTAATAACGGGACAATCGAGCCAGAATCAGCAGCATGATATAAAAAAACTAAACCAAAAACTTTCAAGTTACTCGATAGAGCTGTGAATATTAGTGTATTAACAGAATACAGAAAAGTGTTCGATGAAATGTCTCTTAGAGAAAATAATGAGCAGTTCTAGTTAAGCAAGAAGAGAGCAAAGAGAAAAAAGAGAGAAAGATGAACAACTCTGATTTCTGATATTTTCACTGAATGATTCTTTGAGCTCAGGCTCGTTTATAAATGGTGGCCTTTTTATAAGTGGGAGAAGGTTGAAGAGATAAGGTTTTGGATAAGAATGCCGCTTGGCAATTCTGTAACAGAATTTCCCGCCAATATTATTGTGTTTGTGATGTATGTGAAAGTTGGTGGCCTTTTTGGTTAAATTAAGAGGTATTTTGGTCATTTAGAATTATGACTTCTATATATGATTCTATGGGAGGTTTTTTCATTTTCTTTGCTAGTTTCCAAGGATGAAAATTAAATAAATAATATCATAATTAGCATACTAATTTTTATCTTTATTTTTATTTTATATATTGTATGCGGTAAAACAATTCATAATTAAATGAAAGTTTTTTTTATCACAAGTCATATTGGGTGGCAGCGTTGCTAGAATACTAATCTTATTTATTGTTGATTGTATATATATGTACGGTATTTAAAATTCAATTTATTAGAAGTTAAATGTTTATTACATAGATATTAACATGTAATTTTATACCCAAAGAATTTGCATCTAAACTCTAAATCTTAGTAACCAATATTACAAACTAATCAACACAGGTTGACCCTCACATATAAGGTTTACCTCAAGTAAGTTGTGAACCACATTTCTTACATGAGAACATTAGTTTTGGTGACAAAGATAAATAACTAATACACATTTCTACTTAATGAACTTCACTAATTATACTAAAATAATAATAAATAAATAAAGCAAAATCCAATATGAGGTATTTTGAGATTCTTTTATTTGGAATATTAATGTTGGCACAAAGTTACAAACAAATCAATTCTACATATTTATAAATTGATTGGTACATAATTAATATTATTTGGAATTAGTTTTAGTACACATTTGAGTCACAAATAAAATTTTTTTATTTTTTTTTAGATTGCTTTCATAAAATTTTACATATTTTACACGTCCATTCTTTGGTTCTTTATTCAATTTTACTTCAAGTCCTCAATAATTTTACTATTGACTATTATGTTGGAAATTTTTATAAATTTGTTTATGCTTCTTCTAAAATAATTTTCAATCTAAATTATTTTAACAATAATTTAACTGTTTAGGATTAACAAAATTATTTTAATAATATGCAAAATATCCATGGACTTTCGAGGTGAAATTCGTGAAATTTCGGGATATTTTGGAAATATCGGGAAATTTTTACGAATATTTCGATATCGGCCGAATATTCTGCAGGATATTGGATATTTGTCTATTTCGATATCGGTCCCTCCAAAATACAGAATTATCGATGGATATTTCGATATATCTATCGATTTTAAATTCCTTGCTTTTAAGCAAGCTTTTTAATTAAGGGTAGTGTTAATAAAAAAAAATTAAAAATTAAAAATTAAAAAAGTTACCATTAGTGGACTTTATCAAATATAAGGGAATAGGTTTAGACATTTAGAGTATCTCCAACCCAAGCACTAATCTTCAATTTGTTGCAGATTTCCTCTCCAACCCATGCGCTATTAGATGCGCTAGTTTGCAATACCTTTCCTTCATGCGTCAGATCAAGCGCATATCACTTCTCAGCAAGTCAGCGCTACTTTGCCACTTTGGTGCTCTTTTTTTTACTCCCTCAATTTTTACGTATTCATATATTGACCATTATTCAATAAAATTTATTCTGTTTGTATCCCTTATTTAAATGTTTTGTTTAATCACAGTTTTACCTCTATTAAATCAAATTTATTCTAATGGGTCCCTTTTTATTATCTAATGCTTTTGTTTAATTTATATTTGTTTTAATTTAATTATTATTTATATTAATATTTAGAATAAACTAAAAGTAAGTATATAATACAAAATTTACTAAATGTTAATAAAAAAACACTAAATTGAAAACAAAACAATTAAAGTAACACACAACATTAATAAAAACATTAAAAAATTAATTGATCATTTGTGGGATGGATATACTAATTTAGAGAATTAAATGACGATATGTAATTTTTTTTGTGTTTTTTTTACTTCTTTTATGAAATGTAATGTCGAAGTTCAATTAATGATAAATGCAATATTTTAGTTAATTAAATTTCATTTCTTAATTTACTAATTTGTTAATTTCTTAACTTATCGTAATATTATGTTAATGTCGGGTTAAAATGTTAATTGTTGAGAAATAATAAAAATGGAAATATTTAGGGAATATTCTTTTTAGAGTAACGTTTGGTGCAATATGTTGGATATGGAAAAAAAAATGGTGTGGAAGTTGCTACAATTTGGTGCAACGGGTTGGAGATAACTTTAGTTAGGTCTTCATTTTTTTTATTATTATTAAAATAGGTTTATTTAGGTATTTTACTATATACTTGAATTAAAAAAACAAATTAAAAATATATAGTAATCTTTTTAAAAAAAATTGTAAATTTTATTATGAATAAAAAATAAAATCTTTAAAATTAAAAAATGAAATAAAACCAAAATAATATTTAACTGTAATATATATATATATATATATATATATATATATTAACTCTTTCTTTGTTTTATTATTTAACTTAAAAGATATTTTAAAGTTTTTTAAAAAACATATTTGTAGAAAAAAACCATAATATTGTTTTTTAGTTTGATTATACAGAAAACGATTTTAATAACTCTATTCTTTTTTCTTTTTTCTTTTTAAAAGAAAATAACTCTATTTCATTATATATAAATTAAAGTCAACTACGGTAAAGGTACTTTGCTGATCTTTCAAACAAACAGGAATTTATTTATAATTCTCCGTATATAATATAATAATATTTGAAAGTTTTCTTTGTCATTTTTTAACTATATTTAAAAATCATTTTTCTAGAGGTTTTTTTTTTTCCTTAATAATATAATTTTGGGTGTGGAAGGAGATTATTGTGTCAAAAATAGACATATTACCAGTTTGGCAGTTCAATCTCATCTTATAAACGAGGATTAGAATCTCATTTTCATTTAATATGAGAATCTCTTGCATTGTGAATTCTTTTATGTTATTTTTTTTATGTAGTACAATCCACCGATCACAAAGTCAAAAAGAAAAGAAAAAAAAAAACCATATTATAGAGAATGTATTGGTTAAATTACAATAATGATTTTAGTTAAATAAATACATGGAATTGCATTAATGTATGTAAATTGACCAAATCTCTGTGGTAGAAGAATAACATTTTTTTTAAAGCTCCTAAAAATTAAGTGCTTCTATCAAGATTCGATTAAATAGGCACACATTATAGACATTTCTATAATATACTAATACAAATCATCACATTTTTGTCATATGTATTATTATGATTAAAGTTATGTTACTTACATGGTAAAATTGTGATGATGTATATAAGTATGCTATAAATATGTCTATAATGTATACCCATCAAAGAAAAACTCTAGATTCAAGAGAAAATTGTGATGATGTATATAAGTATGCTATAAATATGTCCATAATGTATGCCCATCAGAAAAAAACTCGAGATTCAAGAGAAAGAGAGAACTGTTAACTTTATTAGAGATTATTAATTACACATTTATACAATGAATAATTTAATCCCCCCCCACCCAAAAAAAAAAAAAAAAAAATTAGAGACTTGTCTAAAAATCAAATCATTAATGTAAAAATTATTAGTCTAAAAATACTTTTTTTCCAAAACTACTTAGAAGCTTTTTTTTTTTTTTTCTTCATACCAAAAGCACTTGCAAACATGTTGTTGGCAATATTGGAAATTAAAGATGTAGTAGTGTACTACATCTACTTAATTGGTCTTGGACTAGGAAGTACTCCAAATACAAGTCTGGGAGAGAGGTGGAATTTTGGACTAGGTCTTGGGGATGGAAATGGACCACCACAGCTATTTGGAAAATGTGCACCATCTGGTTGCTTGACTACTGTTGTTGTCCTTGGTGACAAATTGACCTGTTCAAGTGCTTGAAATTTCAGCTCTGGTGAGTAGTCTCCAACACATCTGACTCTGGGGTCTGCTCCTGTGCACCATTTGAATGGCAGTGTAGTCATATTGTATTTGTTTTTGCTTCTTCCCACCCCAACAAGGACTTGTAATTCTTCTTCTTCTACAATGTGGGTAGTTTTGTTTCTTTTCTCATCATGATCTTTATCTTCAATAATGGGAATGGATGAATTTGGCTCTTTTTGTTCAGGATTATTTTTTGGTGGGATAGGTGGGATGTCATCATCAATTGGAACTTTCTGCATATATATATGAACATGAATGTATCTAAAAGAAGGAATATTCGAAGATATTGTCTTCAAAACACATTTTCTACTGACGGACCTATATGACATAATAATTTAAAGATGACCGGTTCGATATAAAAATTGTTTCGTTAAAATAGACGTACGATTGATGTAGTATTGATATGTGCAGCGTGGCCTATTTAATAATATTTAGTTGTGTATGTATCATTTTATCTTAATGATTGAAATAATTAAAAACCTAAGAAATTTTAAATTTTCACCGTTAGTAGACATACCTTAACATCAGTCAAGTCTACATGATGGTCCTCCAAGAAGCTGCAAAATTCTATTAAATTCTCTTCTGTTGGGCGATAATGGCCGCTGTAAGGCCATATTGCCTGAACAATTAAAATAAATATATCATGTGAGATGATCAGTTACGATCATATCTACTACTCTTACTAGGAATATATATCATTATAAGTACTTATATAAAATATAGACTATGTTCACAGTCTTTCTCAGATACATACATGAGTTATCATTAATTTTTGAAGTGAGCAAGTACGTGTATATATATAAATACCTCAAGGATCCCATTGTGAGCAACCAATCTACCAGATGCAATTGTGGCGGCCCCAGAGAGGAAACTTGAATGTTGAAAGAGGCCTCTCTTCTTCTCTCCAACATAAAAGTTCCTTGATGTGCTAAGCACAAATATCCACTTGGAATCTTTTGGTGTGTCCACAAAAACCCGACTTTGCTTGTAAACAAGCTTCCCTCTCTCCATTACCACTTCATATGCTTCCCTCTCTTTCTGCAAGAACAAAAACTTAATTAGCACCATGAAAATTTTGTAATTACTAATGTAGAGATTTTAATAATAATCGGATGTCATCAAATCTCAATGTTCGGATTTTAAATTTTCGTATATATATATATATATATATATATATATATAACAATTCTTACTGGTCCAAAATATTTGATACATTGATGTTGTAGTGTATTCCTTGGACACTTCTCTAGGTTTACTTCTTTGCCATCTCCAATGTCCAACCTTCATTAAATTTCACAAATTAAAGTAATTAGAGAGATCATTAAAGAGAAAAAATAGTTAATTATCAAAACACTTCTTATAAAGAGATTTGAAATTAATTTTGTTATTGTTACCAGTAGAAGAAAGGTTGGCTGCTTTCACTTGCAAACCAAACATCATAATATTGATGGAGATTGTGACCATAACGATGGCGTGGGTCAATCTGTGCAATAAAATCAAATTAAAATTTATATATATTAACCGAATTTCAAAATCCAGACATTCTTCTGAAAGATGCGATGAGGAATCAGAATCCACCATTGATTATATTGGTTAGATAGACTCATTGATGATCGTAATATATCAAATCTTTTACCGGGTTGAAATGAGAAATTTTGTGGGAAAAGTAGAGAGCGAAACCATATTAGAAATGAACGTTATGATCGATATTGAAGCGTAGATGTTTAGTTTTGTGGACTTACAGCTTCAAGCCAGTGTTTTAGAGCTAATTTCTGAGCCTTTTCATCCTTGCACAAACCCTTTCCAACCTATATATATATATTTATATATTTATATACAATATTAATCAACAAATTAAATTTCAAAAAAATAATTAATCAATTTAGTGACACTTGAAGATCCAGAATTTGATATATCCAACTAGTCCTATTGAGATAAGAAAAGAAATATGTATTTCTGATCAGTCTCAAAATTTCGTTGACAGTTAATATATATGTACCTTGGCTGCCCTAACCCTAGCCCGAGCCCATCGCGAAACGGCAGTTTCCGATTTATTGGAGTTGAAGAATGACACAGAGCTCCTCCTAAGAGCTGCAAAGTCTAGTCCTTTCCACCTTCAACAAATAAAAAGAAAAAAATCATTATCGATTGGTTCTATATTAATATATATGTACATGTGATGACTTTCCTAGAAGGCTCTTTTATAGAAACTTTCCAGTCAAATAAAAAGAAAAATTGTGATTGAAATTTTTGAAGCATTTTAAACCAGTCAAATTTATCTATATAGAAGATAAATAGACAAGAAGAAATTAAACAAATTAATTAATAATTACCAGAGCTCCTCAACAACAACAGCACAATCAGCTAGGTTTCTTCTAGTTCTGTAACTCTTGTAAAACTTCTGCAGCTTAGTTGCAGCTCTATCAAGTTCAGCATGATCACTTGCAGCAGCATCCGAATTCGAATTTGCGGCTGCCGCCACCAGCTCTTTCTCAACCATATGGTCTCTCAGTTTCCTGCTCTTGAAGATACTTACAGAATCTTTGATCATGAGATCACTCATACAATTTCCTTGGTGATCATGATCATGATGATGATGATCAATATCTTGGCTACAATCCAAGTCCCTTTTCTTGAAGCTCATTGTTCTGAGAATCGTAGTGTTCTCATTCTTTGATGAAACCATTTTCTTCTGCTCAACCAATCAGAATATAGTTATATAAACTCTCTTCAAAATCTATGAACATAACAACATTGATCTCTCCAATGCTTTAATGGATTCTGAAGAAATTAAATGAGAAATCGAACAAATAGACGATGTTTTAAAATATGTTTTTTCCAATGTAATCATGTCTACCGATCACGTTGCATGTGTTTTTGTGTGAAGGAAAAAATAATAATGTCATTAATTAATAACTTTTGTTTTAAATGGAAACACCAATTTTTGATTTGGTTGTCTATGAAGCATATTTCTATAATTCTCTTAATAAATATTTATTGAAATATAAGTCATTTTTGTATTGGAGACAGCATTAAATTATCTTAATTATATAGAATAAAATTTTAATATGCATGTGATAGTCATCACCTCTTAAATTTCAATATCATGATAATTAATTAGATTCAATCGATTAACAATTTTGTAATTAAATAAACACATCTTACATACATATACACGTATAGTAATTAGCTTCTCCTTGTCAAATTTTTTAAGTTACATTAATATATACTAATCAAGGGTATTTTTATAGTCAGGTCGGTTTTGAAAACAAAAAATTCAAAACTGTAACAATGGAACATTACATAAATAGAATAAGAGAAGATAAGTTCTTCGACAATAGTCGCATTAAAATGGAAAATCAACAAATTTTTGTGTGCGACTATGTTCACTATATAATGTTACACAGTCTCGGTTTTTAAATTTGTTTTCAGGACCGACCTAATTAGATAATTATATTATACTAATCAAAGACTATAAATATTTAAACAATAAAATACTCACCAGCTAGTTTGTACGTAGAAGAACTAATGCAAGTAGCAGCTTCCAAAATGTTCTGTGTCTGAGAAAGGGTGATGATGAGGATGATCATTCCTTTACATATATATACTATACCCTTGAAAAGAGAATAATCACTAAGAAAATAAAGTGAAATTTACGTGTGCAAAATGTTAACTTTTCAAATACGTAAAGAGAAGACAAAAGAAAATTGTAGAAAAATGTTTAACCATCTATAATGTTTTCAAAAATTTTGCATGCATGAGGGTGGTGTTGTGGCAGTTGGGGCTAACCCTTAAATTGTGTTTATTTGAATAGAGAAGTGGAAAAATAAGTCTAAACGACAAAAACAAAACAAAAACAACCGCGAAGCGTTGAACTTGAAGAATTCAAAGTTTTCATCACATATACTTTATACTTTATTTACAATTTTATTTTATTTTTATTTTTTTTGAAACGGCAAACGAATGTTATTAAAATAAGACCAAAACAATGACCAAGCACACCCAAACAACAGAGCAACGGGCAAGAAACCACAAAGAAGGCTGCCAAAACAGAGCAAAACACAAGAAAAGGAAACAACACCAGCCGAAACAGAGCAAACAACAAAAGAAAAGGAAACACCAGCAGCCACAAAGAAGCACAACCAGAAACCCGAGACAGACACAGAAAGGAGACAGGAAGCCATTCCACACTCTCCTCGTTCCAAAAGATATTATCCTCCTCCAACGATAAACCCCTTTTTGCTAAGCCATCCGCATAAAAGTTAGAAGCTCTAGACGCATAGGAGATAGAAGTATTGCCTAACGTACGAATCATAGAATGAATATCGAAAATCTGATTCACCAAGCAAAGATTCCCAAAGCCTTCATCATTAATCCACGAAACAGCCCTTTTGGAATCACTAATAATCTGAATCTTTCTCCTAAAGAGAGAGGGCTTCGATAAGCATAAATTAGTAGCTCTATGGAACGCCCAAACCTCAGCAGTATCAACTTCAGCATACCCTATACTTTATTTATAATAATAATAATAATAATAATAATAATAATATATATATAAAGGGCCGACCCTTAGATTTTGGGGTCCTCAATTCTCGTAGTAGAACTTCTACAAATAGAATTTTTAAAGGAAATGTGTTAATCGTTTGGTTGTCAATTAAAAAAAACCTCTTTTAAATGATAGGATTATCAAAATATTTTAAAAGATATTAAATGATATGGTTACGTTAGACATTTTAATGTTATTATTAAAAACTAGATATAAAACATCATTTTTAATCATCCAAAAGCTCTACTTAAGTGACAACCAAACAACAAAATATAAATAATTAAAACTGAAAAGAGTTTTTTAATTTTTTTTTTTTTTTAAAAAAACTCTCTTTTCCAAAGAACACTTAATTAATTAAATATTTAGATATTTAGTTTATGGATTTAATGAATAGTGAGTCCTTTTGAATTAGGCTATTCCAAACGGCCGCTTAACACGGCTATTCTAGGGCCGGCACTGTTAATATATATATTATGGTGGGAAAAAAAAAAGGTGAAAACTCTTTGAAAAGTTTGCATTTGCAATTATTATTATAAGTCAAAACACTTGGGCTGACCAAGCTTTTGCATGAAAAATGTTGTGTACTTAATTTGTTGTATTGCATTTTCTAAGAAGAAATATTAATAGAGTGTGCTAATTTGTGTGAAAATTCTTTAAGCATGCAAATAGTATACGCTGTCTAGTTGAGAAGTGTTAATTACAGTAGTGGAATTCCGTATGTTTTTACGTCTCTAGAATCATGGGTTTCTAAAGTTAAATGAGTGGTTCTTTGATGTTAGAAAATTGGGATTCAAGCATAAAAACGGATGAGAGAGTCCAAAATTTTTTTGTCACTATTTTGAGCCTCTTTTTGTAAGAATAATACCACATTACTAATCCAAGTTTAAAAGACACCTATTTAGGTGACCAGACAAAAATACTCTCATTTTTGGCAATTTGTATGTTCTCAAACGTGGAGAGAAAAAGGTTGAGAGAGAGAGAGAGAAAGCTTCGGTACAAGAAATCCGACTGAAAATTGGACGGCGAACTCATCGGCAGTGGCGCTACAGTGCTGAAGTCGATGAGAACCTGCAATCTTATGGTAAGGTTATGTTTCGATTTCATTTTTGTTGATAAATTTATGTTGGTTGTTGTTAGTTTATGTGTGTTTGATTTAGATTATGTCTATGAGTTAGTTTAGATTTAGATTATGGTTGAATGTATAAAAAAGTTGTGTAAAGGACGATGAAGTTGTGTAGATTAAGGTTTTTCGAGCCTTTTAAAACCTTTTTCGAGCCTTTCAAAACGTTTTCCGAGCCTTTTCCGAGCCTTTTCAAATATTTTTTCGAGCTTTTTAGGGAATATGTATAGATTTGTAAATTTTGAATCTTCGAAACTTTTAAACCGTTGTTCGAGCCTTTTCCGAGCCTCGAATCGGCTGAAAATGAATTCTCATCATGATCCTTATCTTCAATAATGGGAATAGATGAATTTGGCTCTTTTTGTTCAGGATTATTTTTTGGTGGGATAGGTGGGATGTCATCATCAATTGGAACTTTCTGCATATATATATATGAACATGAATGTATGTAAAAGGAGGAATATTCGAAGATATTGTCTTCAAAACACGTTTTCTACTAATAGACCTATATGACATAATAATTTAAAGATGACCGGTTCGATACAAGAAATGCTTCGTTAAAATAGATGTACGATTGATGTAGTATTGATATGTGCACCGTGACCTATTTAATAATATTTAGTTGTGTATGTATCATTTTATCTTAATGAT
This sequence comes from Acer negundo, assembly GCA_035582765.1. Lineage (NCBI taxonomy): Eukaryota > Viridiplantae > Streptophyta > Magnoliopsida > Sapindales > Sapindaceae > Acer > Acer negundo. The sequence goes on from CM069241.1 coordinate 46,162,990, forward strand.
TGAAATAATTAAGAAACTAAGAAATTTTAAATTTCAATATCATGATAATTAATTTGAATCAATCGATTAACAATTTTGTAATTAAATAAACACATCTTACATACATATACACTTATAGTACTTAGCTTCTCCTTGTCAAATTTTTTAAGTTACATTAATATATACAAATCAAGGGTATTTTTTTAGTCAGGTCGGATTTGAAAACAAAAATTTCAAAACTGTGACAATGGAACATTACATAAATAGAATAAGTGAAGATAAGTTCTTCGACAATAGTCGCATGAAAATGGAAAATCAACAAATTTTTATGTTCGACTATATTTACTACATAATGTTACATAGTCTCGGTTTTTAAATTTGTTTTCAAGACCGACCTAATTAGAGAATAATCACTAAGAAAATAAAATGAAATTACATGTGCAAAATGGTAACTTTTCAAATACGTAAAGAGAAGACAAAAGAAAATTGTAGAAAAATGTTTTACCATCTATAATGTTTTCAAAAAATTTTCATCATGAGGGTGGTGTCGGGGCAGTTGGGCTAACCCTTAAGTTGTATTTGTTTGAATAGAGAAGTGGACAAAAAAGTCTAAATGAAAAAATAAAAACAAAACAAAAACAACCACGTGGCGTTGAACTTGAAGAATTCAAAGTTTTCATCACATATATACTTTATACTTTATTGCAAGTTATTGCTACAAAACATATATATCAATAAAAATAATAATTATGAGTTATTGTTTCAGCTCTCTACCGGAGACAACTATTATATATAAATATTTAAGTCGATGTGTACTAATGTAAATATATAAAGATATTAAATGTGAGTCATTAGTTTTAAATATTTTGATTTAAGTGTGTATACACTTATCAAAATTAGTGGCTCATATTCAATATCTTCATAAAATTATATCAGTACGCACTAAGTAGATCGGTACTGTATATATAAAGAGCCGACCCTTAGATTTTGAGGTCCTGAAGCAAACTATAAAAATGGGGTCCAAAATATTTAATAGTAGAGCTTCTACAAATAGAGTTTTTAAAGGAAAGTTATCAATTGTTTGATTATCAATTAAAAAAACTCTTTTAAATGATAAGATTACTAAAATATTTTAAAAGATATTAAATGATATGGTTATGTTAGACAATATAGTGTTATTCGTTAAAAACTAGACATAAATCAATCTTTTTAATCATCCAAAAGCTCTATTGGAGTGACAACCAAACAAAAAAATATAAAAAATAAAAATAAAAATGAAAAGAGTTTTTTAATTATTAAAAAAATAAAAAATAAATAAATAACTCTTTCAACCACTAGAGAAGTTCTTCCGAAGAACAATTAATGAAATATTTAGATATTTAGTTTATGTATTTAATGAATATGTGAGTCCTTTTGAATTAGGCTATTCCAAACGGTCGTTTAACATGACTATTCTAGGGCCGGCACTGTTAATATATATATATATATATTCTGGTGAAAAAAGAAGGTGAAAACTCTTTGAAAAGTTTGCATTTGCAATTATTATTATAAGTCAAAGCACTTGGGCTGACCATGCTTATGCATGAAAAATATTGTATACTTTGTTGTATTGCATTTTCTAAGAAGAAATATTAATAGTGTGTTAATTTGTGTGAAAATTCTCTAAGCATGCAAAGAGTATATGTTGTCTAGTTGAGAAGTGCTAATTACAGTAGTGGAATTCGTATGTTTTTACGTTATGCGATCCAAGGTTTAGAACTTGGCCTGCATGTTCTTATGTCTCTAGAATCATGGTTTTCTAATATTAAATGAGTGGTTCTTTGATGTTAGAGAATTGGGATTCAAATATAAAAACGTGCGAGATCCCGAATCCAAGGAAAATTATATATACGTGATGGAAAGTTTTCATTAGGAGTCAATATTATGACTTAAACGAGGTTTGAATGAAAGAAGAAGAGAAAACTACAATGGACTTATAGCTTCCATATCAAACAAAGAAGAGAAAACTATTGACTTAAATTAAATATACAACACAAGAATTGTCCCCACATGATACAAGACACTATCAATGTCTTGTTACGTTTGTCTTTATGTCATGCTATATATATATATATATATATATATATATAAATTCAATTTTTCTATTGTCAGTTCGTCATGATATAAAATATATCAGAACGAAAAATGTGGACCATTAGATTTACATACTTTAACTCAAAGTGTATGTACTTGTCAAAACTTTTTCATAATCTGTGGTTCACATTCTTCTTCCTGATATATTTTATATCAGCACGAACTGATAATAGAAAAATTGTATATATATAAAGAAAATTATCAGATCTAGAATCCCGTATGTAATTTTCCTACAAGATCACTATTGTCATAATCAATCTGTAATGTTACAAAACTGATTATTAAATGTGACAATTGGTAATCCCGTTTGAGAATCATGTCCAGGATCCCGCACTTAAAACTTATTATTATTATTATTATTATTATTATTATTATTATTATTATATACACCGTCTATGAAAGGTTTTTTTTTTTTCCTAATCTGATCTAATGTTGTGAAATTGTAGTAAATAAAATATCCATAGTTGGAATGGTTTCGACCAGAGGAACAAATTAACTCCATAAGCCTTCAATTTTATATTTCATTAATTCTATTTTATTTATTTATTTATGACTTTCTTGGAAGTTCGAAGAGTACTTTCCTTTTTTTGAATTATATTATTATTCACGTTATTCTACTTCTTCAAACTTCAAAGTCAATTTGACTAATTAAAAAAACTGTCAAAATCAAAGCTGGGCATTGCTGCAAATTCTTAGCAATAAATTGAAGACAGATTAGACTTGTACTTCGAAGAAAGTCATAATTAATTTTGAGGTGTATATATGTTCCTATATATCTCCAAAAAAAAAAATTATGAGTTAATATTTCTCATATGATGTTGTATATCTATAATTAAGGTATATACTGATATTGCTATAATATACACAATTTGATCATGCATAGTGGAATATTTTTATAATGTTATTAAAAATCCAGAGATGCTGTACACTGTTTGTTCTGTTTAAATATAAAGTAAATGGCCAATTTGTAAACAGTCCCTATTGTGATCATTTAAAAGACAATTTTACCCAAATTTTATTTATCTAACATTTTTTTTTATAGAATCTAACCTCTATTTGTCAATGTCATTTATAAACTTTTTAGGGTTATAAATGACAATCCGCTGTGTTAGAATTTAAAATTAGAGAGCTTCTTTTGATAATCTTTTTTTTTTTTTTTTTTTACATTTTTTTTTCTAAAAACACTCAATTCTCAAAATTTAAATTTAAAAAAAATTATAAAAATACTTCATTTTGTTACAAGATTATCCTTTTTATCTTTTTTGAATTGAATTATTAAAAAAATAAATTATCTTTCCTAAATCATTAGATTAATTATTACATATTAAATACTCTCTCCTAAATTTTTAATTACCATATTAAACTTCCTCTTCTCCAATACATATTTCTAGTTTTCTATCTACATTATTTCTCAAGCAAGACTAACAATTAAAGAAAAAAAAAAAAAAACTTACTAATATGCTTGATTTTTAGGAATCAAATATATGTATATATTAAAAATAAAATAAAAAATAAAAAAAAAAACCTCAAAAAACAAGTACCTTGTTTTTTTTAATAAAAAAATTGAAATATGAAAATGAATATGTTACTTTTATAGGTATGTGATTGTCTAGAAAACTTTAATTCTTTCATTAGTCTTAGAAATTCTGAGTTTAATTGAATCTAGTTGAAACAATTTTAGCTTTCATATATATAAATATATATATATATATATATTTGTTGAAAATCGACTTTTTAATATATATATATATATATATATATATATTACTATTAGTAAAAAACTAAAATATTCATAAGTTTATTTTTTTTAACTATTAATTAGAAATTGATCAAGAAAGTATGGAAATATGATTTTTTTTTTTTTTTTTGAAAAATGGAGAGAGATTAATTAGGATAGAGTGTTTAATATGGTGATAACAGATTTAGGAAGGAGAGTTTAATACGTAATATTTAATCTAAATGTACGGATATTGACACACATAAATATGATAAGCACACTCATATTTATAAGTACACTCATCTCTAAAATTTAAAATTTAAACATTACTATAAATATTCGTCTTAATGCCAATAGTACCCTTATTTAAATGAATATTTTCATTTTAATACAATTTATTTATAAACTCTGTTATGTTATTAACATATCCAATTTCACAAATGATAAATTTTAAGTTCTCTAGACTTGAAAACACAGTTTAAAGAATTCTTAAATTATTAAATTCTTAAGAGAGGAAAGTGCAATGGCTTTTGGCTCAATGGACTGGGAGAGGTTTGAAATTAATAATTCATACGGTGGCCCTACAAGTCAAAAAATGAACCCGTTATACTCCCAAAATTAGATTGATACAGAAGAGAAAGTGTAAAAGGTATTGCCACCTCGTAGAAAATGATCTAGAGATACTAAAAGAATATGAAAAGTTGGGAAACTGGCCAAAAAAAGACGCTAGTGGATCAGATTTCTCTACCACCACTAACTCCAAGCAGCAAAACACAAGTAGTTACAACACAAATAATGTGGGATCTAGACGATATGAAGATGGACTTCCTTTGGATGGGAATATTAATGCACTACTTGAGGATGGTCATCTAGGTGACATTCTTCATTACTTGCAAATATTAGTTTAAAATTGCCGGTGGCAAAAACCTTTTAAAAAAATATATGATCTAGGATAGATAAATAATGTTAAAAAAAAAAACATATTTTATGCGTTTTGTTATTTTTATGTTTTTGAATTATTGTAAGAAGAAGAACCCTAATTGCAGCTCATAGAAAAGAAATTGATGACACAACAGAGATCGCCCGTGAGATAAGTTGGATTCCATCTTTTTATTGGCTGACCTTATATATTTAGTTGGTTAAGTTTTAGAGTTGATTTTTTTTTTTTTTTTGGGAGTTTAGTTAAGCTATTATGGCCAATAGTACTACAATCTTTTTTTAAAAAAAATTAAATTTAAAATTACTTTCCACTTTTGTTTGTTGATAGAGTTCATAACAAGCAAATAAAGAAAGAAAGAAATACGTACCTTCGTATGATCAGAGTCCTCTGGAAATTCCTTTTCCATTACTTTGTTATATGATAATGAGAGATTTTGATACTTGAAATAAAATTATTGATTAATTAGGGTTTAGTTTTTTATTTTTATTTTAATAAAGTGATATAATTGACGATATCGGTGTAATTAATGGGTGTATATAGTATTTAGTTTATTTTTAATTAAACTAACTTGTCCTTATTGGTAAATTCATATTGGGATATTTTTGTAATTAAAATTTTTATTAAAATATAGGTGTACTTATCATATTTATGGGTGACAATATCGGCATCTTTAATCTAATGATTTATGAGAGAGAATTTTTTTTTTTTAATAATTTAATTAGTTTGAAGTGTCTTTAAATTTTTTTGTCTTATTTAGTCATTTTAATTTAGGTTAAAATTGTCATTAATAAAATAATAATAATTGGATTGTGAATAGATAATTTGTGGATTGTAAGAAGAAGCTCTCTTAAAATTATCAAAATAATTAAATGAAATTACTCTACGTTCACTTCTTTATTACTATTATAAAAACATGTATAATAAGTAATTTTACACACTTGTGTCTACTAAGTAATTATATAAACTTTAAGAGCTATATTTATCATTTAACTTTCAAAGAAAATAAAATAAAATAAAAAGGTGTGCTATAATTTGAAATCAACTCATTTTTTTTATATAGCTAAGAAAATCCAGGGATGTTGTACACTATTTGTTTTGTTTAAATATAAAGTAAATGACCAATTTGTAAACGGTCCCTATTATGGTCATTTAAAAAATAATTCTATCCTGATCTTATTTATCTAATATCTATTTGTCAATGTCATTTAGAAACTTTTTAGGGTTGTAAATGACAATCCATTGTGTTGGAATTTAAAATCAAAATAATTTTATAAAATTACTATACAGTCCTTTCTTTATTACTATTATAAAAACATGTCTAATAAGTAATTCTACACACTTGTGTCTATTAAATAATTATATAAACTTTAAATAATATATTTACCATTTGACTTGAAAATAAAATAAAATAAAATAAAATAAGAAGAGGTGCTATGATTTCGATTTTTTTATATAGCTAATAGATATAAAAACAATTAAGCTAATTTATACTTATATTTGGGTTGGATCGAAGATACGAATAGGCCTTGTGGCATATGGGCTTGAATATATTTGGGCCAACAAGAAAACAAAAATTTAATTCGATCTTTATGAGATTGGTCCACTTTAGCATCGCTTCATGATACCATACTAGTTTAATAATGTATTTTAGACGATAAAATTAATACCGAAATATGTTTCACATTTTGAAAGGACGGATATCAAAAATATCATTGAATATCTTCAATATTTTGACGATATTACCAATATTTCCACGAAAGTTTTCTTGTAATCTAATTAAATGATATTCTATTATTAGTTAATAATCTCAACCAAAATGAAAATGAATTAAAACAGTGCTGCAATGTCAACAAAAATGAAAATATAATAAAAGAATGAAGAGTCATCAGATACTCTTTGCCCAAACAGATTATTGTTCATTTTAGAAGTGATCTTGTTAAATGTTCTCTTGCTGTAGCCAATGCCTGAGATAGTGTCTGCAATATATCACAAACAATGTTGTTAAACAACAGTATCTGGTGCTTGAGAAAGCTAGTTTATATATATATTTCAATGAAAACAAAGAAAACTTCAGCTGTATAAAAATTATCAGGTACGGACGTCCAAATTTTATCATCTTAAATTCTCAACCGTTATTTTTATATAACGGATAAATGTGCTTAGAGTAGAAGTTAAAAACAAACAAATCCAAGTGATTTAGAAATTCTTCAAATCCCCACTACTCGAGGGTTTCAACAAATTTAAAGGAAGGATTTTAGCGAATTCCGAAATCTTCCAGATCCGTTTGTTTTTAGTGTTGGCTTGTGTGTCTTTACTCAATGACAAGTAAGTTTCAAGAATTTGATAATTTCATCTTCTCACATCTTACTAAAATGTAATCAACACCAATAATTTATTACATCACCTGTTCAGCCAAAGGTGAATCACCATCCATGTTGTGGATTGCTACCTTTCCTGCAATGACACTGGCATCTGTTTCAAGTACGATCCTGCCAGAATTATAAAAAGAAACAAATGAATTAATAACGGGATATTCGAGCCAGAATCAGACAGCATGATATAAAAAAACTAAACCAAAAACTTTCAAGTTACTCGGTAGAGCTGTGAATATTAGTGTATTAACAGAATACAGAAAAGTGTTCGATGAAATGTCTCTTAGAGAAAATAATGAGCAGTTCTAGTTAAGCAAGAACAGAGCAAAGAGAAAAAAGAGAGAAAGATGAACAACTCTGATTTCTGATATTTTCACTGAATGATTCTTTGAGCTCAGGCTCGTTTATATACATCTTTACAAGTGGGAGAAGGTTGAAGAGATAAGGTTTTGGATAAGAATGCCGCTTTTGTCAACATTGCTCCTACATCATGCAAAAAGAAAGAACAGAAGTCACAGAAGAAAAAAAATCCGGGTAACAATTATGATCACTATTAAGAAACCAAAGTTGGAGAGGTGACCAGAAATACCTGAGGAGAAGGGTGACTGCATCAAAGAACCCCTGAAGAACAGAACATAAGAGGAGTTCGTTTTCTTCGATACTTCCGGTCACAAAGAAGTGCAGATCCTGAACGAACTTATAGATGACAATGTTGTTATCAAGCAATGCAATATCTGCTGCATATAGTTGTGAAAACTGCGTCAATCACAAGATTGACCATAATTTCACATTGCACAAACACATTACACATCAATCAAATCCACGATAGATTTCGGAGCAATTCTAAGTTTCATTCAGGAAAACCCGGAATGTGGATAGGTCTTCAAATGCTTGACCATTCAAAGTTATAATCATGTTTGAATCATAAAAGACATAGTTCTACAAAATTTTGGAGGCATACCTTCCATCCGAGCATTCGTCTTCAATGTCTTGATGAACACGTTTTTCTCAAAAGCGAACTTCGCACCATTTGTTGGCCAATCATCCGAGTAATACCTGACTGCTACTCGCTTTCCTTCAGAATCTAGAATAAGAATGTTCTTCATTGAAGGGCAAAAACCCTATGGAACATCGAAAGAAATATAATTGATTAGAACTCTAAAACCATATATAATTGTTTGCAATATTGAACATCTCAACGATTTAAATTCAACAACTAAATTATATTTTTTTACATCCAAAAGTACTTTTTGACTAAATTGTATAAATTGTGATGAAATGATTGTTTAAATATTTAATAACTGATATCAATATCATCCTTATCAGATGAATCCACCGTTTGCAGTCAAATCCCTTATATATATATATATATATATATATATATATATAGTTCTTTTCTCCTTAGTACGTCCGGTATAACTCCATCAGTGCGTTGCATGTGGGTCATAGGCATAAACTTTGAGACAAGGGCGTACACTTTGAGTCAAAACATGTAAATCTAATGGTTCACATCCAATGCACTGATGGAGTTATATCAAGATGCATTAACTTGAAAATTTTCATATATATATATATATATATATATTCTTTCTTTCACTTTGCAAACTTCCCCCATATATATATATTTAATGACTGACTTGACAAATTAAATTTATATTTTTATAATATTTCTTATTCCTTTTCAAGTCATTAAACGTATAGAAAATTATATTTTCATCCCCTATCTCATTTTACAACATAAATCAATCATCAATTCAAATACCTATTAATTTTGGTCCAATCCATATCATCATATATGACTATTACTAAGGCATTTCTATCAAGTAATTCTACAAACTTAATTAAATCCATTTAAACTCATAATAATTGGGGTTAACTATTTAACAATGATTTAACCTATTTAGAATTTTAAATTAAGATAAATCTTGAAAATTACTATATAATCTCTGTTGTGTTACTATTACTAAGACATGTCTTTTAAGTAATTCTACAAACTCGAAAGAATGTATTTATCATTTGACTTTCAAAGAAAATCTAAGGGATGTTATAAACATTAAATAATTATATAAACTTTAAGGGTTTTATTTATAATTATACTTTTAAAGAAAAAAAAAAAGGAAAAAAAAAAAAAAAGCTCAAACAAATTCAAACAAAATAAAGGGAAGCTATAATTCCAGTCGTCAAACTCTCTCTTTTTATATAACTCTCTCTTTTTATATAGTATATAGAAATCTCAAACAAAACACAGATAAAAGTGACAAGATAAAAGTGACTATTCAATCATTTAAAAAAACCTGATCCTGAATCTTATACTTTATATTATTCTGGATCTAAAATAACAAAAAAAAAAAAAAAAACATAACAATTGCATTTCAATTTCCTTTCTTGTATCTCCTACATTTTCTCTGCAACCAAACAGCATACATAAAAATACAGAAAACAAAAAGCAATCCCATCTTTTATATTCACTTAGCAGCTAATAAATAGAAAAATCAATAAAGATTAGGAATTGTAATTGCAAATCAGAAACTTACATCAGCGACAGAGAAGTCCATTTTGATAGAATTGTATCTGTAAGAAACAATCTGATGTTGGGAGCTATTTATATGTGATTGTGATGTATGTGAAAGTTGGTGGTCATTTTGGTTAAATTAAGGGGTATTTTGGTCACTTAGAATTATGACTTCTATATATGATTCTATGGGAGGTTTTTTCATTTTCTTTGTTAGTTTCCAAGGATGAAAATTAAATAAATAATATCCTAATTAGCATACTAATTTTTTTCTTTATTTTTATTTTATATATAGTATACGGTAAAACGATTCTATTCTATAACAGACTAAATGAACGTTTTTTTTTTTTTATCTCAAGTTATATTGGGTGGTAGCGTTGCTAGAATACTAATCTTATTTATTGTTGATCGTATATAATATGTACGGTATGTAAAATTCAATTTATTAGAAGTTAAATGTTTATTACATAGATATTAACATGTAATTTTATACCCAAAGAATTTGCATCTAAACTCTAAATCTTAGTAACCAATATTACAAACTAATCAACACAGGTTGACCCTCACATATAAGGTTTACCTCAAGTAAGTTGTGAACCACATTTCTTACATGAGAACATTAGTTTTGGTGACAAAGATAAATAACTAAAACACATTTCTACTTAATGAACTTCACTAATTATACTAAAATAATAATAAATAAATAAAGCAAAATCCAATATGAGGTATTTTGAGATTCTTTTATTTGGAATATTAATGCCGGCACAAAGTTACAAAAAAATCAATTCTACATATTTATAAATTGATTGGTACATATTTAATATTATTTGGAATTAGTTTTAGTACACATTTGAGTCACGAACAATTTTTTTTTTTTTTTTTAGATTGCTTTCATAAAATTTTACATATTTTACACGTCTATTCTTTAGTTCTTTATCCAATTTTACTTCAAGTCCTCAATAATTTTACTATTGACTATTATGTTGGAAATTTTTATAAATTTGTTAATGCTTCTTCTAAAATAATTTTCAATCTAAAATATTTTAACAATAATTTAACTGTTTAGGATTAACAAAATTATTTTAATAATACACAAAATATCCATGGACTTTCGAGGTGAAATTCGTGAAATTTTGAGAATATCGGGAAATTTTTACGAATAATTTGATATCGACCGAATATTCTGCAAGATATTGGATCTTTATCTGTTTCAATATCGGTCCCTCCAAAATAAAGAAATATCGATGAATATTTCGGTATATCTATCGATTTTAAGTTCCTTACTTTTAAGCAAGCTTTTTAATTAAGGGTAGTGTTAATAAAAAAAAAAATTAAAAATTAAAAATCTTACCATTAGTGGACTTTATCAAATATAAGGGAATAGTTTTAGACATTTAGAGCATCTCCAACCCAAGCACTAATCTTCAATTTGTTGCAGATTTCCTCTCCAACCCATGCGCTATTAGATGCGCTAGTTTGCAATACCTTTCCTTCAAGCGCCAGATCAAACGCATATCACTTCTCAGGGAGTCAACGCTACTTTGCCACTTTGGTGCTCTTTTTTTTACTCCCTCAATTTTTACTTATTCATATATTGACCATTATTCAATAAAATTTATTATGTTTGTATCCCTTATTTAAATGTTTTGTTTAATCACAGTTTTACCCCTATTAAATCAAATTTATCCTAATGTGTCCCTTTTTATTATCTAATGCTTTTGTTTAATTTATATTTGTTTTAATTTAATTATTATTTATATTAATATTTAGAATAAACTAAAATTAAGTATATAATACAAAATTTACTAAATGTTAATAAAAAAACACTAAATTGAAAACAAAACAATTAAAGTAACACACAACATTAATAAAAACATTAAAAAATTAATTGATCATTTGTGGGATGAATATACTAATTCGGAGAATTAAATGACGATATGTAATTTTTTTGTGTTTTTTTTACTTCTTTTATGAAATGTAATGTCGAAGTTCAATTAATGATAAATGTAATATTTTAGTTAATTAAATTTCATTTCTTAATTTATTAATTTGTTAATTTCTTAACTTATCGTAATATTATGTTAATTTCTGGGTGAAATGTTAATTGTTGAGAAATAATAAAAATGGGAATATTTAGGGAATATTCTTTTTAGAGTAACGTTTGGTGCAATATGTTAGATATGGAAAAAAAAAAAAAATGGTGTGGAAGTTGCTACAATTTGGTGCAACGGGTTGGTGATGACTTTAGTTAGGTCTTCATTTTTTTTTATTATTATTAAAATAGGTTTATTTAGGTCTTTTACTATATACTTGAATTAAAAAAAAACAAATTAAAAATATATAGTAATCTTTTTAAAAAAAATTGTAAATTTTATTATGAATAAAAAATAAAATCTTTAAAATTAAAAAATGAAATAAAACCAAAATAATATTTAACTGTAAAATATATATATATATATATATATATATATTAACTCTTTCTTTGTTTTATTATTTAACTTAAAAGATATTTTAAAGTTTTTTAAAAAACATATTTGTAGAAAAAAAACCATAATATTGTTTTTTAGTTTGATTATACAGAAAACGATTTAAATAACTCTATTCTTTTTTTTTTTCTTTTTTAAAGAAAATAACTCTATTTCATTATATATAAATTAAAGTCAACTACGGTAAGGGTACTTTGCTGATCTTTCAAACAAAACAGGAATTTATTTATAATTCTCCGTATATAATATAATAATATTTGAAAGTTTTCTTTGTCATTTTTTAACTATATTAAAAAATCATTTTTCTAGAGGTTTTTTTTTTTCCTTAATAATATAATTTTGGGTGTGGAAGGAGATTATTGTGTCAAAAATAGACATATTACCAGTTTGGCAGTTCAATCTCATCTTATAAACGAGGATTAGAATCTCATTTTCATTTAATATGAGAATCTCTTGCATTGTGAATTCTTTTATGTTGTTTTTTTTATGTAGTACAATCCACCGATCACAAAGTCAAAAAGAAAAAAAAGAAAAAAAAAACCATATTATAGAGAATGTATTGGTTAAATTACAATAATGATTTTAGTTAAATAAATACATGGAATTGCATTAATGTATGTAAATTGACCAAATCTCTGTGGTAGAGGAATAACATTTTTTTTAAAGCTCCTAAAAATTAAGTACTTCTATCAAGATTCGATTAAATAGGCACACATTATAGACATTTCTATAATATACTAATACAAATCATCACATTTTTGTCATATGTATTATTATGATTAAAGTTATGTTACTTACATGGTAAAATTGTGATGATGTATATAAGTATGCTATAAATATGTCTATAATGTATACCCATCAGAGAAAAACTCTAGATTCAAGAGAAAATTGTGATGATGTATATAAGTATGTAATAAATATGTCCATAATGTATGCCCATCAGAAAAAAAACTCGAGATTCAAGAGAAAGAGAGAACTGTTAACTTTATTAGAGATTATTAATTAGAGACTTGTCTAAAAATCAAATCATTAATTTAAAAATTATTAGTCTAAAAATACTTTTTTTCCAAAACTACTTAGAAGCTTTTTTTTTTTTTTTCTTCATACCAAAAGCACTTGCAAACATGTTGTTGGCAATATTGGAAATTAAAGATGTAGTAGTGTACTACATCTACTTAATTGGTCTTGGACTAGGAAGTACTCCAAATACAAGTCTGGGAGAGAGGTGGAATTTTGGACTAGGTCTTGGGGATGGAAATGGACCACCACAGCTATTTGGAAAATGTGCACCATCTGGTTGCTTGACTACTGTTGTTGTCCTTGGTGACAAATTGACCTGTTCAAGTGCTTGAAATTTCAGCTCTGGTGAGTAGTCTCCAACACATCTGACTCTGGGGTCTGCTCCTGTGCACCATTTGAATGGCAGTGTAGTCATATTGTATTTGTTTTTGCTTCTTCCCACCCCAACAAGGACTTGTAATTCTTCTTCTTCTACAATGTGGGTAGTTTTGTTTCTTTTCTCATCATGATCTTTATCTTCAATAATGGGAATGGATGAATTTGGCTCTTTTTGTTCAGGATTATTTTTTGGTGGGATAGGTGGGATGTCATCATCAATTGGAACTTTCTGCATATATATATGAACATGAATGTATCTAAAAGAAGGAATATTCGAAGATATTGTCTTCAAAACACATTTTCTACTGACGGACCTATATGACATAATAATTTAAAGATGACCGGTTCGATATAAAAATTGTTTCGTTAAAATAGACGTACGATTGATGTAGTATTGATATGTGCAGCGTGGCCTATTTAATAATATTTAGTTGTGTATGTATCATTTTATCTTAATGATTGGAATAATTAAAAACCTAAGAAATTTTAAATTTTCACCGTTAGTAGACATACATTAACATCAGTCAAGTCTACATGATGGTCCTCCAAGAAGCTGCAAAATTCTATTAAATTCTCTTCTGTTGGGCGATAATGGCCGCTGTAAGGCCATATTGCCTGAACAATTAAAATAAATATATCATGTGAGATGATCAGTTACGATCATATCTACTACTCTTACTAGGAATATATATCATTATAAGTACTTATATAAAATATAGACTATGTTCACAGTCTTTCTCAGATACATACATGAGTTATCATTAATTTTTGAAGTGAGCAAGTACGTGTATATATATAAATACCTCAAGGATCCCATTGTGAGCAACCAATCTACCAGATGCAATTGTGGCGGCCCCAGAGAGGAAACTTGAATGTTGAAAGAGGCCTCTCTTCTTCTCTCCAACATAAAAGTTCCTTGATGTGCTAAGCACAAATATCCACTTGGAATCTTTTGGTGTGTCCACAAAAACCCGACTTTGCTTGTAAACAAGCTTCCCTCTCTCCATTACCACTTCATATGCTTCCCTCTCTTTCTGCAAGAACAAAAACTTAATTAGCACCATGAAAATTTTGTAATTACTAATGTAGAGATTTTAATAATAATCGGATGTCATCAAATCTCAATGTTCGGATTTTAAATTTTCGTATATATATATATAACAATTCTTACTGGTCCAAAATATTTGATACATTGATGTTGTAGTGTATTCCTTGGACACTTCTCTAGGTTTACTTCTTTGCCATCTCCAATGTCCAACCTTCATTAAATTTCACAAATTAAAGTAATTAGAGAGATCATTAAAGAGAAAAAATAGTTAATTATCAAAACACTTCTTATAAAGAGATTTGAAATTAATTTTGTTATTGTTACCAGTAGAAGAAAGGTTGGCTGCTTTCACTTGCAAACCAAACATCATAATATTGATGGAGATTGTGACCATAACGATGGCGTGGGTCAATCTGTGCAATAAAATCAAATTAAAATTTATATATATTAACCGAATTTCAAAATCCAGACATTCTTCTGAAAGATGCGATGAGGAATCAGAATCCACCATTGATTATATTGGTTAGATAGACTCATTGATGATCGTAATATATCAAATCTTTTACCGGGTTGAAATGAGAAATTTTGTGGGAAAAGTAGAGAGCGAAACCATATTAGAAATGAGCGTTATGATCGATATTGAAGCGTAGATGTTTAGTTTTGTGGACTTACAGCTTCAAGCCAGTGTTTTAGAGCTAATTTCTGAGCCTTTTCATCCTTGCACAAACCCTTTCCAACCTATATATATATATATTTATATATTTATATACAATATTAATCAACAAATTAAATTTCAAAAAAATAATTAATCAATTTAGTGACACTTGAAGATCCAGAATTTGATATATCCAACTAGTCCTATTGAGATAAGAAAAGAAATATGTATTTCTGATCAGTCTCAAAATTTCGTTGACAGTTAATATATATGTACCTTGGCTGCCCTAACCCTAGCCCGAGCCCATCGCGAAACGGCAGTTTCCGATTTATTGGAGTTGAAGAATGACACAGAGCTCCTCCTAAGAGCTGCAAAGTCTAGTCCTTTCCACCTTCAACAAATAAAAAGAAAAAAATCATTATCGATTGGTTCTATATTAATATATATGTACATGTGATGACTTTCCTAGAAGGCTCTTTTATAGAAACTTTCCAGTCAAATAAAAAGAAAAATTGTGATTGAAATTTTTGAAGCATTTTAAACCAGTCAAATTTATCTATATAGAAGATAAATAGACAAGAAGAAATTAAACAAATTAATTAATAATTACCAGAGCTCCTCAACAACAACAGCACAATCAGCTAGGTTTCTTCTAGTTCTGTAACTCTTGTAAAACTTCTGCAGCTTAGTTGCAGCTCTATCAAGTTCAGCATGATCACTTGCAGCAGCATCCGAATTCGAATTTGCGGCTGCCGCCACCAGCTCTTTCTCAACCATATGGTCTCTCAGTTTCCTGCTCTTGAAGATACTTACAGAATCTTTGATCATGAGATCACTCATACAATTTCCTTGGTGATCATGATCATGATGATGATGATCAATATCTTGGCTACAATCCAAGTCCCTTTTCTTGAAGCTCATTGTTCTGAGAATCGTAGTGTTCTCATTCTTTGATGAAACCATTTTCTTCTGCTCAACCAATCAGAATATAGTTATATAAACTCTCTTCAAAATCTATGAACATAACAACATTGATCTCTCCAATGCTTTAATGGATTCTGAAGAAATTAAATGAGAAATCGAACAAATAGACGATGTTTTAAAATATGTTTTTTCCAATGTAATCATGTCTACCGATCACGTTGCATGTGTTTTTGTGTGAAGGAAAAAATAATAATGTCATTAATTAATAACTTTTGTTTTAAATGGAAACACCAATTTTTGATTTGGTTGTCTATGAAGCATATTTCTATAATTCTCTTAATAAATATTTATTGAAATATAAGTCATTTTTGTATTGGAGACAGCATTAAATTATCTTAATTATATAGAATAAAATTTTAATATGCATGTGATAGTCATCACCTCTTAAATTTCAATATCATGATAATTAATTAGATTCAATCGATTAACAATTTTGTAATTAAATAAACACATCTTACATACATATACACGTATAGTAATTAGCTTCTCCTTGTCAAATTTTTTAAGTTACATTAATATATACTAATCAAGGGTATTTTTATAGTCAGGTCGGTTTTGAAAACAAAAAATTCAAAACTGTAACAATGGAACATTACATAAATAGAATAAGAGAAGATAAGTTCTTCGACAATAGTCGCATTAAAATGGAAAATCAACAAATTTTTGTGTGCGACTATGTTCACTATATAATGTTACACAGTCTCGGTTTTTAAATTTGTTTTCAGGACCGACCTAATTAGATAATTATATTATACTAATCAAAGACTATAAATATTTAAACAATAAAATACTCACCAGCTAGTTTGTACGTAGAAGAACTAATGCAAGTAGCAGCTTCCAAAATGTTCTGTGTCTGAGAAAGGGTGATGATGAGGATGATCATTCCTTTACATATATATACTATACCCTTGAAAAGAGAATAATCACTAAGAAAATAAAGTGAAATTTACGTGTGCAAAATGTTAACTTTTCAAATACGTAAAGAGAAGACAAAAGAAAATTGTAGAAAAATGTTTAACCATCTATAATGTTTTCAAAAATTTTGCATGCATGAGGGTGGTGTTGTGGCAGTTGGGGCTAACCCTTAAATTGTGTTTATTTGAATAGAGAAGTGGAAAAATAAGTCTAAACGACAAAAACAAAACAAAAACAACCGCGAAGCGTTGAACTTGAAGAATTCAAAGTTTTCATCACATATACTTTATACTTTATTTACAATTTTATTTTATTTTTATTTTTTTTGAAACGGCAAACGAATGTTATTAAAATAAGACCAAAACAATGACCAAGCACACCCAAACAACAGAGCAACGGGCAAGAAACCACAAAGAAGGCTGCCAAAACAGAGCAAAACACAAGAAAAGGAAACAACACCAGCCGAAACAGAGCAAACAACAAAAGAAAAGGAAACACCAGCAGCCACAAAGAAGCACAACCAGAAACCCGAGACAGACACAGAAAGGAGACAGGAAGCCATTCCACACTCTCCTCGTTCCAAAAGATATTATCCTCCTCCAACGATAAACCCCTTTTTGCTAAGCCATCCGCATAAAAGTTAGAAGCTCTAGACGCATAGGAGATAGAAGTATTGCCTAACGTACGAATCATAGAATGAATATCGAAAATCTGATTCACCAAGCAAAGATTCCCAAAGCCTTCATCATTAATCCACGAAACAGCCCTTTTGGAATCACTAATAATCTGAATCTTTCTCCTAAAGAGAGAGGGCTTCGATAAGCATAAATTAGTAGCTCTATGGAACGCCCAAACCTCAGCAGTATCAACTTCAGCATACCCTATACTTTATTTATAATAATAATAATAATAATAATAATAATATATATATATAAAGGGCCGACCCTTAGATTTTGGGGTCCTCAATTCTCGTAGTAGAACTTCTACAAATAGAATTTTTAAAGGAAATGTGTTAATCGTTTGGTTGTCAATTAAAAAAAACCTCTTTTAAATGATAGGATTATCAAAATATTTTAAAAGATATTAAATGATATGGTTACGTTAGACATTTTAATGTTATTATTAAAAACTAGATATAAAACATCATTTTTAATCATCCAAAAGCTCTACTTAAGTGACAACCAAACAACAAAATATAAATAATTAAAACTGAAAAGAGTTTTTTAATTTTTTTTTTTTTTTTAAAAAAACTCTCTTTTCCAAAGAACACTTAATTAATTAAATATTTAGATATTTAGTTTATGGATTTAATGAATAGTGAGTCCTTTTGAATTAGGCTATTCCAAACGGCCGCTTAACACGGCTATTCTAGGGCCGGCACTGTTAATATATATATTATGGTGGGAAAAAAAAAAGGTGAAAACTCTTTGAAAAGTTTGCATTTGCAATTATTATTATAAGTCAAAACACTTGGGCTGACCAAGCTTTTGCATGAAAAATGTTGTGTACTTAATTTGTTGTATTGCATTTTCTAAGAAGAAATATTAATAGAGTGTGCTAATTTGTGTGAAAATTCTTTAAGCATGCAAATAGTATACGTTGTCTAGTTGAGAAGTGTTAATTACAGTAGTGGAATTCCGTATGTTTTTACGTCTCTAGAATCATGGGTTTCTAAAGTTAAATGAGTGGTTCTTTGATGTTAGAAAATTGGGATTCAAGCATAAAAACGGATGAGAGAGTCCAAAATTTTTTTGTCACTATTTTGAGCCTCTTTTTGTAAGAATAATACCACATTACTAATCCAAGTTTAAAAGACACCTATTTAGGTGACCAGACAAAAATACTCTCATTTTTGGCAATTTGTATGTTCTCAAACGTGGAGAGAAAAAGGTTGAGAGAGAGAGAGAGAAAGCTTCGGTACAAGAAATCCGACTGAAAATTGGACGGCGAACTCATCGGCAGTGGCGCTACAGTGCTGAAGTCGATGAGAACCTGCAATCTTATGGTAAGGTTATGTTTCGATTTCATTTTTGTTGATAAATTTATGTTGGTTGTTGTTAGTTTATGTGTGTTTGATTTAGATTATGTCTATGAGTTAGTTTAGATTTAGATTATGGTTGAATGTATAAAAAAGTTGTGTAAAGGACGATGAAGTTGTGTAGATTAAGGTTTTTCGAGCCTTTTAAAACCTTTTTCGAGCCTTTCAAAACGTTTTCCGAGCCTTTTCCGAGCATTTTCAAATATTTTTTCGAGCTTTTTAGGGAATATGTATAGATTTGTAAATTTTGAATCTTCGAAACTTTTAAACCGTTGTTCAAGCCTTTTCCGAGCCTCGAATCGGCTGAAAATTTTTCTTAAAACTCTAAAGGATGAATGGTACTTGGGAAAAATAACTCGGCATGACCATTTCGATCACCTTTCAGATATCGACAATGCACTTGACAAGGTACCTGAACATCTTGCGATCGAAGAACAACGTCGGTATACCAAGTCGTGTTTTGGACATTTCCTTCAGATGCAATGTGACATGAAGTTTTCAGGTGGCATTTTCCATCAGTTGCTTATTCGTGAGTTGCATCACGATGGGTCGGAAGATGAGATGAGATTTCTTTTAGGTCGTCATTCAGTCCGGTTCTCAAAGATTGAGTTCTGTCTAATCACCGGATTGAAGTTCAGAGTCATTCTTGACACGTCGACCTATGCTATGGTAGAGAATGACATACAACAACAGTACTTTCAGGGTCGAGATGACATCGAGTATGGATAGCTGAGGGACGCATTGTGGAATGGTGTTTTTACCGAGCAGTATGCTGCGGTTAAGATATGCATATTGTATATGCTTAACTGGATACTGATGGGGTTGGACGAGAGAGAGAAAGTTTCAGTATGGCAGTTTCACTAATCGAGAACTTGGACGCTTTTAATGCGTTCCCGTGGGGTGCACACATGTATAGACGGTCCATTTATGGTTTCAAGCATGCGTTGGCCGGTCGATGGCAACGGTTCGAATAATGCCAGCAACGAAAGGGTGTTACCGTACACAAACAAGAGACGTACAACATATACAGTCTAACGCACGCATTGTTGGTGAGAATTTAGAATTTGATGATGTACTTTAATTGTAATTTTTTTGAATTTGATTCTTATCGTAATTATCTATTACACAAAAATTTACTTTTGAGGTTATCCCCGAGCTTGGCACTAGTGACTGTAGGACTCGCAGGGAAATAGAGTTATCCCCCCGTATTCTGAAGTAGGAGTTAAGTCAACGACCGAGGGGGGAGAAGCTGGATAACATTTTCAGCTAAAACGTAAGTATCTTTTTTTGTTAATGTTCATAGTTATTAGTATGTATAAAATTACAATGGTCTGACTACAATTTCAGATGTATGCGAGGGTTAAATTGGTATCGACGACAGCTGAGAGGGTTGAACGATACTTTGAGGGCAATTTGAGGGAGACAATCAGTATGATGCCGATGCCGTTGATGTACCTGATCACGTCGAGGATCCTGATCGACATACGACTGCCGGACCTAGTGATACTGAGGGTCAATCTTCCGCACGCAGTGATACAGAGTGTTCTGATCCGGAGGGTGGCAGTGGGAGGCATAGGCGGGTTCAATTCTCGTTGCCTAGACAAGGAGGCATTGGAGGGCATCCATAGGTACGTTAAAATATTTATACCGCATTATTTAATTTGAATTGATTGAACGGTTTTAGTACTGACAGAGTTCGAAATCCTTTCAAGACTGATGAGACCAAAACTTAGCTAAAGTGATGGATGTTGTATCATCTTTACGGGAGGAAATCCGAGTTTTATAAGAGGATGTCTGAAAGGGTAATGAGAAACGAGATCAGCAGCATACGGAGTTGCTGGGCTTGATCAAAGCATTACATGGTTCGACCTCGCAGTCCCATCGGGATGGTCCACTGTTCGATGACTAAGACTTTACTCCCACAGACAGACCAAGTGGTCATCAGGACAGGACAAACTATGACACCGGACGGGGGGTACTGGTTCTATGGAGACAGTACCTGATCATCGGAGGTCAGTTATGACCGAAGGTGAGCAGGTGCGTGGTGGTACACATACATCAGACAGGGAGCAGGTACTGCCTCAGGACCTCACTGCGGACCGCTTGTCGTAGCTACTGCATGATCTTGTACATTTCCCGGACCTCACATCGCACAGATCATCGCAGCTGTTGTATGATCATGTACATTTCCCAGACCTCACACCCCACTGGTCATTGCAGCGCACCCGTCCAGACGATTCCAACTTACAGGGTTCCTCCTCACAGTGCGACCCTCCGGTCGATCCCAGCCGTGCGCACCCATCTAGGCAATCCTCCTCACAGCGTGAACCTCCGTTCGATTAGTGCGTTGCGCACCCATCTAGGCGATCCATAGGGAAAGATTTGGTCCGTCGTGACGCACCCTTCCGGTCGTTCCTAACCAATCAACGAGGAATGAGTTTCTCCTCACACCGCACTGATCCCAAT
This sequence comes from Acer negundo, assembly GCA_035582765.1. Lineage (NCBI taxonomy): Eukaryota > Viridiplantae > Streptophyta > Magnoliopsida > Sapindales > Sapindaceae > Acer > Acer negundo. The sequence goes on from CM069241.1 coordinate 46,184,633, forward strand.
GATTTGGATCAGAGTACTCTACCCCTGAGGCGTGAAGACCGAATTCAACAACGAGGTTGGCAACATCGGAGCCTATTCACAGACCCTTATCGACCGAAGAGGCCTAAGATGATGCCGCAGCCACCACATGAACGGGCACCACACGGATTGGTAGATCCAGAACAGCTTGAGGAGTACAAAGCCTACAAGAGGAACCTAACGGGGGAATTGTAAGTATAATCGTAGAAATTAAAAATTTTTTATAGTATTTTCAAGGCGTCAAATAACCTGGTTATCTAACTTTTTCAACAATTTTGTAGTCGTGATGTGGATCTACACGAGCTAGTTAGTGTTCTTTGGTTCCACCGGTTTGAATCCAACTTCATGGAGTTGGAGGATACTGTATGTTCCTTACTTGAACTATCTGTATAAGTTTGTTTCTTTCATAAATGGTAGAATCCTAACAATACAAATTGTTGAAATTGTCAGCACATTGACGCGTACTTGAAGATTCTTTGGAAGAGTCAACGAGCATACTCTACTATCTACGGTTTGAGGACTAACATACTGGATTCACAATTCTATGTAAGTGTTTATATTGTATGGTTTTCAATACTGCATTAATGTGTTTCATACATCTTTTACCTAACGTTTCGGTAAATTTTCTATGTACAGTCATTGTTAGATCATGTCTGGGACAGAATCGCCACTGGTCAGGACAGAAAATCCCCAAACGGTTAGTCTGTGCTAAAGCACCAGTGGTCCCCTAATGACCTTATGGTGGTACGTGAAGAGCTCCCGTAAGGAAATCGGGCATGGCACAATGTTGACATGGTGAGTGTATATTTTACATGACGTCATTGTGTATAATAAAAAAATTTGACACTGATAACACTTTGTTAATGTGCCTACAGGTTCTGATTCCTTGCAACTTTGGACGTATGCATTAGGTCATGGCCAGCATCGATCTCATTACAGGGCAAATTTTCATGTTTGACCCGTTCCAACAGGAGGTACCATTTACGCACAGGAAAAATCACGTCGCGTGCTTAAGATACTTTTTACCCTTGATGCGGCATGCGGTGCACTATCACAGGAACAGACAGAGAGGTGATAAGACGTACAATAAGAGGGATGGGCCCTTTCAGATGTTGCTCGTGTCTAAAGACTGTGTGCCCCAACAGCGAATAGGGTATGACTGCTTCAAGATTTGATTCTATCCCAATCGGTTTTAATAACATTCCATTACAATGGTTGTTTATATGGTGAATTGCAGGAGAAACTGTGGTGCCCATACTTTGAGGATGATAGAGTACTTGACGGTGAACAGAGATACGTTCAACTAGTCAGAGGACAATATGGCCACCATCCAGGAGAAGATAGTCATAGAGGTTTTTTATAACTTCAGGCCCATGTAGTTGATATACATAACATTTGAGTAATGAAAAGATGAATTTTTTTTTTCTCAAGTGTTTGCAGTTAAAAGTACAACACACATTTCATACATTGAAATCCATAAACAATATAGGAAATTCATGAACACTATAACAAATGATTCAGTATGACATTAGACGAAGAACTAAATTCAAATCCTTATTTCGAACATAAAATCAATCAGAATAGTTCAACATAAAAGCATAAGAACCAAGGGTCTCATAAAATAACTTTATCAAGCATGGTTCTCAAAGTCTGAATGATGTTGGAAGACATCAAGTTGGAGAGATGTTCCTCCATCACAAGCTTTTCTGGTGGCAATTCGTATTCCTCTTGTACTACCTTGTTATGTTTAATCGCATTCCTCTTGTACGACTCCATTCATTCCACGGTAGAGTCCTTATAAGGTCATGTTATTTGTTATGTCCAATTGAGTAACAGATGATGCACTTACGACGGTATTTATCGGGAACAATTCTGCTAGGACCTTCATTAACCATAGGCGGGTTAGAACATCGCCTGCTATTATGTCCTGGTTGTCCACATCTTCTACACGACTGTGTGGTTGTCCTCTCCGAAGACGAGGCATGTCGACCCTCCGTCGGGCAACCTGACTGTCTCTTTGGATTTAAAACCACTCGCGCTACGATGTCGGATGACACTACCCATGAAGAAGGATGGCCAATAGGCATAATAAGAACTAAGTATGCATCAATAAGTTTCTCCCTCTTGTAGTAGTCTGCACACAAAGATGTGAAATCCAACTTCCGCTCCTTACAATAATGAAAACAGTGAGATTCACGTTTGGGTAATATATAACGTTAACTGTAACTTGTCATGTACCTTGCCGCTGCGAGTGCCTATGAACAAGGTAAAAAGTCCATTTGGAATTTGTTGGATGTGTAAGTCTTTCTATGTAAGTTAACCATCCACTGTTTTCCCTTGTATTTAACAGAGAATATGTTCTAGTCAACTGGATTTATGGTCATTTAACCGCACTTCTCGACACGTTTCAGGATCACAAGATGTGCTGCGTCGGTCAATCGATGACGCATGGACCGTGCAACTGCATGATGATCGCGAAACCACTTTTGTAGCATATTCCTTATGAACTCTGCCAGTGTCATCAATGGCAGTTGTCGTGCGAATTTTAGGTATGAGTTTATGCATTCTACAACATTTGTGGTCATCACCATGTACCTTCTTTGGGGACAGTGAACGCGGGACCACTTATGTGGACTGGCATCTTGTATGGACTGGCATCAATGGCATAATCGAATACAGCCTTGTGCAGCTTACGTAACTCCTCCATGTGGCGATCATACTTGATTTCACTGTACGACCTAGTTGCTTTAACCATTACTTTGGCAACATCTTTTTTGTGGAATTGCTTCTTCATATTTTCACCAAAATGCCAGCAACATATGGTATGGGTTGCATAAAGGAAGACTTTAAAAATCCCTACTTCAATGCTTACATGATAATCGGAAATGAAAACCAAATTATCTATATGACCAAGGGCACCCCTCAAGCATTCTAAAAATCACTCCCATGAAAGGTTGTTTTCTAAGTCACCGTACCCAAAACCAATTGGATACACCTGTTCGTTTCCATCTTGTGCAGTTGCAACAAACATTGTACCCTCAAATCTTCCCTTCAAATGGGTACCATCAACTGCAATCACATGACGCATACACCTCCGAAAACCTCTAATTAAGGACCTTTACGACATGAAAAAGTAGAGGAATTTACCATTGTCTACGCACTGTAAGTCAGTGATTGTGCCAGAATTTTGCTGTTCCAGAACGTATGCAAAAGATGGCAGCAGTTGGAAAGTTTCTTCATGCGTTCCATAGGTCAATGACAATGCATATTATAGGGCATCATGTGCCTTACTATACATGATTTGGATGCCATACATTGTTTTTATATCTGCGATTACGTCCTTGGGACGCATGAGACGACCATCATGTTGTTGAAGTCTAGGTGCAACGACTTCTCCAATTATGACTGCATTAGCTTGTCGATGGCGACAATGAATCTCCTCCAAGGGACAACTGTGTACATTGACAAAACTTCTGACCTGAAAGTAAGTCCCTTCATCTTTCCTCATCGCTCTTAATTTCCACGTACAATCGTGAACAATGCAAACCACATGTAAAGTTGTCTTATTGGACCTTTTCACCTTCCATTCAAAGTTCTACAGCACTGCAAAATGGTCAACTAGCCTCTTCAAATCCTTTTTACTCGAAAAAAATTGACCTTTATAAATCATAGTTCTAGATTCTTGCTCTGTCAAGGTGTTACTTGTACCAATACCAAACGAGTATGAATCTGCTCCGGGAATAACCCACGTTGTCTCATTATCAAAATCAGATGTTGTTACATTAGACCAGACCTCAGAAGTCCTAGACATATCTGGTGCAGTGCAACTAACTCCTTCTACACGTCTACCACATGTTTGAATTTGTTTAGGCTCTTCATCCACATTTTGTAGATCATCAACCTGTTCATTATTTGCCTCATTATCCACATCATGATTCGGGTTATTATTCTGATCATTGTATTGCCCATTGTACTGCTCATTGTACTACCCATTGTAATGTTCATTGTACTACTCATTGTACTGCTCAATTCGACAACCATACATATCACCAAATTGAGGTTCAACTACATCTGCATGGTCGACCACTACCGGTGGGACACCACACATGTTTCCCCCACCTTCGGTGACACTCCTTTGGGTGAACACTTGGTTGCTACCGCTAAAGGATCCAAACTGTTGGGTATTTTCAGAAGGAGGAATATCATTCCCTATCACATCTCCAGCTATCATCTCAATTACACTTACACATACTTGAGGGATCACCCGATCGTCCCCCAGCATAAACTGGACATCGTCGTCATTTCTTATAAATGTGTGACATGTACTGCCAGGAACGATTGATATTGATGACAGATCAACATTGAAGTTGTTTACATCATACTTCACAATGGTATGCACGATTGCCACCAATTCTTCGTAAATCATATTCTTTGACACATACATTCTCCAATTATCGGATCCAACAAACCTTTGACTTCCGTCTGGTAACTGCTCTCATCGACCGTCGTAAGATATTACTATCCTAACCCGATTCATGATGCTGTCAAGTTAATCATCACAAATCATTAATAAAAACCCAAGACTACAAAATATTTTCACATCTTAGATTTACAAAGGCTCGGGTGAGGATATTGAAAAGTCTCCAAGAATATATTAAAAGTCTCGGAGAAAACTTGAAAAGGCTCGGAGAAAACTTGAAAAGGCTCGGAGAAGTCAAGAAAATGCTCGATACTTATTTATGTAAAAGGCTCGGAAAAGTCTTGGTGAAGGCAAGAAAAGTCTCGGTGAAGGCAAGAAAAGGCTCGGAGAAGGCTTCAAAAGGGTCGATACTTATTCATGTAAAAGGCTCGGAAAAGTCTCAGTGAAGGCAAGAAAAGTCTCAGAGAAGACTTCAAAAGGCTCGATACTTATTCATTTAAAAGGCTCGAAAAAGTCTCGAAAAAGTCTCGAAAAATGCTCGAAAAAGTCTCGAAAAAGTCTAGGAGAAAGCAAGAAAAGGCTCGGTGAAGGCAAGAAAAGGCTCGGACAAAGCTTACAAAATCTCGGAGATCCAACAAAAGACCCCTATAACAATTTTCTTTATGAACAAATGAAAATGTGAACAAATTAAAGAAGTATTTACCAGAAATATTACCTTTTATAAGTTGAAGAAGAAAGCCAAGACAACCTTGAGCTTTTATTTGTAGAGTGAGAGAGAGTCACTGAGTTAAAACTACTGTCATTTTTGTTGGAAGTGTGGAGAGAGAAAAGTACAAACAAAATAACATAAATGATGAATTAAGGGTAATTTTAGTAGTTCACTATAATTGGTGCATTTTAAACTTAACTTATAAAAGTACTGACAAAATGAATGACATTTTCCACTATTTCCACGTACAGGAAATGTTCACACATGATAAGTACAAGACACTATCAAGGTCTTGTTACGTTTGTCTTTAAGTCATGCTATAAATATATAATTATCAGATTTAAGATCACTTATGTAATTTTCCTACAAGATCACCAATTGTCATAATCAATCTGTAATGTATTATCACATAAGATAATTGGTGATCCCACATGAGAATCATGTCCAGAATCCCGCACTTAAAACTTATTATTATATACACGCGCACACTGTCTATGAAAGTTTATTTATCCTAAATCTGATCTTATGTTGTGAAATTGTAGTAAATAAAATATCCATAGTTGGAATGGTTTCCACGAGAGGAACAAAACTCCGTAGGCCTTCAATTTCGGAATTGATATTTAATTAATTCTATTTCATTTATTTATTTATTTATTTTTAAGTTTCTTGGAAGTTCGAAAAGTATTTTCCTTTTTTAATTTTTGAATTATATTATTATTCACGTTATTCTACTTCCTTAAAGTCAATTTGACTAATTAAAAAAACTGTCAAAATCAAAGCAGGGCATGGCTGCAAATTCTTAGCAATATATTGAAGACAGATTAGACTTGTAATTTGGAGAAAGTCATAATTAATTTTGAGGTGTATATATATTCGTATATATCACAAAAAAAAAATTATGAGTTAATATTTCTCATAGATGTTGTATATCTATAATTAAGGTATACACAATTTGATCATGCATAGTGGAATATTTTTATAATGTTATTAAAAATAAAGAGAAAAGTTAAATAAAAATTAAAAGTTGGAGGTTGATTTAACACATTTATTTTTATTTACTTACAGAACGATTACTCATCAACAGGTACACTTCCTACCATGTTATTATATAACTTCAATGAAGGTCTGTTCAACCTTCATTCTAAACCAATAAAGAAGATGAAAAAATAAATATATATAAAATTGAAAAACTTAAAAATAAAATAAAAAATAAAAAATAAAAAAAAATAAAAAAATATGTAAAGTAAAGACATTTTTAGAAATTCACTTATTTTGATACCTTTAAATTTTAAGTTATTAAAGCGATGACACTCGTAAAACACCAACTTAAAAGAGTGACAAAACCCCCTATTTCCACGCGTTAGAAATGGAGTTAGTAAATACAAATAATTAATAAGCAAGCTTAATTGAAGTGAGTTTCGGTTAGGTGAGATTTGATATAATAAGGTTAAATTTCACAAGGCAGTGATATTTTATATGATATGCTGTAAATTTGATGGTGTATCAAATTTGATATTTATAAAAATTTCATCGTACTATATGTAACGTGGTGATGTTTTGGTGAGCATTGCGAGTTCTCAAAGTAACTGTTGAGATTTATATAGTAGAATTGTTTGTTTTCCTGCTTGGTTGTGCATTTGTTCTAATGGGAACTTCAATTCTTTTGTACTTTTGACACAAAAACTTTGATACAATAAGGTTACTATACTGTACTTAGGTCTCATCAAGAGTCAAGAGGATTCCAACTATATATTTATCGATTCAAATTCAACATCATTAGCCCCTTTTACGAGTTTTCAGACTAAGTCCTACATTAATTTTTTTTTTCGTTGATTTTGGTGAAGAAAAGTATAAATTTACAATCTTCATAAATTTTTGCAATCATTAACTCAACTTAATCGACACTAACCGATGCTTAGATGAGTTTTAGATGTTTACAAATATAAATCATTTTAGATGAGTTTTGGACAAAAACATTGAGTTAGTTTATTTCTTTTGTACTAAATAAAAATTTCACCTATTTATTTTTATAAAACTAGCTTTTGAGGCAGTGTTAGGTCCAACACATATATCTTCCTTCTATCGTTATCTCTACACAACTGTTCTTTTAGTCAATTTTTTTTCTTTAAATATTATTTTTGGAATGAACTGATCTCTTTGTCTACTTTTTTTTTAATTTCTATCTTCTGTCTAATTTCAAAGAAAATTCAAGGATGCTGTACACTGTTTGTTTTGTTTAAATATAAAGTACATGACCAATTTGTAAACGGTCCATATTGTGGCCATTTAAAAAGACAATTTTATACTGATTTTATTTATAACTTTTTAGGGTTATAAATGACAATCCATAAATTATCTATTCACACTTAAATTAATTTTTTTTTTATTAATAACAATTTTAACCTAAATTAAAATTACTAAGCCAGACAAAAAAATTTAAAGACATTCCAAACTAATTAAATTATTAAAAAAAATTATTTCTCATCATTAAATTAAATATTACGTATTAAACTCTCTCTCCTAAATCTGTTATTACCATATTAAACACTCTCCTAATTAATCTCTCTCCATTTAAAAAAAAAATCATATTTCCATATTTTCTCAATCAACCTCTTATTAATAGTAAAAATTAAAAAATTAAAAAATAAATAATAAAAAAAAAAACTTATGAATATTTTAGTTTTTTACTAACAGTAATATATATATATATATATTAAAAAGTCAATTTTCAAAAACTATATATATATATATATGAAAGCTTAAATTGTTTCAACTAGATTCAATTAAACTTAGAATTTCTAAGACTAATGAAATAATTAAAGTTCTCTAGAAGATCTCTAGGCAATCACATACATACAAGAGTAACAAAAAACATTTTCATATTTCGATTTTTTAAAAAAATATGGTACTTTTTTTTTAAAGTTTTTATTTTATTTTTTATTTTATTTATTTTTACATATATATATGCATACATATGGTTTCTAAAAATCAAGTTTATTAGTAAGTTTTTTTTTTTTTTTTTTTTTTTTTTAACTGTGAGTCTTGCTTGAGAAAGAATGAAGATAGAAAATTAGAGATATGTATTGGAGGAAAAAAAATTTAATATGATAATTAAAAATTTATAAGAAAATATTTAATATGTAAAAATTAATCTAATAATTTAATAGAGATAATTTCTTTTTTTAATAATTTAATTTAAAAAAAGATAAAAATGATAATCTTGTAACTAAATGAAGTGTCTTTAGAATTTTTTAAAATATAAATTTTGAGAATTGAGTGTTTTTAGAAAAAAAAATGTAAAAAGAAAAAATTGGATTGTCAAAAGAAGCTCTCGGATTTAAAATCAAAATAATTTTATGAAATTACTATACAATCCCTTCTTTATTACTATTATAAAAACATGTCTAATAAGTAAATTCTACACACATTTGTCTATTAAATAATTATGTAAACTTTAAGGGATATATTTATCATTTGACTTTCAAAGAAAATAAAAATTTGTGCTATAATTCGAAATCAACTCACTCATTTTAAAATTAAGCTAATTTATACTTATATTTGGGTTGGACCAAAGATAGGTCATATGGGCTTGAGTATATTTGGGCCAACAAGAAAAAAGGAATTTAATTTGATCTTCATGAGATTAGCCCACTTTAGCATTGCTTTATAATACCATATAGATTTAATAATGGATTTTAGACGATGAAGTAAATATCAATATTTGACCGAAATATGTCCCATATTTTAAAGGGACAGATATCAAAAATATCATTGAATATCTTCAATATTTTGACGATATTAACAATATTTCCACCAAAAATTTGGAACTTCATTATTTTTATCGAACCCCATATTTCCACCTAAGTTTTCTTGTAATCTAATTAAATGATATTCTATTATTATTTAATAAGCTCAACCAAAATAAAAATGAATTAAACAGTGCTGCAATGTCAACAAAAATCAAAATATAATAAAAGAATGAAGAGTCATCAGATACTCTTTGCCCAAACAGATTATTGGTCATTTTAGAAGTGATCTTGTCAAATGTTCTCTTGCTGTAGCCAATGCCTGAGATAGTGTCTGCAATAATATATCACAAACAATGTTGTTAAACAACAGTATCTGGTGCTTGAGAAAGTTAATTTATATATATTTCAATGAAAACAAAGAAAACTTTGGTGGTATAAAAATTATCAGGTGCGGACGTCTAAATTTTAACATCTTGAATTCTCAACTGTTAATTTTATCTAACGGATAAGCATCCTTAGAGTAGAAGCTAAAAACAAACAAATCCGTGTGATTCAGAAATTCATCGAATCCCCACCACTCGAGGGTTTAAACAAATTTAAAGGGAGGGTTTTAGCGAATTCCAAAATCATCCAGATCCATTTGTTTATAGTGTTGGCTTGTGTGTCTTAACTCAATGGCAAGTAAGTTTCAAGAATTTGATAATTTCGTCTTCTCATATCGTATTAAAATGTAATCAACACCAATAATTTATTACATCACCTGTTCAGCCAAAGGTGAATCACCATCCATGTTGTGGATTGCTACCTTTCCTGCAATGACACTGGCATCTGTTTCAAGTACGATCCTGCCAGAATTATAAAAAGAAACAAATGAATTAATAACGGGACAATCGAGCCAGAATCAGACAGCATGATATAAAAAAACTAAACCAAAAACTTTCAAGTTACTCGATAGAGCAGATGAACATAATTATATCAAACCATAGTAAATCACACTGAATCATAATGTTTTGTTCATAAGAAATCAGTTAATAGGTTGTTCTAAAGTGTGTAGGAGTGTAATTGGAATGGTGGATGGATCATGGATCCTAGTCGGGGATGTGTAACCCTCTGTAACGAGAGGGATTGTGACGATCAAGATTCACGATCCAACACATCCGAGATAATTATTGTAAGATGGCTGAAGTAAACTGAGATGCCAACATCACACATCATCCGGTTATATAGACCTTTTTTTTCCCAGATAGTACGAGAGTTTTCGAAGAACAACCAAATTCAAATATCGGAATGGTATACGGAGTATGCTCAAATTAAGTTGACTGAGTCATTATCATATCGAGCATGAATAAAGAATATTTTTCTCATGTGTTGTTTGTGTACTATTGCACTCCAAATTCATTCAAAGAAAAAGACAACATAATTGTATTTGAGTTAGGGAACCGTATTGCATACCCTCGATCGACAATCTCATCGAGGCATAAAAAGATAAGATCTAGGTTCTCAAGAGCCTCCCTTTTGTCAACATTGTTCCTACATCATGCAAAAAGCAAGAATAGACGTCACATAAGAAAAAAAATCTGAGTAACAATTATGATCACAATTAAGAAACCAAAGTTGGAGAGGTGACTGGAAATACCTGAGGAGAAGGGTGACTGCATCAAAGAACCCCTGAAGAACAGAACATATGAGGAGTTCATTTTCTTCGATACTTCCGGTCACAAAGAAGTGCAGATCCTGAACGAACTTATAGATGACAATGTTGTTATCAAGCAATGCAATATCCGCTGCATATAGTTGTGAAAACTGCGTCAATCACAAGATTGACCATAATTTCACATTGCACAAACACATATTACACATAGTTTACAAGCAATAGTGAAACACATCAAACAATTCCACAATAGATTTCAGAGCATTTCTAAGTTTCATTCAGGAAAACCGAGAATGCAGATAGGTTTTCAAACGCTTGACCATTTAAAGTTACAATCATGTTTGAATCATAAAAGACATAGTTCTAAAAAATTTAGGAGGCATACCTTCCATCCGAGCATTTGTCTTCAATGTCTTGATGAACACGTTTTTCTCAAAAGCGAACTTCGCACCATTTGTTGGCCAATCATCCGAGTAATACCTGACTGCTACTCGCTTACCTTCAGAATCTAGAATAAGAATGTTCTTCACTGAAGGACAAATACCCTATGGAACATCGAAAGAAATATCATTGCTACAACCCATTGAATTTCCCAAAAAGGAAATAAGAACCAAAACTATAACCAGTCAGACTGATATTACGAAAGATCATGAATCTCAGATTTAGAATATTTTATAATTGATTCACTGCATAATCAAGGTCCTTGTTTTAACCATTCCAGATTTTGCAGTTTAATTTATGCAATGAAAAGCAATCTTCCACATTTACATTACACAACAATGACAGAATATACAGAATAATTTACAAAAACCGAGTAAATTTCATAATTCAAAGAGTATATTACCAAAATCATGACTGAAAATTTTGTTGATTTAATTTAACAACCAGGTCACAGAAACTTGATAAACATAAATAAATAAAGCCATATATATTTGTACATATAGGCAGATCGAAGAATAAAACACAATTGGATTGATATAAATTCACCCATGTTTGGTTGCCGAGAAAATAAAACCTCTAACACAAACTTCGAATAGGTGATAATATAATGTCTATTCTAACAAATTAATACAAATTCAAAATCAAGGTATTAACTGCATTCAAGAAATGAAATTGTGAAGGTTCAAATATCAGTTTTTTTTTCCTATATTTTCTCACTAACCAAACACAAGCATAAATCAGAATAAACAAAACAGAGACATTTTGAGATCAAATCTCAACAACACACAGACAAAAGTGACAATATTCAATCATTTAAAAAACCCTGATCCTGAATCTTATACTTTATATTATTCTGGATCTAAAAAAACAAAAAAAAAAAAACATAACAATTGCATTTCAATTTCCTTTCTTTTTTCTCCTACATTTTCTCTGCAACCAAACAGCATACATAAACATAGAGAAAACAAAAAGCAATCCCATCTTTTATATTCACTTAGCAGCTAATAAATAGAAAAATCAATAAAGATTAGGAATTGTAATTGCAAATCAGAAACTTACATCAGCGACAGAGAAGTTGGCCATTTTGATAGAACTGTATCTGTAAGAAACAATCTGATGTTGGGAGCTATTTATATGTGTTTGTGATGTATGTGAAAGTTGGTGGTCTTTTTGGTTAAAGTAAGGGGTATTTTGGTCATTTAGAATTATGACTTCTATCTATGATTCTATGGGAGGTTTTGTCATTTTCTTTGTTAGTTTCCAAGGATGAAAATTAAATAAATTATATCATAATTAGCATACTAATTTTTATATTTATATTTATTTTATATATAGTATGTGGTAAGGCAATTCTAATTTAGGACAGGCTAAATGGGCGTTTTTTATCATAAGTCAGATTGAGTGGTGGCGTTGTTTAAATACTGATCTTACTTATTATTGATTGTATATAATATGTATAGTATGTAAAATTCAATTTATTAGAGGTTAAATGTTTATTGCATAGATTAACATGTAATTTTATACCCACAGAATTTGCATCTAAACTCTAAATCTTACATAGATTGACTTGGTAATAGTTGACCCTCACATATAAGGTTGACCTAACTTAGAACCACAACCATATTTCTTACATGAGAACATTAGTTTTGGTGACAAAAGATAAATAACTAAAACACATTTCTACTTAATGAACTTCACTAATTATACTAAAATAATAATAAATAAATAAAGCAAAATCCAATATGAGGTATTTATACAATAATAAAAGAAAATATAGAGAGAGATAATAATATTATATATGTACAAGCACAGTACGGTACGATACGGTACTGCATGACACGACCCGATAATTACGATAGAAATGTAATATATTAAAGTAATAATACCTATATTTTAATTTATGAGTCAGTTTATTAAAAATTGGAATTTTATATCATTTAATTTATTTTGAAGGTCAATAAATATTAACATGTAATTTTATATACAAAGGATTTGCATCTAAAATCTCTAGATCTTAGCCAGGGCCAACCCTGCTATTTGGCTAGAGGGGTAACCGTTCCGGGCCTCTTTTTTAAAGGGTTATGTTTACATGCTTGGAATATTAATTCAAGAACTCATTCTTGTTTTATTTCGGATCATAAAATGTCTAAATATTTGTTTTGAATATTAATCTAAATGTTTCACATCTAAAAGACCCATATAAAAAAAAGCCTAAGGGTTAAAGTAAAGCAAAAAAATAAAATAAAGTAGGCCCAGCTTGGACAAACAAAGGTCCAAAGAGATATGTTTATTAAAGCAAAAATTTGATTTTTTTTTTTTTTTTTTTCAAACATATTTGTAAACCCCTAAGAATCAAGATTCTCTCATTGTCTTGTTTTTCTTTGACTTTTCATAATCTAATGACACTTAAGCAAAATAAAAAATACATGATCAAGATTTGATTACTTTTTTCTCTCTCATGCAACTTGATATTTTAATTACACTTGAAAAATGTCAAGAAAAAACAATGACCAAGGAGAGGATCATGATCCATCACCTAAATAGGTTAATGATTTAGGGTTTAATTCAAATTCTTTCAATCTCCTAAGTCGTAGGCTCTCAACGCTCTAGTTTGTTCTACTCATCTCTCTACTTCCTCATTTCACTTCAATCTCATTAAAAATTCTCTCTCGAATCTCGATGTTCACTTGTTTAAGCCCAGCTGTCCAAGTAATTTCTTTTTGTATTATACGATTATATATATATATATATATATAAATTTTCCTTCTAATTTCGTTGTTCTTTTTGTATAACTATATAAGATTTGATTTTTGTGCTTTTTTTTTTTTTTTCTATTTGCTTTTGCTTGGATCTGAATTCTAACAAAAGATCCATAGTAATTTCTTTTTGTATTATACTATTATTTATTTTTTTTCCCTTCTAATTTCGTTGTTCTTTTTGTATAACTATATAAGATTTGATTTTTGTGCTTTTTTTTTTTTCTATCTGCTTTTGCTTGGATCTGAATTCTAACGAAAGATTCATAGTTGGTTTGTATGTGTTTGGATTTTAAAGGGGCTTATTATTGTTTTGGAGGCATAATTGTGTTTCTTTTTTTTTTGCCCATTTAAAATTTTTCAAAATTGAATAAAGAGGTCTATTTTAAGTTTTTCGCCTCTGGCCTCAAAAGCTCAGGACTAGCCCTGATCTTAGCAACCAGTATTATAAATATGGACTCTACGAGATTGGTGCGGTAATATACCTCTCATGACTCACGCCTATACTATTAGATTTTTCAAGTTGTGTCATCAATTCTCTCATCATGGTTTTATGGTAATAGTTTATTGTAACTATTACTATTTATAAATTTTGTATTCGAGATATCATCCCAAAAAAATATATATATATATATATATATTATCTGTCATGTAACCAATGATACAAAAATTTAAGATGTGACATGAGAATATTATCATTGGTAACAAAAGATAAATAACTAATAAAAGACATCGGCTTAACGAACTACACTAATTATACTATAATCAAAACAACAACAACAAAAACCAAAAAAGAAAAGCAAATTCCAATATTGGGGGGTTTTTATACAATGATCAAAGAAAATATATAGAGATAATAATAATATTAGATGTTTGCATTGGTTGATTAAAATTGATTCATGGGGTATAAAAGGAAGGGCCACACTTGCATTTCCAACCCTCTGGTTCATAATTAGTATACTTAACACCCAAAAAATGGGTGTTTGTAGGGACTTGAATGGCCTCACATGGTATACATCCATAGCACTTGTGCTCACACTTTGGTGGACTTGATCCTATTTTACTTGAATCTTCTTCTTCTTCTTCTTCTTCTCCTTCTTCTCCTTCATTGATCATTTTCTTCTTCAACTTGAATCCCTTCAAAGAGAAATTAAGAAAATATTAATAAATAATTGTTTTAAGAGATCAAATACGAACCTTTCGGCATGACAAATAAATATCGGTTTTGATGGATATATTAATTTGAGGTCCTAATGTTGAGAATATTATCAATATCTTTGAACTATCGTGAGTGTTTATGAAATCGGTTCCTCTAAAATTTAGAAAATATTACGGATATTATCGATATTTACTTTATTACCCTTCTAAGATGAGAGAGAGAGAGAGAGAGAGAGAGGGACCTGTTTGAAGCTGGAATTTGGTGGTGAGGCCACTGGTGGTAGAAGCTGTGGGCTGATCTGGCCTGCAATTAAGGTTTGATTAGTGAAAAAACCACTTTGAAGAAGAAGCACTTTAGTTTTTTTTTTTT
This sequence comes from Acer negundo, assembly GCA_035582765.1. Classification (NCBI taxonomy): domain Eukaryota; kingdom Viridiplantae; phylum Streptophyta; class Magnoliopsida; order Sapindales; family Sapindaceae; genus Acer; species Acer negundo. Next base: position 46,199,905 of record CM069241.1, read on the forward strand.
TTAAAAAGACTGAAAAGAGAGACAGAGACACAGCAAATAAGCACTTTGTTGAAAAGAGCTTTTTACTGAGAATGCATGGCTATTATATATGATAAGCAAAGTAGAGAAGGAAGAGAAGCACAACATATTTTATAAGGTGAAGAAAAACAGAAAAATAGAGAGAAGCTGCAGAGAAGAAGAAATAAAATAAAAAACATGAAAATATTTTTTTAGTTTTGACATGAAAATCATTAATATAATCATTGCAAGAAAAGAAAAAAAAATAATAATAATAATAATAATAATTACCTGAAGATTGATGATGAACAACAAAACCATGAAAAGGCCTGCTAGTTGCAGAAACCCACCTCACAATCTGAATGAAAAGTAGTAATATAAACAAACACAATAATTTTCCATTCATGATTTCTTCAAAACTCAATCAGATCAAACCAATATTGATAATGTAAAAAAAGTGGGAAGTTGAAACTCAGAAGAAGCACTTTTGTTGGGAAACTTTAGATGGCCATATCATATATGATATATATATATATATGGATGATAAATGACAGATTGCTGGAAGCAGCTGGAAGCCTGGAATTATTTAAGAGCTTAAAAAAAAGCTAGAAAAGAACTCCCAGTTCCCAAAAAAAGCTATGGATTAGATAGCACAGAAGCTCTTGGAGATGTTGCTTCATGCAAGCAAAGTTTTTTTTTTCAAACGGATTGGACTTCGGAGAAGACACCAATAAGTTTTCTTTTCTTTCTTGACAACTCAGCTTCAAATAAACCTGATGATAATTTATTGGCTAAAACTTGGATGCAGCACAATACACCATGCATCTCCCACCCTGCCTAGCATGGTGCATCGGGTGTACCCATGACCCTCTCTAACTTATCATCATCAACTTCTCTTTCAAAGTCTCGAGTCTCGAGTCAATCAATATTTGTACTTGGGTAAATTTAATTTACTTTGATTCATGTATTTAATAATCTAAATATTAAAAGGTAGATACAATATTACAATGTATCTTTTTTTTTAAAAAAAAAAATAGAATTAATAAAGGATCTCGATTAGGTAACATTACAGATTGAGTACAAATAGATGAAAATCAAAAAAGGTTTCCGATAAAATTTACATAAATTGTCTAGAGGGTAATTATTATGTTTCATGTAAGATTACAAAGGTTGAATTTTAGATAAATAACAGAATAAACACTAACATGTAACATTACATTAGTGATCGAATTGAATTGTAACACTAAATGTTGAGGCCAAAGGTCAACAAATAAAAATTAAAAAAAAAAATTAAAAAAAAAAGTGCTGTAATGTAAATGTGGTCCATTCCATTCCATTCAATTAAGCCAAGAATCACTGGTCCTTTTTTGGCTTGCCTACCCCAAAAAAAAAACCTGCAAAAACCCTTTACATATCAGAAGAAATCTTCACCTAGACTGCAGTGCCTTTTTCTTCTTATAGGAAGAAAAATCCAAGGCAGAGTTTTCCATTTCTTTAAAAAAAAAAAAAATGAAAAAGAAAGAAAAAGCCAAAACTTTTGAAAGAGTGAGTTAATTAATTACTAAACCAAGTGAGTAATGAGTCAACTTCTTCTTACACAGGTTGTTGATATGGATATGAGGCGTTGATGAATGGTGATGACAATTAATCATAGTGGTCCTTGCTGTTGATTGGCTTCTGGGTATCTTCAGATACTACTGCAAACATTTAATTGATGGATTCCAGTTATGAGAAGCTGGCAACAAAAAGTGCTACTTCAAAAGTACTTTTGTATTTAACTAATTTATTCATACCCCAAACTGATGAGAAAATGTGTGTGAGGTCGGTGTGAAGGTGAATGAGGGAAGCAATCAGAGCAAAAAGCTTGAAATGAGGTGAGAAATCTTTGATGGAACAATTCAAAGTCTAGTTGATAGGGCACTGCTGTACCCTAATTTGGTATGTGATTTTTTTGGACGCATAAATTGGATTTTTCCAAAAATGGCAAGCTTTTGCTTTTCATAGGGTATATGATGTAACCAGTAATAAGCAACAGATTCATCTATATGTATTTTTGGTTTCAACAAGGTGCATACTTCCGACACAAGTTTCTCTCGTTAGGGTTCTATTAGGGGAACGGAGAAAAACCTGTGTGGGACGACCGCAATGCGATTACCCCGCTCATATCATATCAAGTGATACATATATACAAGTCAGTTACTGATTAAAAAAACTTATATCGTTTGATTGTCACTCAATAAAACTTTTGGATAATTAAAAAAGTTATTTTACATCTATATAGAGAAACTCATTTAAGTTTTTCCAAATAGATCTTTTTGAGTTTTTTTAATAACACTGAAATGCTTAATATAACCCTATCATTTAAAATAGTTTTTTAATATTTTAATAAAAGCTTTTTCTAATTGACAACCTAAACAACCAACTACTTCTCATTAAAAATTCTACCGGTAAAAAATCTACTTTAAAAGATCTATTTGAAAAAGCTTTTTCAAACGGACTCTTAATCAAATTGGCTATTGCAAGAATGTTGTGAAATATCATCAAAACATGATTCTAAGACTTGTTGCTAATTCAATTCATTAATTCATCAAAAATTAATGTAAACTAGCTAGCTAGCAACTATTTCCAAATTTGGATGCAATTCAATTCATGTACATGTATGTATATATATTTACATGTGCACTGATTTGATATTTACAACGATAGTTTAAAACCAGGGATGCCATGTTGGATCCATCATGCACAAGTTCCTCGGAGTCAAGGCGGCCTCAACTAACTCTGTTATGCCTCTCTGCACAGACTGTGGTGGATCCACAGTGTTCTCGTCCTGAAAGCAGTACAAAATTAGGATTAAGCACCATATGATATGAGTCTGTCTTTTAGTAAGGATGATTTTTAGACCAAATGTAGGGAAGTTTTACCTCTTCGGAGTACTGAGGAGCTACTCCGTTGATCCGGACAATAACGCCCTCCACATTGGTATTAACCTTGTGTTTGAAGTCGATTGAGTTCATATTACCTCCTCCAGCAGCAGGCGCCATTGACATACCCCCCAGTGGTCTTCTCCAAGACCACGATAGCAGCTCATCACGGAAAAACATTGCTAATTGATACCATAAATGCTGACTTTGCTGCAATATATAAAATGAGGGGGAAAAAAACAACTGAGTCTATGCTTTTATCCGCACATTAATCTATGGAACATCTGGAAAAAAAAAATTCATTAGAACTTACTTTCGGTGAAACCAAAGCTTGTGCTGCAGCACACATTGCAGACACAACAAGGCCTTCCACACCAAAATGAGAGAAAAATGCTTGCATGTTCCTTGTAAGCCGGAAAGGCACCGGTTCGTTGAACTCTATCATTCCATTAAAATCATATGCAGGGTGGAAATCCGTTTGAAATATTTTCCCGGTGTTCTTAGCAAACAAAATCTTGTTCGGGGACCTTCCGCCAATCTGGAGCATGAAAGACATGAAACTTGAGAGGGCCAACTGAATGGCAAATTGCTTTTTGAAAGCCCACATATGGTTACCACTCGGCAGAGTCTTGTACATGTACTGCGAGAAAATGCCTTCTGTCACAAAAGATTTCGTTATCTCATTATAAGCTTGGAGACGGAGATCTACAACAGTTTCAGGTGAGATTTGGCCAGATATAGCTTGGTTTAATTGCTCCTTAAAATAGGTAATGGGCTGATCCGCCTCTCGGTCATTCCTCGCACAATGGTTCTCGTACACCTCAAGGAAGGTGCTGTACATTAGGTCATCTTCAACCATACGAACCTGTTCACGGAACAATCAACTATATAATATATCCTTCATGTGCAGGCTAATTAGAAATCAGCAATTAATGAAGACAACAAAATGAATAAAAGATTTCTAATATGATACTAGAAAGTAGAAGGAATAAAATTTGTGAAAAGGGAGAGCTAAGCACCTGGGACCAAACAGGAATAATAATTGGTGTGTGAATAGATATGTGGCGGCGTCTTGATTCCTTGTGCTTATCAAACATTTGGTTCAATACCCTAAAAAGCTGCAGTATGCGTTCATCACTTCTAGCATTGGGGGTCAAAGAAGTCTGAACAATAAAATGTCGCTGAGAGCCATCAGAGCCTATCAAAGTCAAACGTCGGAAACTGCTTCCATGTCTTCGCACAATTGGAATATCAGCTCCAACCCTGTCCAACTTCACCGTGTGGTCTGGCGCAATTTCCTAAAGAATTTGATTAAAAAAATTTCATTAGAACAAAAACTAATGAAACTGCATAATTGCTATCCAACTTCAACGTTTAAGGTTTCTTATTTAGGAAGTGCATTAAGAGAGGAAATAACAAATTCCAGCTCCATTTTTTTAGTTTTTTTTATCTTGACAGAGAAAAGCATAATTTGGGCCAAACCCCAATTCGAGTAAAACAAAGATAATGATGACATTGAATATGAAAATAGCGATTAGTTACCTGATCACAAAAATACTGTCCTGGAATCTCTACATCAACCACATGGAAATCGCGTAACACTCTGCTTTCTTCTTCAAGTTTCAATACAGCAGGAAACCTGTCCTCGACGTTGCTTTGGAGAACATTTTTCCAATGTTTCAATCTTTCAGTCAATTCAGAAAGAGTGCCAGGAAAAGTAGCTGTACTTTCTGGATCAAGATCGCGCTCAAACTCCTGCTTGTACTCTCTCACAAAATCAACATGCTTGTTCACAGCATCTGCAGAGAAGCATGCCCTACAAACTCCAGAGAGTTCCTTCTTGAGGGATTGGGGAACCTCCGCAGTGGTTGCTGTAGGGTACTTGTAACAGCGGTGCAGCAGAGCATTAACAACCGCCAAAAGTCTTTCCTCTGGCAGAGTTACAAACCTTGAACCAATTTCTGTCAGCAAGCTCTGCAAAAAAATTCAAAAAGAAATTCACAAATTAACTTTAATTTTTAAAATATAGTTATATTTGATGCTAGTGTAATATAACATCCACCACATAATATATGTACTGTCATTTGAGTAGAACAAGAAAGTTAGGATCGAAATGGTCACCTCAAGTTCACTAGCCAAATTAGCGTGCTTGCTTCTGAGGGTTTCCATTATGTCCTTTGCAGCATCAAAAGCACTTGCAACAAAAGCTGCTGCTCCAATAGCACCATTACGCCTCAATGCACTCTGCCCAGCAGCATCATTGATAGTTTGCTGCAGAGTTTGATCACTCGTTGTGTGCACACTGCTTTCTGCAGATGTTGGCCTTTCAGCCTCTTGCCCATGAGAAGTACCACCATCATGAGGTCCAATTCCACCCGATGGAGTAACATGATGAATCTGATTGTCTGAAGATAACGTCCCCCCACCATGACCCTGTACTCTTGCATTTCCATCAGCCAAGCCAAGAGAACCAGTATTTGCAGCAGAAATATTTTGCTGCATTCTTTGCTGTGCCATTCTACCTTGTTCATTTTTATTTGCAACATCACGACGTTCAAGCAAATATGTGCGGAGCCAATAATACAGAGCCTGATATTTGAAAACGACAAAATAAAAGTTAGTTATTAAGAATAAAATTCAGACTACATATATCAGAAGTTAAAAAAAATAAAATAAAATAAAATAAAATAATCATTCACCTGTGGATACACAGCGGCAACTTTAAGTAGAACAAGTTTGCCATGAGGTGCTTCTGTTCTCTGCAAGGAAAGTAGTAGCTGTGGTATCCAAGAAAGCCAAACCCAATGAGGTATTTGATCTAAGTACCTATCAAATGCCCTACCCACTGGCTCATTGGGAGTGTCAAAGCTGAGAAGATATAGAACACGAGCTAGATGGCTTCTTGAATTAGAAACGCCAAATTTAATACCTTGAAGGAAGCAGCCAACAGCGTATTCTAACCAAATTTCTTCATTAGTATCTTTATAAGCCTGTAAAATCAATTAGTACATTAATACTGAGTTGAGTTGTACATAACACTGATGGCATATAAAGGCAGATAAAATGATTACCATGTCACAATAATTTCCCCAGCTTATCCACCCTTTAGGTAAATTTTTGAAAAGGCTGATAGCATTTGAATATGCAATATTAGCTTGTTCAGAGTCGCCTAACTTTAAAAGGAAGTCCCCCTTGAGACGAAAAATCTCTGCTTTGTTTTTCATAGGAAAATATTCCAGATTTGTGCTGTTGATCAAATTAAGTCCACTAGTAAGTTCCCCCTTCATTTCAAGATAAGCTTTTGCCTGTTCTCGTATTTTAACAAAGGCCTCCTGCAATATGCAACAGAAGCCAGTGAGATACTTTCACTATGTCACCGTAATCAATTAGAGACAAGCTTATGAGAGCATTCACACTTCAAGCCTATCCAAGTGGCTCAAGGCAGTTGAAGGTTATGCAATAAAAATTCTAATCTGGGTATAATAATATGAAGCTTTAAGCATAAAGACTTTAAATATTAAAGACATAATCAATTAGTTTGGTAGGGTCATTAATATAACTGAAGATGACGTATAATGTAGTAACTATAAATTAAAATGTGAGGCTTCTGAACATTTTAAGGAGATGCCAAGAGATGGGCAAAGAAACAAATACCTGTACTTCCATAGTTGAATGGCCATACATCTTTTCTAGTGTTGTCACACAAACATCATAAAGGCCTTGCTTACGAGAAATGCGAGCAAGCTTATTGACATTCCATGCTTTATCTCGATAACCAAGATGATGAAGTTGTGGATTTGTGGTGCCAAAATCTTTGAATGCTTCTATGACAGAATTATACATTTCATTCCTCCACTGGAGCAAATCACACCAAACAGACATATTATCCCATTCATTTGGAGTTCTCAGCCTCCAAGTTTCCAGGATGTCTTTCAGATCTGCATAAAGATTCCCATGTGCATTAGAAGAATTGGCAGAAGTCTTGCTGCCACTGGAAATGTCCACAAGAATTCTAGCAGATTCTTGAACTTCAACTAGCTGTTGGAATTGTTGCAAAAGAGGAATTCTGGAATGAACGGACATTTCAGGCAACTGCCACCACTGTTCGAGAGCAAGATCAACACCTTTCCCAACAATACTTTCAGCATCCCCTACAGCATTTGTATTTCTGTCATGAAGGGCAAAGAATGCTTGTATTAAACGAAGTTTTGGAGAATCTTCAACTTGAGCCTTAGGGATTACATGATCTTTCATATATGCCCAATCAGGCAATTTCCAAAGGCTATCAAGTAGTATTTCATAATTCTCAATACTCTTTCCAAAGTCCACTAATGCATCCCACTGGCTAAGTTGAGTGGCACAGTAAAGCCATTGCTCTTCCCAAAGACACATCTCAGCCTTTGGTACCGTGTTGTTATAAGTGCCTTGTGTTGCCTTAACCATAGCTTGGTAAAAAAGACTTTGAGAATGTTGCCAGTAACCATGCTGAACAAGTGAAAGACCAGCCCTAGTTTCTGCAGTGATTGACCTTTTCTTCCACAACCCACACCTCATATCTTCTTCATTGAGCAAACGGTAAAGCTCTGCTAGACACTCAGAGCACTTTGTGTCATTCATGAACAACATTACATGACTTTCAAGCAGAGCCAATGCAGTGTGCCATGCATTGTAAGTTTTTCCTATGTATTTAATTAGTTCACTTGGCATCCGCGGTTGGGGATGACTCAACTGAAGCCCTTCTAGAAGTGCTTGCACAACATTTGGTCTGTTGCCTTGCTGCTTCTTATGATAATCTTTTGACAGGAGTGAAATTAATGGCTTAGCTAGTGCCACCTGTTCTTCTTTGAGTAAAGTCACCCAGACAATGGGAAATACCAACACCCATAAATGATACGCAACATTTGCATCAGTGTGAGCCAGTTCCCTCAAAGGGATAATAAGATCAGCCACCTGTATGAGAAAAGAATGGTCACTTTTAAATGTAAATGAAAATATGCATCCAAAATAAACAGGAAAAAAAAAATCTATCAAGCTTGTTAATGAGATGTTTACCACCAGCAACAGCTGGGACCACCGGAAAGAAGTATAAAGCAAATAATCAAGCAGTGGCCGATTATTAATATATTGCATCCTTTCAGATGATTTGGAAAAGAAAGGAAGAGTGAAACAGAGTAAGCAATGTGAAAAAGAAAGCTATGATGAACCATTCTTAATGTATAACCAACACAACATTCTAGGCTTCTACAAGCTCCAAATGGACATCCAGCTGCTTAAGTATGTTGCACTACATATAAGATCCTAAAAGGTTAAAAAAAAAATAACCTGAAGTTTGCTCATTTCATTCAAAAACTGTGCATGCTTCAGAACAAGGCTTTCAAATGTTAGAGGAGCATCATCAGGACCCTCCGGAACATCTGCAATATGGGGCTGCATTCCTGAACTATCTGGAGGAGAACCTGAAGCCGCAAGTGGCAGAAGCCTGGCAGTGTTTGGAGCAAGTGTAATAGGTTTATCCTCGACCAAGATTGCTAGAAGAAGATCAAGACCCTGTTTGAGCCAGAATACATCACTTAATGCTTCCCAGTCCTGAATTTGGATAATGAACTGCAGCCTTGTGAACAATGTCTTCCCGAGAGAATCATGATATAGTGAAAAAAATTTCATCCTCATTTCAGGATCCTTTGCTCGTAAACCAAGCATGAACTGTCTTTCCACCTTCTGAAACACCTCTTGACGTAAGGCCAGAGTAAATCTGGAAGTCCACCGAATCAAATTATTGGCATCCTGATCAAAACATAATGCAAATGAATAATAGTAAAGAACTTACTTATTAGAATCCGCACAGATTCCATAAAGAAGCTGAAGATATTTCTTGTCCCACTCTTCCAGGGCAGTGGGGGAAAAGTTTTCCTTATCAACCTGTGAAAGCTTTTGAAGAAAAGAAACTATTTCCTTAGGCGAGAGAAAAGCACTAGATGAGGCTGATTTGCTGAAATCATCTTCGATCCACCCTTTTACCACATCAAGTATGCAAAGAAGCACACTAGGATCAGTACCTTTCTCTGAGAGCAGGGCATTCAAGATTTGAGTAATAGATCGTTTGCAGTCAATCACAAGCATGACCTTTTCACTTATAAGCTTTAAAACAGATTTTAGATTAGTGATGACAGCTCCAACATCAGCACCTTGACGGGAAGATGTGACAGCAGAATCTTGATCAGTTCGCTGACCCTGGATGAGAAGGTGGTCTTGCTTAACGAGATTCAAGAAAATACAATAACAAGCATATCTAGTGTCAAAGCTGTAAGGATAAACAGATTCATTGCATCCAGTTTTGATTCAAAAACATGAAAGCCTTCTTCAGGTGGGCCAAACTTAAAGGGATCAAAAAACAATGGCAAAGGGATCAAAAAACAATGGCACTACTTCAAGTGACTGACTATTACAAATCAAATTCATATTCAAGTTAGAAGGGGATGAATAAGCCAAGCTAGGTTGATCAATTAGAAATGGACAATAATTGTGTTGGACAGTAGACCTCAGGCAAGGCACAGATCTTGCTTGTGAGTCTCATAGGATCCTGACTTAATAAAAATATTATTAACTCCAAGATAACAGGCACAAACCTTTCATGCCCTTCCACAAATGGCATGATGGTACTTTAGCTAATATGGGACACCTTCTATAGTTCTATCTACTGGTCTCGACTCAAAAAAGAAACCTAATTTCACACATGCATAAAACAGCCAATTCTTTAAGTCAAACAGCAGAATTAAAAGATTCAACCGGTATATAAATAGAAAATTCTCAGGTGCAGTCCGCCTCAAAAGTCAACTATTAAAGTGAGTCTGTCACTGGGTTGCATTTAACAACCAAGATTTGATGACCCCAAGAAAGGAAAGGTAGACTGCACTAGAGTATAATAGTGTGTGTGTGTGTGTGTGTGTGTAAAGGCAGCATTGACATACTTGTCTTGGATGGGAACCTGCTGAAGATCCTGTATCTCGTGCCAGGCGTTGAAGGATACGAACCAAGATGAAAGGATCAATGAAGTTTTTCTGCACCTCCGTCAAGGTTTTAATGACAAGCAGCACAAAGCTAATTGAATTAGAAGAGTTATCTTCACCCGATGCCTGAGGAGCTGTAACAATATTTATGTGCTTCTGTATAAGCTCGTCAACTTTCTTATACAAAAGTTGTATATCCGCTGGGGTATTTGGAACATCTAGAGGGAATGCGACAAAGACCATCTTCAACAAGGCACATAATGATTTCCCAGCATCTAACATTTTATTCTTGAAACAAGGTTCTAGAATCTGATAAAAAATATAGCCAAAATGAGAAAATTAAGGTCATCACAGACAAACTTGGGAAAAGTCATAACCCTACTGCACAGGGACAAACCTGAGAAATCTGATTGATGTTATTTCTAATGAACAATTGTGGCTGCTTCTCTAGAATCTTGTTCATGACATCCAAGCCCTGTGCAAGAGCTGTGGAAGGGTCCTTTGACTGCGATGGTTGTACACTGCTCAACAACCTTTCTAAATAATTGAACTTGACATTGGCGTTTGGCCACACCTCCAGAGCTTGTGAAAGTAGCTCCAAAGCTTGTTTGTACATAACACTTGCTTCCTTGTCCTTAGGTTCTATGACCAAGGCAACCTGTTTTCAGATTGTTAAGAAAAATGTCTTTGGTCAACACATACTCCATAACACAACAAAACCCCAGATAAGAAGGAAAATATAACCTTCTCCAGTGAAAATATGGTGAGATCATGTAAATAAAAAATTGAAATGGTGACAATGTTGTCATTAGCACACAAACTAAAAGTGACGTGAGACTTTTCTATCTATCTCAAACACATTTATCAACTCCTGTATTATTATATCTTATATATCATGAAAATAAATAAATAAATAAAAAGTGGTCAAATTTAACACCATCTATGTAGTAATGTCTCTTTCAGATGTGCATTTTCACTTTTTAGTGGCATTAGTCATATCAGCGGCGGCTTATTGTTAAAATTGTGATAACTATCATTAATTAATAGCACACCAAAATCAATTGACTGCAGTGGTATTAAAAATTATCAACAGCCTAATGGGTAATTCAAAAGTGAAAGAACTTCTACAAGATCTTAGAAAAACAAGTACAGGCATAAATGCATGATAGAACTGGTTCACAGATAATGTTAATAATTGTACTCATACACGGCAACTAAATCTTTATAGTTCAGGAAAGGGAGATTCAAGCAAAGAATCATATGATTATACACAATCGTTAGTATTTATATGCAAATTGTAACCAAAGCAAAATTTATAAAATTGTAACTAGGAAGCAGAATTTATCAAATTGTAACCACCATCTTAAATAGATCTTACTGACATATGAAAGCAGAAATTGAAAGAATGCCTAACCCGTATCAGAAAATTGATAATCATTTCTTCCATAGCAGCATTTGGTTTGAATTCTTCATCAGGTTGGCCAGCAGATCCAGGGGTTTCTATGTTGGGGATTGATGAAGCACCACCAGGTGACATGACACAGAGGGGTTGAAGGCCAGCTTCTACTTTAACTCTCTTACTAGGATCTTCAGGGAATGTAGATCCATCCACTGGTCGCTTCATGTCCATGCCAGCAGAGCCAGGATTAAATCCATCAGTCATTTGGCTGGGAACATCACCCTCAGTCACCACTTTCATTTCATTTTGCCTCTGTCTTTCCCAACTAACCACCAACCCAGCAAGATCGATGGCAAGGCGCCTGTTTTCTGCTGCAGTATTATACGGCAATCCAAGGCGACTAAGAGAATTCACCATCTGAGGTACAAATTGTGCTCTGCAGCTGTAGAAGAGATCTGAATGACGCACAATGAGCTGGAAAATGTGAATCAAATTAGGTATTGAGTGACCTTCCTCAACCAGGATTTTTTTGGTGTATCTTATCCAAATCGGCATTCGAGATTCCCCAGGAGGCAACCTCTTCGGTAAGGCCGGCATTAGTATATCAAGGGCCTGCTTGACCAACATTTTATTCTCTGGCTGGCAAGTTCTAAGAAGGGCAACAAAAACCTAGATTTTCAAATCCATATTAGTATATTTTCTATTTCATTGGTGAATACAATGATGAAAACAATGGTTTTACATAATTATCAAGTGAACGAATGCGCACACACAAATGTTTATCTGGGAGCAGCGATGAACTACATGCTAGAAGAATAAACTATTCCAGAACTAATAGATACTTAACTACATATGACATTAAAATTATCATAATTACTTACGTGGCAGTTGACTGCACTGTTAAACTATATCACAACACATATTAGGAATTACAAGTGCTAAAAATATGTTGATATTACTCCAATACAGACCAGCAATGAAAATCAAAGAAAACAAGAAATAATCAGCAGCATTTCACAACTGATGCCAAACAACATATTAGTGCAGAACAAGCACAAGATATATTTAAGGAATTTTGTTATCTAACTAGCAATAGAATATATTTGGCAGGTTCCTTCATCTTAAGATTTTTTGAAATCTATCCTAGATTTATGAATTTTTTTAGTTGGTTTAGGTTTTCTTTTATTTGTGTAAGTTGGACTATGTTTAGTATCCTATTATCGGCCTTAATATCATTTATTTCTTATTATCTATCTATTTATTGCATAGGAAACAAAAGCAAGTATAATTCCTTGATTTATTGAATTTTGTTGTTATTGTTCAAAATATATATTTATATATAAATAGGCCTTTACATTATTTTTTTTCCTAGAGTTGATTACTGAATAAAACTGAAATTAGAGTTTCCAACCTCTATTTCTCCTACTTTTTTTTTACCATTTCTTCTCTATTTTTCTCCCCTTCAGCAATTCTTCTCTTTCTATATTCTGATCTCTCCCTCTCCTAAGTCCATTTCTCTCTCTCTCTCTCTCTCTCTCTCTCTCTCTCTCTCTCTCTCTCTCTCTCTCTCTCTCTCTCTCTCTCTCTCTCTCTCTCTCTCGTTGATTACTGAATAAAACTGAAATTAGAGTTTCCAACCTCTATTTCTCCTACTTTTTTTTTACCATTTCTTCTCTATTTTTCTCCCCTTCAGCAATTCTTCTCTCTCTCTCTCTCTCTCTCTCTCTCTCTCTCTCTCTCTCTCTCTCTCTCTCTCTTCTCTATTTTTCTCCCTTCAGCAATTCTTCTCTCTCTCTCTCTCTCTCTCTCTCTCTCTCTCTCTCTTCTCTATTTTCTCCCTTTCAGCAATTCTTCTCTCTCTCTCTCTCTCTCTCTCTCTCTCTCTCTGATTACTGAATAAAACTGAAATTAGAGTTTCCAACCTCTATTTCTCCTACTTTTTTTTTACCATTTCTTCTCTATTTTTCTCCCCTTCAGCAATTCTTCTCTTTCTATATTCTGATCTCTCCCTCTCCTAAGTCCATTTCTCTCTCTCTCTCTCTCTCTCTCTCTCTCTCTCTCTCTCTCTCTCTCTTCCTATCTTACATCAAATATATTGCTAGTGTGACAAAAAAAATTTTAAAACAGTGCTATTATAAATGGATAACAATAAACCAGATATCAAATTTAAAAATCCATTCATCCATGCATCTGCTGTGATATCACCTGGAGAATAATCTTTTCAGGGGCCTGATAGGCCTCCAAGAAGTGGCAAACATTGACAAACGCCCATTGCTTACTAGCACTATCTTCCCGTTTGAGATGATTCCAACCAAATTTGATCAATTCTTTCCTATGATGAACAAGATCATTCTGAAGATACTTAAGAAGTAATGTCGCGAGTTGCAAAAGTTCTATCCTCAATGGCTCATCATATTCAGCAGAAACCTATAGAAAAATAAATAAATAAATAAAAATATTCAAACATTGAAAACTAAGACATAATCAAATATTAAGAATAACATTAAGTGAATCTGAATAGCAGAACTGCAACAAGAATGCAAAATAAATTAATTGAAATGGCACATTTGAGTGATCACCTCTTCTGGAGGATCTAGAAGCTTGTCAACAATTGTTTTTATGATATTTGGATCAACAACCTCCCAACTTTGGCTATTCTGGAAAGCATGAGCTAGCATTGGAAGAATGAGCATTTGCATGACCACCACCAAGTGATCATGAGCAAGTTGTTTAGACTGGAAAAGGTTTAAGAAATGCATGAGAAGTGCTCTCTTCATGTTGGGTGGATAACCTTCTGCAACCTGAAAGGAAGGATGAAGATCTGTTAAAATGGAAACCACATAAACAATAAAACATTAAATGAAAACTAATGAAACTGAAGTACAGATACCCACAAAATAAATTACCTCAATAATATAAAACTCCTTCAAGAAGGTAAAATCAATGCGAGTATGGAACAGGAAGATGGAAAGGATATCAAAAAGAACATTCACTTCCGATTTGTCATGTCGCAAGTAATTCAAGAAGCATTTGACAAGCCATTTGCTTTCTTTCACCTGCAAATGAGAAATCATAATTAGACAAGATCCAAGAACCACATATCAACTGACATATACAAACTCTTTTTACAATTACAAACACAAAAGATAAATAAATAGTGAAACTCATAGCATGGTGATGAATATTTTCAAATAAATAAGAAAATGAGCCTGAATAGTGGTAGAACATACCTGCACTAAGTTCAGCTCTTGTTCCTTATGCAAGCGAGATATTCTGGCAGGTGATTTCCAAAGAAGTACCAAGGTATCAAACACAATACGATTACTTTGCAACCAGCCAGGTATCAGTTTGACCAATGTTTTAACAAGTGCAAGGCCCTGAAAATAGGCATCTGATGCTGCAGCAGGAGGTGAAGATGGTAAATTAGAACTATCAGGTGGAGGAGCAGGGAGGCCATCATCACCCAACACAGTAGCTGGTGGAGTTAAAGATCCGGGAGTTGATGCATCTGATGTTGGCAGAAATTCAGGGAAGGCACTTGCAAGTATTTTCTGTGGGGACTTTGCAAGTTCATCTCTCAAAGGTTGGCCAGCATCTGATCTTATTATGTACATAAACCTGGATATTGCGAAAGAGAAAAAGGAGGGGATAAAGCAGAGTTATTACTAACCTGAGTAATATGTAAACAATTATGCTAGAAACTTCAACCCAACATCTTAAGCTTACCGCCTAAAGTATTTTGGTTCACTCAATCGAGCAAGAAAATAATCAACAGCAAGTGTGGCATATCGATTCAAAAATTTTGTGAGCGGTAGGCGATATGGACTATTAATTTCACTGTAGACTTGTCCCGGAGCGAGAGCCCCTTCTAAATCGATTGTCAAAGTTACAAGTTCATCAAGAAACTTTGATGCAGCTTGGGGAAGCAAGTGAAAAAGTTCAATAATAGCTGCACGGTAAACGAAAAAAACAATGTAACATTGTCAATACATGTATATCTATACAAGTATCTAGCAACTTTGCCTGTAACTAAACATAGATTAGATGCATTACCCGCAGCAATTTTTGGCTCTTCACCAGCCTTCCATGATTTCTGACTCTGAGCAAGTTTTTCTGGTTCTAACCATTTTTTAAGGTGCTCTAACAACTTACCACCCAAGGTAACATTAAACCAATTGGACAAAAGTTCAAGCAAGCGGGCCAGACCTTGCAGAAGAGGCATGCTGAGATTCTTGGTATGTGCCAAGTTGACCAATATAGGCCTTAGGCTGTTCTGTAGAAGTTCTTTGGGCATTCTTTGTTGATTAATAACCTGATAAAATGTACTGTATCAGAATGGATAATAAATCCCCTAAAATTGTAAATAAATGGACAACTATATATATCAAAAGAAACAGGAAAATGACAACTTATTGAATTGGATAATCCATTGTATGATCAATTTACATTATCAGACACGTTCATAATAACTGACATTTGGTTGACAATGATCATACCCTTGTACAATTTATAGGTATCAAGTTGAACGGGCATATTCCTCTGAAACTGCATTCTACTATTATCTACGGATAAATGTTCAAAGTTACTTGGAATGAGGTACATGATATGGATATGGTATGTTAGCAAGTTGATATGTGGCATGATGGGCTAGTTCCAGTTGGTTTTTTTATGTATGATGTTTTATGAATGCATTAAAAACAGATAAAATTTACAGCTGATAAGCTTGTTCAATGATAAACCTGTACATTATATATAAATATCAATGTCTACATCAATTATATGATGATGATAGAAGCTCAACAAACCTGTCGTAAGCCTTCTTTTGCAACAGCAACAATTTCTGGCGTCCTACATGTCAAAGACTTGAAAAACATGGAAATGATCTTAGCACGCAGATCAGCATGATTCGGCGTTTTGAAGTCCGTCCATGCCATTGTAGTACAGAGTAGCTCAATGCAAGCTGTTCTGAGTTTATTTAAGGATGTAGCCACTTTGGGGTTCATAAACTTCACAACCCATACAGTTTCATCGGCCTCAGCTATTTGCAATGCTTCTTGGAGAAAGTTCACTAATTCTTGAGTCAACTTCAGAAGAGGAGGCCTCAAGGCTAAACAGAAGTTCAAAGCTGTAACTGTTCCAACCTATAAGCCACCCACTAAAGTCAGTGAAGAAAACTGATAAATTACATAAATAACAATTAGAAACAGAAAATACCTGTTGATCAACAGTCCTTGACCGGAGTGGTCGCAATAATAGAGGCTGAATTAAAGGATGATACAAATGCTCGAGCAGCTCAGATACCTCACTGCCAGTCCGACTAGCCAAAAGAGCCAAACATGACTGCACATTCTTTCTCACAATAATAGATGCACTAGGATTGAATAACTCTGAAGCAAGAAACTCAACTACTCCTTGAAAGCTTTGCCTGCGTGGCTCACTGTTAGCTTCATCCACATTATTCACCACACGAAGAACCTGAGTTAGAACCTGACTTGTCTCTTCCTGCTCTTTGCTAGCATAAATAGGGAGCTTTTTAAGAACATAAACCAGACCCCGGACAATTCTTACTTGGAAAAGGCACAAAGTCTCAACAGTGACCTTTCCCACCAATGCACCAAGTCCCATAACACCTCCCATTTGTGCTTGCCATGTACTTCCAAAGCAACAATGCAAAAGACGTGGCAGAAGTTGCTCAAAGACTGGTATACGAACACTAGGGGGTGGTGAATATACAGGATTCATTGATGGACTGGATACAATCATAGGCGTCCCTGGGCCTCCTCTTGACATCAGCATGTCAGCATGTTTTGAGCGAGCAAGAAACATTAGCATTTCAGCAAACACATTTAAAGCAGTAAGAGCAGCTTTAGCATGGACCCTATTTTCATCTGTCAGCACATCAACCAAGGCATCTAAAAAAATTAAAGGGTCCAACTCTTTTAGGTTAGAAGTGCCGTTACTTTTTGACCTGGAACTGACGTTTACATTTGATGGACCCCCAAGTCCAGCAGTTGGAATTGAAGCATTAGCTGAAATATTCTCAGTGTGAAATATCATTGCAAAATGGTGGCAAATGTTGACAACAAAATCATCCTTGGGGCCATTGAGATCTGGTTCTGCACTTGCAGCAATAACAGTCATTAACAAAATCTTGAAAACTGACTTCTCAGCCATAAGCTGGGTCTTTGTCTTCACACCTAAGTCAGCCTGCAATAACAATGAGTAAATTATCATTCAGGCTACAGAAAATTTTACTACAACACAATGCTATGCATTTTTTAAAATGATTAGCAACAAAGTCCACAGTAAAATATTACAAAATAAGCCAGGTTAGAGGAAAGGAAAAAAACACAAACAGATTAAATTAGAGCATGCATGACACTACAATGCATAGTAAGTACTTGCAAAGATTTCATAGAGACTTTTAGTATGTATTGGCCCATAACCATGTATCATGATGACCGGGTATGTCTACAGAACAGTAATCTCCAGTATGTAAAGAATATTTAGCAATTTATGTCTTTTGTATTTGTGATACCGTAAGAATAAAACAAGCTGCAACCCATCCCATGCACTACTAGAAGGAGATGCAAGACTTAAAAGTGAAAGTAGAAGCTTAAAAGTGAGGTGCAAAAGCAAGCAAATACTCTCATTATAATCCTTTCCATAAGAGAAAATGTTCTCATTATGCCTGCCACAACAATTAATACGTCTTTCAAACTTAAGACAAATAAAAATGTTAGCTGCAAATGCATGCAGATAGTGCCCTACAATGTTCACCAAGTCAGTATAAAATATACAGCTTTCAGTAACAGTCCTATTTCCAACTAACCTTCATATCAGGTGTCTCAGACTTGCACCAAGATGTATCAACTGTAGAAACTAACAAGGATGACAACTGTCTGGGTGTATATCCCTCATCAGTAAAATTTCCAGGCAAATTAAGCTGAGAAACCAAGCAAACTCGAATGAATTTTAATGCCTGCTTCCGATAGAAAGCATCCATGCCACAGTTATTATGCATAACAGCTGCTACAGCAAGATTTATGCATCGATCCAGTGGAACCAAAAATGGGGTTGACGGCTCAAATGTAAGAATCAAGCGGAGCCCATGCTCTGGGTTCTCCTTGCATTCAAGAGCAAGGGGCTCCTTGAGAAATCTTCTGTTACGACCACCTAACTTGCCGAGTAATTGCAATGATTTTCCACCCCAAGGATAGGGTGCAGGCCTCAAGTGAGACCATAAGGCTAAAATCACCTCTGACATTACATTAGCCATACTGGGTTCCAGGAAATCAGGATTCAAACTATCTACCCAAAACTCAAGCGTTCTTAAAGCTAAGCTCACTAGATCATCACTTCCTTTGAGACACAAAACAAGAGGCTTCATCAAACGGGGAAGGTACGGTAACAGTGAGCTTAAGCGTCCAGGCAAGGTCAAGCACAGCTCTAGCAAGAGGTCCCTCATATCTTCTCCCATTGGACCCTCAAGCATTGATAATAGCATATTTAGGCAGGGTTGTAAAATAGGAATCAAGTCACGCAATAAGAGTTCAAATTTGCATCCAGAGAGTGCTCTAAACATTGTACGAAGAAGTTGCAAATATGCAAGAGGCTTTTCGACTTCTGTAGCATTTCTCATGCAAACCTCCATTATAACAGGCACATGAGGTTGCAGTATGCGTTCAAAATCTGCAGGCGCTTTAGCAACAGCACCAAATATATACCGAAAGAGATGCAATACCAGTTTTGCCGCAGGTGAATCCGGATTTTTCAAAACATCAAGTTTACTGTTAACAAAAAAATTAACCAAAACATCCGCAAAAGGCCGATATACTTTAGCAGCCTGCAGTAGGGTGGAAAATATATGGACCAGCTGAGTGTTGGAAATCATGCACTCAAAAAGCTCAGGCATACACAATGAGAACATGTCCATGAGATCCCGAGGTTCCATGATAGCCAAAATCTGGGAAAAGAGATGAAGCATATCTCTCTCCTCCTCCTT
This sequence comes from Acer negundo, assembly GCA_035582765.1. NCBI lineage: Eukaryota > Viridiplantae > Streptophyta > Magnoliopsida > Sapindales > Sapindaceae > Acer > Acer negundo. Next base: position 46,219,234 of record CM069241.1, read on the forward strand.
CTCCTTGAAGAGGGCTAAGCAATGCACACCACTCTTTAAAACTCCAGAGGCTTTCCACACCTGCAAAAATTCCAAGTCAGAAAATGCTAATCTGCAAAGAGAACCGTATTAGAAGTGATAATCGTATGCATGATACCTCATCTTCTCTCATCCCTTTGAAAGCTTGAGGTACTGGTAAATTAGATGACGACGAAACAAGCACTTGTTGGGTTCCATGAGTGGAAGGAGAAACCTAAACAAGTGGAAATGTGACATAGTGATCAAGCTACAATGAAGAGCTATCAAAATTAGAGAATAAATAAACCTGTGATCGCGGCAAATGTGCATGAGTGATGCTCCAAATAATAGTCTTCATTCCTGAATGCAGCACACCAATAAATTGGTTAGTTTTTGGTATAAACCACTAACACTGCATCACAGATTTCAGAGAAAACTCTAATAATGATTATTTTACAGTATTTGATAAATGGTAAATAAGAAACAATGATAAAAGGGATAATTACCCATGACCAAGGTCTTAATCAAATTCTTGCAATCACTAACTTCCTTGGAATGTTCCACAGGGACTTGCAAATTTAAAACTGCCTGCAACAAGGCAATATGTCTGGTTTTAGAAAAACAGGTGCCAAGAAAGATAATTTGGGTCTTTAAGAATGGAAAAGGGTACCAATTAGACAAAACAATGGAATCAATGCCACACATAACAGAGCAGTAAAGAACTATGAATTGAATTCCAAATAATTACACTAAAACATTCATATTCTTTTCAGTTTCTTCCCATCAGATGGAGCTCCAATCCACTTCCCATACTATAAACTATGCTACTATTTTTATTTTTTTAAATAAAAATGGTTGTATTGAACAACTAGATTTACAAGAGGGGAGAGCAAGCTGTCCTTAACAATAAAAGAAGGAAACAGCTTCCAACAATAAAAAACAAACAAAAGCCACAAAAAAATCTCTAAGCAAAGGCAAAAACAGACCCTATCAAGCTAGAGCAGCTTCCCAACTAAGGTTGATAAAGAAGAGAGAAACTTATTTAAAAACAGAAGAAACTGAAGCCCAGAATAGCTTTGCTACCTCCCCAAACGCAACAAAAAACTCACTTAGAATATCTCTACAATGAAGAAGCAGGTGCCCCTTAAGATGGACAGCTTTAAAAAGCTTATTCCATAGGCTGGAAGCAATAGGACGATGGAGAAAAAGATGATCTATGCTCTCAAAATTCCTTTTGCATATGATACACCACTAAGGATGCAAACACATCCCAGGTCTTCTCCTTTGTACCATGTCATAGGTATTTAATTTCCCATGACATATGATCTAAGCTACTATAACTAGTCATATTAATCCAGCGATAAACCACAGTACTTCAGGAATAGAGTTTAATATTTTGAAGTATTTATTAATTAAAGAATCTAAAATACTAATGGTCAAAAATACTTAATCCTGAAGATCTGTTGGTCAGAACTGCTGTCACAATGGCAGCAATGCAATTTGTGAGATTCAATGAAGCGGTAATTGCTTTGTTTTTGTTTACCTTTCATTTTATAAAAAAATACATTTTCTTACAGAAAGAAAAAAATAGATATGTACCAGCCTTTAGCATATAACTTCTAGATTTGCACCGAACAATGGTCAAGAACTTCAGAATAACCAAATACTTTAGGAAACTGATTCTTAAAATGGTTTACCAAAAAAAACTAAACCTTATATATCGCGCAACTATACAGACTTCTATTTCCTCAAGCAATAACACATCAGTCATTCCAATAACGTCATAACTATGATAAATTAACTTACACGAATCAAGGCAGATAAACCATATTAAACAACCGATGTATAAATAATATAATATATGCTTTAATATTGTAAAGAAAATAGAAAAGAGGGAGAATAAAAGAGTAAGCAATTAATAAAAGCATTTCCGAATCTCAAACATATCAGAATGTTCATACATACAACAATAAACCAAACAGGAATTTGCTAGAAGTCTAGAACCACCTGCACAGGGAGTTCAAGCTTTGACCTCAAATTAGAATGACTTTTTCCCTCCTCACCCTCCTCCAACAGCTACACCAGAAAGAAAATATAAATGTCAGCAAACAGGGAAAATAAACCCAATAAAAAGCCAAGGCCAACAGAGAAGTTCCTCAGAAATGGATGGGGGAGAAAAACATAGTCAAACACACATAATCAGAGGTATCTTCTAAACATAAAAGTACAAACAGCTTGATCAATAACCTTCAAATCACAAACCACATAATAACTGTTAACTAACTGAAAGGACCACAAAAAGTTTACTTTAATTAATATACATTCACTTTTCAAGTGACATAAAATTTCGATATTATAGCTTTAGCCCTTAAAAGCTTAGCAGAGCTTCACAAGTGGAAACAGGAGCTCTAATGAAACACAGCTCTATCATAAAGATGTTAGCAGAATAATAAAAAATAATAAATTATTATTCAAAATGTGAAGGGGACACAAAAGAGCTATTATCCAAACAAATAAGCAGATATGCATATTTGTAAATCTATTTTGCACAGCCAAGTTGCCAAGTGTCTTAGACTATGCCGGGATTTGCCAACGCTTACTCGATATATATAAAGCCACAAAAAGAAATATCCCATTTTTATTCTAAAATGTAGTAAAATGGACAGCATCTCTTACAGAAAAGTGGGAACTTAATACGTAAAGATGAATCCGCTAAAAAGATTAACCTGATCATTAGTAATATGCCTCATAATACAAACTGCACACGAGCTCCAGAAAACATGACACGTTAACAGAAAAGCAAACCATAAACACTTTGCTCACTAAAATGCCTAACCATGTACAGGGTCACCTTATTAGGCTGGTTCAACTGGGGCCACACTGTATGGCAAGTGCTCCACAAGAAATAAATCATCGAAGACACAGTTAAGCAACTTACAAGAAGTAAATTCTTTAAGAGTAAAACAAGGTCATGCAATTCACCAGAAATAAATTCATTTTAGAACAGCTCAAGAATCAAGATTGAATAAGAATCATGTATCGCTACGTGATAAATTTAAGGCAAGTATCAATACAGTCCAAATGGAAATTCATATATCAATGACAGATTACCTGTGGAATGGTACGCTTGAAGGTACTAAATTTCCCGACAAAAGCATCCAATATACGACCCTAGAGGAAAAGAGGTGTCACTCCCGGATAAATATAATAAAGATTCATGGATTTTACAAGTCAAAGACTATCTCACGCCAATCAGTTTGAAACTCATACCAATAGAATTCGTGCTTCATCCATAGATTGCTGGTCTACACCTTTCTCAAAAATTGGCTCAACCTATAACTCAAAGAAACCTTACATGAATTTGAGTCCAAAGTGAACCATATGATATAGAACTATTTAACAATAGAGTTAGTAATTTCACCAGGTTCAACATCAGCCGAGCACAAGTAGTATGAATACTGAGTGACAAGGAAGCATCATGCATGTTACTTGAGAACAAATAGATGATCCGTGATAACTGCAGCACAAGAATACAAGTTTGTCAGCATCGTGAAACTAAAAAGCAATAACAACTATGTTGATAAAAAACTTTTTCCAGCAAAAGATCACAATTGAGTACTTAAATATTCAGCATAAACAATTGAAAAATAGAAGACAAGCAAGAATATAGAAAACCATAGGGGCCGTAGAAATGGCACACCATTAACATAGTTTCAAAATCAAACAATTAAGCAGTCCACACCATACATCCCAATAGTTTTGATTGGCACAAGACTCAAAAGCACATGGAAACTGAACAAAGAGTATTTTGGGTCACATTCCAAGTCAAGAGAGATAGAAGGCCAGTGATTATACTCCCGAATTCATGTGTTGTGAAAGATATGTGATAACCACGTCACATCAATACGAAAGTTAACCCAAGGACAAAACACCCACACAAAACCACAACAACAATACAAAATAGTGACAAAAGCATAAAAATATAAAATGAAAATGAAACCACAACGCCACCATCATGTAAGACAATGCTAATGTCTTAATCATGACCACAAGGAAAACAGACAAAAGAAAATGCCATTTAAAAGAAGAAAACAAAAGTTTCATAAAAAGCAACACCTGTGATAAAGAGAGGTCTCCTCGAACATGATGGACAATCTCTGCTAGTAAACTGTAAGCCAATGGCCTTAAAGTCTCGAAGCATGCCCGGCCAGTTCCAACAAGAACCCTAAAATGGATTATTCATAAGTAGAAGGTGTAAACAGAGAAATAAGCACACCACAAACCAATTCCAGTAATATAATTCATTTCAATAAAAGTATAAAATTTTAACAATATATTTTTGCCAAGAATTTGCACGACCTTTCAAAGTCATTATCAATTGTGGGCTGTGCTGTGGTTTGGGATCAATTGCAGAACAAACTAAAACATTGAAATTTACTCTTCAATAGGAATTGAGTTCTGGCTACTTAAGCATACCTTTATTTTTGTTATAAAGATGCACCAAGAATTCTATATCAGACATTTTCTTATATTTCTTTAGGAAATGCCCACCAGAGTCGGAGGAATGTTCCCTAGATATTGACAACTAAAAAGGCCACATTCACAACAAATGATACGCACATTTCTAGTTATTAAAACTGTAAAATAATATTTAGGATTTTATTATATTGGACTGCATAATACAAATACATAAGTTTAGCAATTTTCTTTTCCTCCATTCTTTGGCAGCTTAGTTATCATTTCTCTTAGTTAATAATCCTAGCACCATATAGAGATTACAGTATTGTTGTCCATTCTTGCATTTGACAAACAACATTTCACATTGTATCTTAACAGTTTGAGGTTTACCTCTCTTCCAGCAGTGTGTCAATCAGCGGAAATAAGCCCCTCTTAAAATCTGTCCCTAAAACATGTTTTAATGCTACTAACAATTCCTGCATCGAACATCCTCGCATATTAAAATCTCAATATCAAGGGCATAAAAGGGCCAAGCTGAGAGCAAGTTAAAAGACAAGACAATATTACCTTTCTAATAGAAACAGAGTCTGAACATGTAACAAGCAAATTTACAATGCTTTTGCAAATGCTTTCTTCGTGAGGCCTGATATAATCAGCAAAACTCTTCAACAGATAGGTTAAAAAAGAAACCGTCTGCAACAATGAAGAAAGAAGATCAGTAAATAATCCATTCAGAAGATTAAAAGAAAAAAATTTATGAATACATACATCTAGAATTCTAGTATATCTATTGCTATTTCTCACTTCATGGGCATACCTAGTGATTAATGTTAGTAACCATCAGACCTAAAAGCTTAAGTTGATGCCCAACAACAGTATTTAAGCACTCTAACAATTAAACCTTAGATAGCATCTTATATCTGGTGGCTTTCTAGATTACCCTACCTTCCAAGTAGCAGCCTTATGTGATTAGTCAAGAAAACATTTCTCTTTACATACCCATAGCATCTTATATCCAGTGGCTTTCTAGATTACCGTACCTTCTAGGTAGGCAACCTTATGTGATTAGTCAAAAATACATTTCTCTTTACATACCCATACACCCCACTTTCGTGAAAAACCACCCCTTGGCCTCTAGCACAGATGGTATATGAGTTTATATCCTAATGACAGACTGAATGCCAAGGGATTCTCCATAAATTCAAAAAAAAAAAAAAAAAAAAAAAAGCATAAATTTGACAAGATGGCAACAAAGGGAGAAGTTGAGAACTATCAACTATATACATAAACTTTAGGCTGATTAGGTTAGGAAGTCCCTCAAACACAGCCTTGCTAAAAACATGATATTTAAGTCCAATGCATAGTAAAAATAGCACGAATTCTGAGGTAACTGATACAATCTTAATATTTCAAGAGAAATAAACAATTTTTCCCAACCACACTCAGTCTAGATGTGCAAACAACCTAGCTGTACTCTTTACCTATTTATGCATCAACTCATACAGAAATTTTAGTGTTCCCCATAGGACAGCTGTAATAAATGACATCAATAACAAAAATACTCACCTTAACCTGTGCACCTTTAAGCTCAATAAAGTGACCCTTCAAATGGGGAGGAACCTTTTCAGGCCCCGGAACAGATATGGCAGCAACCATCAACGGCAACAAGTGAGGAATATTGGTTTGAACAAGCCGGCTGTACAACTGAAATAAAAACATGACCACGAGTGGAGACTCTGTTATTATCTTGAATGACCGGGTACTTGGATTAAGCTGCCCTGTTCCAACGTATGCAGTGCCAGTAATCCCCTGGTCTGAAGAAGTGTCCATAGGCTTAATAACATCTTCCATCCCCACAGCTCCACTCTCAAAGAAATGATTAACTGTCACTCTAAAGTTCTGATAAATTTTGCATACAAAGTCTAAGAATGGTTGAACCTCAGTTTCTAATGTAGGCCTAAAATTCCTAAGGAGATCGAAGATAATACGAATACAAATCAGGCCATTCTCTTCATTATCAGTGGTTAAGACCTGCATTGCAACCTTCAAGAGATCCTGAACAAAGGGGCGAAGAACTTCACTGTGAGGGAGACGATTGAGGATCTCTACAACTATGTTTCTCAGCTTGTGCTCAGGATTGTCCGTGAACTGTGGCTTTGTGATTTGTAAGAGAATCACCGAGAATGCCCGGAAGTAGCATTTGAGGAAATTCAAGTATTCAGCCGTGTGGGCAATCTCTAAACTGTCCCTAACCTCCATCGCCATCTGTAACCTCGTCTGAATCTCTGTTTCAAAAACCCAATAGACAAACCAGAATCACATATAAAATCGTAACATAACCCAAAATCAAATTCCATGATAGATTCAAAAACTAAACAAAAAGCATAAACACATCTTCAGCTCATATTGCACGTTTGAAACATTAACCCATGAATCAGAAACTACAATTCAGCAACTATAATCAGGCCAATTTACAGCACAAAGCAGAAGCACATGTTAAACTCGTATTTGCACATTCAAAACATTAAACCACAAAACAGAAACTACAATTCAGCAACTATAATCGGGCTAATTTACAACACCTTTAATTTGACTAATCAAACCAAAATACAATCTACATGGTTTGAATTCATTTTGATTGTATATGGTGTGTCATTAATAATCTCATACTTGCACATTCAAAACATTAAACCACAAAACAGAACTGTAATCCATCTACTACAATCCAATATAAATTCGACTAATCAAACCACAATACAGCTTACACAGTTTGCATTTATTATAATCATTCATTTCGATAGTAAACGGTGCTCCGATAATAAGCTCATATTCACACATTCGAAATATTATACCACAAAATAGAACTACAATTCAGCTACAAAAATCTTGCAAAATTTACAACACTGTCGTAAATTTTACTAATCAAACCACAATCCAGCTTCCATAGTTCCGCATTCATTAAATCAAGCATTTCCATTGTAAATATTATTTCATAGATAAACTCATATTCAAACATTATACCACGAAAAACGAAACTACAATTCAGCTACTGTATAATCCAGCCAAATTTAAAACACCTTAAATTCAACTGATCAAACCACAATCATGCCTATACTGTTCGCAACTTCACATTCACTATAATCATTCATTTTTAATACTGTAAACAGTGCTTCATTACACTTGACCAGAAACAGAAACAAAAACAAAAACAGCAAATTTTCCGTCAAAAAAACAGCAATTTCCTTTACTTTCCCGCACAAAAAAAAAAAACAATGTAATGCAAAATAGATATAGAGAGAGAGATATTACGGAGTTCAGGTTCGACGAGGTGGCGAGAGTGCTGCTCGAAATTCTGAATAGGACTCATGTTTTCTTTGTTGCGGACTCAAAAAACTAAACAACTAAAAAAACAAAAAACAAAAAACAAAACAAAAAAACAAAACAAAAAGAAAAACTTGTGTAGCTCTTTTTCTTCGTCTTGTTCTTCGCGCTTTCGACGAACAAAGAAAAAAAAAAAAAAAAAAAAACTTTACATGTCACCTTTCTCTCTCAGTCACTACAAGCAAAATGCTCGACGGACGGATTTCTTGCCGTTGTTTTAGTTCGGTTTCACGGTGGTTTCGAGTGAGTGAGCGATTGAAGTGATTCTACGCGACAGTGATTTGAATTCGAGATATTAGGGTTTTTTTTTCAATTACGTTACCATTTAGATACAGACAACGTCTTGTAGAAGAAGAAGAAGAAAACCAACGCAACTTTTCGGTCTCTGTATCTCTCTCTCTCCCTCGGGTCTACTTCGATTTGGAGTCCAGTGAACTTTTATATACGCGAATAGAAATTTTTTGGCTGACGTGGTCCGGAGATCGTCGAGTCAACCTATACTCGCCAGCGCAGGCGTGTCTCGACTGTTTTTTTTTTTTTTTAATAAACTTTAGATTAAAATCAAAACTATTTTTAATTTTTTTATGTTTACGCAAAAATCTTTGACGAAAAATTGTGACTAAATCTTCCTTTTAGGTTTCTGAAAATAATTAAGAAAAAATAAAACTAATAATATCAAGTTTATTTTAAAAATAAATGAATAAATAAGATAGAGGTTTACGGTGAAATTTGTTAGAGCATCTCCGATGCTAATATGGGTTGTTAAAAATTTAGACGTCACGTAGGATGAACGTCCATTTTGTTCAAAAATCCATCTCCAATACAACCTCTCTAGTACAACTTTAAGTTGAGGTGACAATCGACAATCTTTTTTTTTTAGAGACTGTTAACATAACTCTCTGATTTCAAACGGTCTGTTGGACGGCCGTCTTGTTGGTCTAGTCAGCAACCACTCTTGTCTTTTACCTTATTTATTTAACAATTCTAAAAATATATTTAAAGAGACCAATAATAAATCGACATGTCATTAAAAATATATATTTTATAAGTAAAGCATTGAAGACCACTTTTTTATTTGGATGTTTATCAAGTTTAGTTATATACCACATATGAATCAATTAACTTGACAATATTAACATATCACCATTTTTTTTAAATGCAAACCACATTACCATTGGAGATACTCTTAGGCCCGGAAATGACAAGTTGGTCAATAGTTTCACACATGGAACGGTCAACAATTAATCATAGGTGTCGCCTTGTGGTTTTAAGGTTTATACCCTTCTCATCGAATAGTTATTTCTCTCGTTGGAAAGTGTCAGCTAAGTGCAAGGCAAAGAAACCGTTAGAAATGTCGATTGGTGACTGACGTTTATACTCCGACAGTCAAATCATTGAATGGTTTGAGAGAAACTAAGTAAAGAATTGGAAAGCCACAGTAGTTGTTGAGTGGCTTGATAGCCCTACGACTACTTTCTTGATCTCCTCAACTAAACACATTTAGCTTGCATAGATTTACACAGCCTCAAACAAGGATGACATGGCTAGTCAATCGAGAACCATATACAAAAGCATGATTCATTAGAAATTCTTCTTAATTTAAATTAATTTTTGAATAATTTACACTTTCTTCATCAATCATACATTCTGTTTTATCAAAATACACCAGACGATTAGCCCTTTTATTTTTCAAGAGATTCAAATATAGACGTTGTTGTCCGATCACATGACTCATAGAATAAGTATCGGGAATATTAATACCCATAGATACGGATTCATTGCTACTGATACCAAACTCCAACTCTTTATCCATAGATCAATGTAACTAAAATCAAAATGAACAAATATTGCCATATGTGAGTAACAATACAAGAATAATGATTTTATCTATTTATCTTGTTAATATTATGTTTAATAAGCATAACATTTGTGCACATACCATCTAAATCATGCACTTTCCCAAGACTCAAAGCTTTGTGCTAGTAGTGGTGTCAAGATTGAGTCTTTTTCTTCAGTTAGATGTTACCTGAGGAATAGGAAGCGGATCGCGTTCCTCTTTCCTAAGCATTTTTTCATTAGTTTCTGATTCATATGCATCTTATGACCAAGCAAAGGTTAAGGCTAAACAAGAAGCGATAAAGCAGAGCTAAACAAGGGGGACCAAAGCATGAGCATTTTTAAGCATGATCTAGTAATATCTACACTAAACGACAATCGATAAAGTATAAATGAACCAGACTTCAACTACAGAACTCATATAACGACTCAAAAATTGAGAAAATGACATTCTAAAATGATTCCTCCCCTGTCGAATTCATATGTGAAGAAGTGGAACAGGAAGTATTGGAGAAAATGTGTTAGTATCAATCTCATATTGCTCGATCAAACATGATGAGCCATGGCTTAAGAGCATGAAATCAATGTCTAAAACTTAAGGTGTTGCATATCAAACACATCCATAGCCTTCAGCATTTTAGAATCAACTTTAACATTCTTGATTAAATCTCAACATTAAAATTACTCTCATTGACAACTACACGGTGCTCATCCAATAGGGACTACACATAATACTATAATAGTCCTAACGATTAGTGAGGCTTTCCTTCGGATAATTTACAAAAACAACTAACAAGAGTAGAGGCAGCTTCAAAGGAACCTAAGTTAATCCAGTGGTTTAGATCACTAGCTCAAACCATTTAAATGCCAAAATAGTTAATTGCATCCAAAGAAGACATTGGATTGTATCCAAAGAAGACAGGCCAATGTCAAAGTAACCTACTAGATTGTATCAACTTGAGATTGTATACTTGGAACATCAACTAAATTTAGCTCAAACAAATAGGGACTCCATAAAAACTCAAGTTAAATTGGCTCACTTTCAGCTCTGGCTAGACAGGTCAATATTTGTAGAGTTGCTATTCCAGCTCTATAATAAGGTTGGAAAATTCGAACTTTGAAGCTTGTGTTTAGAAAATAATTTTTTTTTTTTTAAAGAAAAAAAAACAAGCCAGATGATTTGTCATAACGATAATTGAAAAATCAAAAAGTTTTGACATAACGATAATTGAAACGAACCATGCAAAATTTATCTATCAAAATTCACTCCAAAAGAGGAAATTAGCACCAAACATAAACAAAATTTTAAAACTCGCAAAGGGAACAAGTGGAACACAAACGATGAAACAGTCCATGTCATCTAAATGGTCAAATTTGCATCAAACATACATATCAAAGCAATCCAGCATCATCAAAGAATACAAAAATTGAAACAATTGAAACACAAACCAAAAAAGAGTCAATATCATATAAATGGTAAATTTTGCTTCAAACATACATACCAAAGCAATCCAGCATCGTCAAAGAATACAAACATTGGTTTATCCTATACAAACTCAATAAAATCAAAGTTTCTCTTACATCAAACGAGCACTCGATCCATTAACTTACTTCGAAGATGAATCGTGACCTTTAGACTCTTTCTTAGGATGAATTGCTTCAATAAGGGCCTCCACCTCTTCCTTCACTCTTTCAAACACATTCGGCCCTTTCACTTCTTCTATTGGGGTGTCCTCGTCGATGTCATTGCTAGTCCCATGCGTTTCTTTGGTATGGCGTGGCGATTTCTGAGAGTGAAATACTGCCTCAACCTCTTCCTTAGCTCTCTCAAATATGTTAGGTGCTTTTGCATCTTTTTCTTCCACAGATACACAAAAACATACAATAACAAGGTAAGATTTAAGTTTTATATATATATGGAAAACACAAATCCAATACTCAATTTAAAATAAAAAAGTTATAAAAGAAAACAACTAAAAAAAAACTCATTTTCATTGATCAAAAGATGACATTTTTCACTCGTGCCTGCACTAAAAGATTGAACTTTTCAATTTCTACGCATGAAATAAAAACTACCCACTAAAAGGGATTGTTTTTAATGAAGATTATAACAAATAATTATCATTTTCATCCAAAATATATCTGTCAAATGAAACTACATATATTTTTTCAGATAATTTTGAGGAAAAAACAATTATTCAATATCTAAACAGAATTGACTCTACATCAAATACACATAACAGGAAGAATATGAAATGTAAAAAAAATAATAAGAAGAAAAAAAAATACCTGATGAGTCTGGTTTTCGTTCCGCCATTGAAAGCTTCTGCAAATTTTTCTGGGTCTGATTCAGAATTCGCACTTGCTTGATATCTTCAAGCTCCGGATTGGTGTCACGTGCAGGTCACGTGGAGATTATGCGAAAGTAAGGCTAATTAATCTCGTGAAGGCAAAAAACTTGGGCCGTCACGTGAATTAATTGTTTTAATATAATTTTTAATTGAGTGATGATATTATATGTATATCTCTCTCGCAGGTACACCGCTTTAAAAAATTTTAAAATCTCTAATATGTAAGTAAATCCCAATTAATAATAAAAATACCCTTTCTTTATTTCTATTGCATTGTATTTTTTAACTACACCCTACCCTTAAGTCTATTTTATTTTCTAATCAATTTTATTATTCTTTTAAAATTTGTTATTTTATTTCTTATATTTTTTTAAAAATAATTTCCAACTCTTAAATATATAAATTATACCAAAATGAGTTGGGTTTTGAGCTAATTTTATTTGCGGTTGGTAAACAAAAATAATAAAAAGAAGATGATGATATATATATATATATATACAATTTTTATATTGTCAATTTGTTCTGATATAAAATATATCAGGACAAAAAATATGAATCATTAAATTTATATACTTTGAGTAATATATTTTGATTCAAAGTATATATATTTGTCAAAACTTCTCTATAATCTATGATCCACATTCTTCGTCCTAATATATTTTATATTAAGACGAACTGACAATAGAAAAACCATATATATATATATACATGAGTGATTGGGTGGTTCATATTATAATACAGAAATTCGTAAAAAATATAATGAAGGTGAAAAAGAATAAAAGAAATATATTTTTTAAGCTTTATAAATTAAATAATAATAATAATAAGGCAATTGCCCAGAAAATATATATCTAGGGTGTGTCCCTGTAAATGGCAATACACAGACTAAGCAAGCTATGTAGTATCGGTATGCATGTCACTGTATGTGTTGCCACTGCCAGTGTATATAGACAAAATATAGAGACAAGTCAATATAAAATCGTTCTCAAGTCTTTTATTATATTTTATTGTTAATTGAGAAGACTTTTCGAGTTTATGATTTTCTTCCGTCCGGTATTACAACCGACGGACGATTCCAATTTGTATTTAAAAATAGTATATGGAAGGTAAATTAGGGTTTAAAAAAAATAGAAAAGGTTTTAGGACTTTAAAATATAATAAACTAATTAATAATTTTTTGACATACTTACAAACTATTTAGTTATTTTAATCGAGGGTAATATAGGGTTTTTAAAAAAGAAACTAATTTGGTAGGTACATACCATTTTTTAGGATCGTAAATATCGCTATTTTTTTTTAATTAATTTGGTTTATAAAAATTGTGGCCCAAAAACTTTTGGTCAAATGAATCCAGGTTAAAAATACAGATAAAAAATTCAGGTCAACATTTTACAACAACAACAATAAAAAAAACGTGTCAAACAATATCCGGGTCAAAATTCGGATCCAAATCCGAGTCAAAATATGTTTAATGGTGCAAGTCAAATTGCTGGTTTGGATAAAGGATTCCAACCCTACCCGTATGCATAAATGGCTCATATGGGTAGGGTTTAGGCCGTTTAAAAATTTGAAGGGCTTGGGCCCAACCCTAAATAATCATTATAAAAATTTATAGAAAAAATAAATTTTAGATTACTGTACCTCCGATATTTATCTTTCCTGTTTTTTTAATATTAAATCAATTTTTTTTCTTAATTCTGTATAAAAAAGAAATTAGTTTTTTTTTTTTAATTTAATTAAAATTTACTCTTTTTTTCACGCACAGGTGCACAACACAATACAACGGTGCCCAATTCAACAGCTTCATAAATACGCAAGTAATTGAATAAATAAACCCACCGCCACAAATCGACTCGTTCGATTTCTTGTCTCCAACGGTTCGTTTTCTTGTCTCTCACGCTTTCTTTATCAATTATCAGGAGAGGGAAGGATTCCATGATCAAGTTTTTGAACCGCAATTCTTGTTTTTGTACGCAATTCATCATCATCTCTTCTCTAGTGGATCGCCTTCACCTAAGGTATCACACCATTCTTCTTCTTCTTCTTTTCTTTTCTTTTTTCTTCAGTTTACGATTTGTATTGTTTTTTACGATGGTTTGTAATATCCTTGATTGTGTATGTTTTCTTTTCTTTTTATTTTGATATTTGCTTTGTTCAATTTTATCTTGTTTACAATTAGGGTTTTTTGGGTTTTTTTTTTTTTTTAATTTATGTATGTTTACATTTTAATTGCTCAAATTTTGCTCTTGTTATGGTTTACGATTGATTCTTAATTCCGAATTCAGATCTCAATTAATTCTTTAAATTGACGGTCATATGAAAAATAGAAAAAAAGAATCAACAATTGTGAAATTTTTGATCTTACAGGATGATTATCTGTGACTTTTCTTTGCTGTGATCTTTGTTGAATTTCTTTTAGTGTTGATGATGCTGTGAGAGCTATATTTGATGTTCATCTATTGTCACATAGGATACTATTTAACCATCACTATTTTATGCAGTAGCTTTCTATTGTTATAATTTTTTGTGATTTTGTGTTTAGTGATAGGCAGATATGAAGCTTAAAGAGTTGAAAATTATGGATATTGTATTTCTGTTGCATTTTTTTTTCTCATAGTATACAGTTTCCCTTTCATAATGCTTACCCATATAATCATCTGAGCGCAATGATCTCTTTGAGTACGATGATAGTCCGGCCTCTCTCTTTGCTTATCGTGAATTTTACATTCTTTTGATTGCTGTTTTGTTCAGTAGTCTTACTATTGTTTGTTTAGTTTTGTAAGCACTGCTAATTTTGATACCCTACAGCTACTGCTGCACATTCAAATATGCAGTTAACGTTAATGCAGCAGTTACTTGATGTTGATATGGTTTTTAGTTGTTATGTATAGAGTGCGCGAAATATTAGCAAGAGTTTGTTTCCTCTTTCTTAGTTTTATGAATCCTACCATCAAATTATTCCCGAAGTTTCTCTCATTGCCATGGACCTATTGCATCTAATCTCCCCTTGGCTCTATCAACTATGCTTTATTTCTGGCACAGAAAATGGGACTAACACTTGAAACAGGGACATCTGTTCGGAATCATGATTTTTCCCATTCTGATTATGCACTGTCTCGTATGTTTAATTGATCTTGGCTGATAATTTGTTTGATATATTTTTAATGTAGCTTCTGGTGTCTTGATGCTTAGTAGCTTATTCGATTTGTATTTTTTATTTTCTAAGTTGACCAAATCTTTTTGTAGAAAACTACATATCTTGCATTTTCTTTGTTGGATTTTGTAACCTGTTCTTTTCTATCTAATTTGATAACATCTTCAATTTAGGCATGCTTGTCTTGTACAGAAATAGCAAAACTTCAAGACAATGAGATTGCATGTCTTTTTGCTTTTACTTACGGATTATTTCGTTACAATGGTATTTACAGACCATGTCAACCTAGGAATCAAGTTCCCACATAGATATATTAATTGTTCAGGACATCAAAGAGTTGAGGCTCTAGATTTACCATTCGACACTGCTTGCAAAGTGAGAATATTATAATATTACATGATTTATCTTTTTGGTTTGTTTCTATGTTTACCATTTTTGAGACCAAATATCATCAGCATTGTTAAGGACTTTGGTTTGTCGAATTATTTCAAAATAAGTTGGCAATTAGCTGTTAGGATCATTATTTTTTGTTCACAACGACCATCGGTATATCATGTGAGATGTCTGGAAATATGCTCCACATCCATTTAGCATTTATTTATTCTCCGAATTTGACAAAAAAAATTGTCATGTCTCCGTTTTCATTTCTTTTAATTTGTTTAGGCAGACACTGCCAGGGCAGGTACGTAAGCAACGGTATATATGATGGTAAATGCTACAATTATTGCTTTTTTGAATGTTATGCACCCTTTGAGCACCTTTAAGAAGATTGATGAGAAATTTTCCTGCATGATGTCTTTCTCCAAATGGGTTAGTAAACTTATCAGGAATAAACATGATTCCTCTTATATTGATTACAATCTTTCTAAGCATATCAATAACATTAAGATACACAAGTATCTACTTAACCAAGTGGTGATACGTTTGTGGATAAGATGCATCAAAAGTTGAGAACATCTTGATAAAATATCTTACGAACTCTCCACTTTTGCTTTAAAAGTTAAATCCCTCGGTTATAGAGAGTACAATGTCCCTCAGTTATTAAGTGTACATTGCCCTTCGGTTTTAAGTGATTTTAAATGAGTGACTTTATTACAATCATGTCCAATCAAAAAACACTATCTCTCGATTATAAGAGTACATTATCTTTTGATTATTAGTGTACATTGTCCTTCTGTTATAAGAGTACATTGTCCCGCGGTTATTAAGTGTACGCTTTCCATCGGTTGTAAGATTCCATTGTCCCTTGGTTATTAAGTGTACACTGTCCATTGGTTATAAGATCACACTGCCCCTCAATTATAAGATTACACCGTCCCTCGGTTATAAGAGTGAGTACATTGTCCTTCGGTTATAAGTGATTTTAAATGAGTTACTTTATTACAATCATGTCCAATCAAAAAACAGTCCCTCGATTATAAGAGTACATCATCCCTCAGTTATTGAGTGTACGATATCCCTCTATTATAAGAGTACACTGTCCCTCGGTTATAAGAGTACACTGTCCCTCGGTTATTGTGTGTACATTGTCCCTCGGTTATAAAAGTACATTGCCCCTCGTTTATTGAGTGTACATTGCCCCTCGGTTATTGAGTGTACATTGTCCCTCGGTTATAAGAGTATATTGTTCCTCGGTTATTAAGTGTACACTGTCCATCAGTTATAAGATTCTATTGTCCCTCGGTTATTAAGTGTACACTATCCCTCGATTATTAGATTACATTGTCCCTCAGTTATTGAGTGTACACTGTCCCTCGGTTATAAGTGTACACTGTCCCTCGATTATTAAATGTACGCTGTTCATCGCTTATAAGATTACATTGACCCTCGATAATAACCGTACATTGTCCCTCGTTATAAGAGTGATTTTTCACTCGGTTAAATTTGAATGAGTGATTTTACTACAATCATCTCCGATCATAAAATATTGCCCCTTGGTTATAAGCGTACATTGTCCCTTGGTTATTGAGTGTACACTGTTCCTCAATTATAAGAGTAAATTGCCCATCGGTTATAATAGTACACTGTCTCTCAATTATTGAGTATACATTGTTCATCGGTTATAATAGTACATTGTCCCTTAATTATTGAGTGTATATTGTTCTTCGATTATTGTGTGTACATTGTTCATCGATTATTAAGTGTATGTTATTTCTTGGTTAATGCATGTACACTGTCTCTCGGTTATAAGATTACACTGTCCGTCTATCCCTCCGTTATAAAAGTACATTGTCCATTGGTTATAAGATAATACTGCCCCTCAGTTATAAAGAGTACATTGTCCCTCAGTTTTAAGAGTACATCGTCCATCGGTTATTAAGTGTACACTGTTTCTCGGTTATAAAAGTAAATTCTCTCGGTTATAAGAGTACACTATCCATTGGTTATTGAGTTGTACGTTGTCCATCGGTTATTGAGTGTACACTTTTCCTCGATTATTGAGTGTAAATTATCCCTCAGTTATAAGAGTACATTGTCCCTCAGTTATAGAGTGTACATTGTCCCTCGGTTATAAGAGTACATTGTCCATCAATTATTGAGTGTACATTGTCCCTCGGTTATAAAATTACAATGTCCTTTGGTAATAAGAGTACACTGTCCCTCGGTTATAAGATTGATTTTTCACTATGTTAAATTTGAATGAGTGATTTTACCACAATCACCTCCAGTCGAAAAATAGTCATTCAGTTATTGAGTGTACATTGTTCCTCGGTTATTGAGTGTACACATTTCCTAGGTTACAAGTGTACATTGTCCCTCGGTTATTGAGTGTACAATGTTCTTCGGTTATAAGAGTAAACTGTTCCTCGGTTATAAGAGTAAATTGTCCCTTGGTTATAAAAGTACACCGTCCCTCGGTTATTAAGTGTACATTGTCCCTTGGTTATATTAGTACATTATCCCTCAGTTAATAACTGTACATTGTCTATCGGTTATCAAGTGTACACTGTTTCTCGATTATTTAGTGTTAATTGTTCATCGGCTATTGAATGTACATTGTCTCTCGGTTATAAGAGCAAACTGTCCATTGGTTATTAAGTGTACACAGTCCCTCAGTTATAAGATTACATTTGTCCCTCGGTTATAAGTGTACCTTGTCCATTAGTTATAAGAGTACATTGACCATCGGTTATTAAGTATACAATGTTCCTCGGTTATAAGAGTACATTGTTCCTCAGTTTTTGAGTGTACATTGTCCCTCATTTATAATAGTACATTGCCCCTCAATTATTGAGTGTACAATGTTCCTCGGTTATTGAGTGTAAATTGTCTCTCGGTTATAATAGTACATTATCCATTGGTTATTGAGTGTACACTGTTCATCGGTTATTGAGTGTACACAGTCCCTCGATTATAAGATTACATTGACCCTTAGTAACAAGAGTACATTTCCCCTTGGTTAGAAGAGTGATTTTTCACTCGGTTAAATTTGTTATTTTACTACAATCACCTCAAGTTAGAAAATAGTCCATCGATTATAAAAGTACATTGTCCCTCGGTTATAAGAGAACAATGTTCCTCGGTTATAAAAAGTACATTGTCCCTCAAATATAAGAGTACATTGTTCCTCTGTATTGAGTGTACAATGTTCCTCGGTTATAAGAGTATATTGCCACTCGATTATTGAGCTTACACTTTTCCTCGATTATAATAGTACATTGTCCTTCCGTTATAAAAGTACATTGTTCCTTGGTTATAATAGTACATTGTTCCTTGGTTATAAGAGTAAATTGTCCTTCGGTTATAAGAGTACACCGTTCCTCGGTTATTGAACGTACATTGTCCCTCGGTTATTAAGTGTACACTGTTTTTTGGTAATTTAGTGTAAATTGCCCCTCTATTATAAGAGTACATTGCCCTTTGGTTATTGAGTGTACATTGTCCTTCACTTATAATAGTACATTATCCATCGGTTATTGAATGTACACTATCCATCGATTATAAGTGATTTTTCACTCCTTTAAATTGAATGAGTGATTTTACTACAATCACCTCCAATCAGAAAATATTGTACATCGTTTATAAGAGTATATTGTCCCTTGGTTATAAGAAAACATTGTCCCTCGGTCATAAATAGTACATTGTCCCTCGGTTATAAGAGTTCATTTTTCTTCGGTTATTGAGTGTACAATGTTCCTCGGTTATAAGAGTACATTGTCCCTTAGTTATTGAGTGTACATTGTTCTTCAATTATAATAATACATTGTCCTTCGATTATAAGAGTACGCGATCCCTCGATTATTAAGTGTACACTATTCCTTGGTTATAAGATTATATTGTCCCTCGGTTATAAGAGAACATTGTCCCTTGGCTATAGATAGTACATTGTATCTCGGTTATAAGAGTACATTTTTCCTCGGTTATTGAGTGTACAATGTTCATCGGTTATTAGAGCACATTGTCCCTTAGTTATTGAGTGTACATTGTTTTTTGGCTATAATAGTACACTGTCCTTCGGTTATACGAGTACACAGTCCGTCAGTTATTAAGTGTACACTGTTCCTTGGTTATAAAAGTATTTTACTGCAATCACCTCTTGTTGGATAAAAATGTCCCTCCGCAATAGGATTACACTTTCCTTCAGTTATAGGAGTACACATTCCCTCGGTTATGAGAGCACACTGTCTTTTGGTTGTAGAAAGTACATTGTCCCTCGATTATAAGAGTATACTATCCCTTGGTTATTGTGTGTACAATTTCCCTTGGTTATAAGATTACATTGTCCTTCGATTATAAGAGTGTGTTGTGTCTCGGTTATTAGAGTGATTTGTCCATCAGTTAAATTTGAATGAGTTGTTTTATTACAATCACCTCCTGTCAAAAAACATTACCCTGCAATTATAAAAGTACCATGTACCTCAGTTATAAGAGCACATCATCCCCCAGTTATTGAGTGTACTGTATTATTCGTTTATAAGAGTACAATGTCCCTCAATTATAAGCATCATTTGTCCGTCGGTTAAATTTGAATGAGTGATTTTACTTCAATCACCTCTAGTCGAAAAACACTATCCCTTAGTTGTAAGAGTACATTGTCCCCGGTTATAGAGAGTACAATGTCACTGTTCATTGGTTATAAAAGTATATCATCCCTCAGTTATTAAGTATACATTATCTTTCGGTTATAAGAGCACATTACCCTCGGTTATAAGAGTACACAATGGTTTGGTTATATATTGGTACACTATTCCTCGGTTATATAAACACATTGTCCATCGGTTATTGAGTGTACACTGTCCATCGATTATAAGATTACAGTAACCCTCGGTAATAAGAGTATATTATCCCTCAGTTATTATAGTGATTTTTCACTCTGTTTAATTTAAATGAGTGATTTTACTATAATCGACTCCAATCAAAAAATATTGTCTCTCAATTATAAGAGTACATTTCCCCCGGCTATAAGATAACACTGTCTTTCGGTTATAGTACACTGATCATTGGTTAGCAAAGTACATTTTCCCTCGGTTATAAAAGTGTTTGGTCTCTCAGTTAAATTTGAATGAGTAATTTTATTACAATCACCTCTTGTTAGATAAAACTATCCCTCGGTTATGGTAGTGCACTTTCCCTCGGTTTTGAGAGCACACTGTCCATTGGTTATAGAAAGTGCATTTTCCATCGATATAAAAATACACTATCACTCGGTTATTGAGTGTACACTTTCCCTCGGTTATTGAGTGTACACTTTCCCTCGGTTATGTTATAAGAGTATGTTGTCTCTCATTTATAAGAGTGATTTGTCCATAGGTTAAATTTGAATGAGTGATTTTATTACAATCACCTTCTGTCGGCAAACATTGTCCTGAAGTTATAAGAGTATATTGTCCTTCAGTTATTGAGTGTAATATATTCATCGTTTATAAGAGTACAATGTCATTTGCTTATAAGAGTGATTTGTCCATTGGTTAAATTTGGATGAGTGATTTTACTCCACTCACCTATAGTCGAAAAAAAATTGTCCCTTGGTTATGAGAGTACATTGTCCCGCTGTTATAAAGAGTACAATGTTAATATCCATCGATTATAAGAGTATATTTTCCTTCGGTTATTAAGTGTACATTGTCTCTCGGTTATAAAAGTACATTGCCTTCAGTTTCGGTTATAAGAGTACATGGTGTCTCGATTATATATAGGTACGTTATCCCTCGGTTATTGAGTATATATTTTCCCTTAGCTGTAAGAGTACACTGGTCATTGATTATAAAAGCATACCGTCATTCGGTTATAAGAGTGATTTGTCTCTCGGTTAAATTTGAATGAGTGATTTTACTACAATCAACTCCAATCAAAAAACATTATTCATTGGTTATAAGAGTACAATGTCCCTCAGTAATAAGAGTGATTTGTCTCGGTTAAATTTGAATAAGTGATTTTACAACAATCACTTCCATTCGAAAAACATTATCCATCGGTAATAAGAATACGATGACCTTCGGTTATAAAAGTGATTTGTCTCTCGGTTAAATTTGAATGAATGATTTTACTATAATCACCTCCTATCAAAAAACACTGTCACTCGATTATTATAGTACATTGTCCATTCGTTATAGAAAGTACATTTCTAGTATAGATAGTACATTGCTCCGTCCCTCGGTTATCAGAGTACATTGTCTCAGTCATAAGAGTAATTTCTCCCCTTTTAAAATTTGAATGAGTGATTTTACTACATTCACCTTCTGTCAAAAAACAATGTCCCTTAGTTTTATTACATTGTCCCTCGGTTATATTTGAGTACACTACCCCTCGGTTATAAGTGTACATTGTCCCTTGGTAATTGGGTGTACATTGTCCTTCAGTTATAAGAGTACAATAACCCTTGGTTATAAAAGTACATAATCCCTCAGTTATAAGAATGATTTGTCCCTTGGTTAAATTTAAATGAGTGATTTTACTACAATCACCTCTTATTGGTAAACATTGTCCCTTATTTATTATAGTACATTGTCCATCTGTTATAGAAAGTACATTTCCATTATCATAATACACTGTCCCCTTGGTTATCAGAGTACACTATCCCTCTGTCATAAGAGTTATTTTTCCTTTTTAAATTCGAATGAGTGATTTTACTACAATCACCTCCTATCAGAAAATAGTGTCCCTCGGTTTTAAGATTACATTGTCTCTCAATTATATATGAGTACACTATCTCTTGATTATAATAGTAGATTGTCCTTTGGTTATTGAGTGTACAATGTCCTTCAATTATTAGAGTACACTGACCTTTAGTTATAAAAGTACATACTCCCTCGGTTATAAGAGTGATTTCTCTCTCGGTTATATTTAAATAAGTGATTTTATTACAATCACCTCTAGTCGAAAAACACCGTCCTTTGATTATAAGAGTATATTGTCTATCGGTTATAAGAGTGATTTGTCCCTCGGATAAAATTGAATGAATGATTTTACTTCAGTCACTTCCTGTCAAAAAACTGTCCCTCGGTTTTAAAAGTACATTGTCCATCGGTTATAAAAAGTACACTGCCCCTTAGTTATAAGAGTGATTTGTTCCTCAATAAATTTGAATTAGTGATTTTACTTCAATCAGCTATAGTTGGAAAACATTGCCCGTCAGTTATATGAGTACATTGTCCCTCGGTTATATGAGTACATTGTCTCTCGGTTTCAAGAATACATCATCCCTCGCCTGTTAGAGTCATTATTCCTCGGTTATTGAGTGGACAATGTCCATTGGATATAAGAACACACTAACCCTTCGTCCGTTATAAGATTACAGTGTCCATTGGCTATAAGAGTACATTGTCCCTCGATTATAGAAGAGTATATTGTCCCTCGGTTATAAGAGAACATTGTCCCTCGGTTACATGAGTACATTGTCCCTCGGTTTCAAGAGCACATCATCCCTCGCTTATTAGAGTACATTGTTCTTCGGTTATTGAGTGTACAATGTTCATTGGATATAAGAATACACTAACCTTTGGTTATAAAAGTATAGTGTCCATTGGTGATGAGAGTGATTTGCCTCTTGGTTATAAGAGTATATTATCTTATCTCGGTTATAAGAGTACACTGTCTCAGTTAAAAAAGTACATTGTCTTTCGGTTATAAAAGTACAGTGTCTCTCGGTTATAATAGTGATTTGTCCCGCAATTATAAAAAGTACTCTTATTGGTTTCATTGGATGAGTGATTTTACTTCATTCACCTCCAATTAGAAAACACAATCCCACTGTTATTGAGAGTACCTTTTATGAATATTCGGCTTCTTTGAATGAGTGATATTATCACAATCACCTACATTCGAAAAACACCATCCCACGGTTATAGAGTAATCTTTTGAATATTCGGTTTCCTTGAATGGGTGATTTTACTACAATCACCTCCAGTCGAAAAATACAGTCCTACGATTTATAAAGATTATTCTGATGAATATTTGGTTTCCTTGAATGAGTGATTATACTACAATCATCTCCTTCCAAAAAACACTATCACTCGGTTATTAAGAATACTATTGTGCATATTCAGTTTCCTAATATGAGTGATTTTACCGCAACCATTTGCATTCGAAAAAAATTGTCTGGCGGTTATAGAGAGTACTCTTGTGAATATTAGGTTTCCTAAAATGAGTGATTTTATTACAATCATCTATAGACGAAAAACACAATCTCACAATTATAGGTGTATTGTTGTGTATATTCGATTTCTTTAAATTAGTGATTTTACTGCAATCACCTGCATTCGAAAAACGCAGTTCCACAATTGTAGACTTATAGTTTATTGTGAATATTCAGTTTCATTGAATTAGTGATTTTACTGTAATCATCTCCAATCGAAAAACACAATCCCAATGTTATTGTAAGTATTGTTGTGTATAGGGTGCCGATATTGTCACCTATAAAAATAATTAGTACACTTATATTTTATTTAAAAAAATAATTACAAAAATATCTCAATAGAAATTTATCAATATGGACATATTAATTTAATTAAAAATGAATCAAATACTATGTAAACTCATCAATTACACTCATATCTTAGACTATATCTCTTTACTAAAAAAACTTGAAATTTTTATGATAAACTCTAATTAAACTCTAATTATATTTCAAGTGTCAAAATTTCTCATAATCACATGAGTATTATATAACAAAGTAATAAAAAAAAAAAATTAGAGGACTCTGATCATATTGAAGTAGATATTTCTTTACTTTTTTTTGTCTTTCTTTTTTGTCTAGTTATGAAGTATATCAATAAACAAAATAATTTTTTTTAAGATAGCCGTAGATATCTATGAGTTTTTTTTTTTTTTAGATAGCTGTATATATAAGAGAATTCCATATTGAAAATCTCTTTACCTTATATACAATCATTTCTACATCTTCCCCTTCATAAGGCTCCTACATTCGAGATATTTCTAAAAATAAATTGGATCGTCATTAGAAGAGGATTTGGTTCTAAAAATTATATGAATTTTTTTTTATAAATTGGGTGTGTTAATAATTTAAGAGGATTTATAAATAAAACGTATTAAAATAAATATATTCATTTCAATAAGGGTACTGTTGGCATTATGATGGGTGTTTATAATAATAATAATAATTTTTTAAATTTTAAACATGGGTATACTAATAAAAATGAGTGTACTAATTAGTTTTATGGTTGGTAATATCCGTACCCTTGTGTATACTCAGTTTTTTAAAATAAATGATTTTACTGCAATTATCTACATTAAAAAAAAAACGTTGTCCCACAATTATAAAAAGTACTCTTGTGAATATTCGGTTTGAAGATGAAAAACACAATCTCACGACTATAGAGTGTACTCTTGTGTATATTTAGATTCCTTAAATGAGTGATTTTATTACGATCACCTACGGTCGAAAAACACATTTCCACAATTATAGACTTATAGATAGTTTATTGTGAATATTCGATTTCCTTAAATGAGTAACTTTACTACAATCATCTCCGGTCGAAAAACACAATCCCAATGTTACGGAAAGTATTGTTATATATATTCAGTTTTCTAAAACAAGTGGTTTTACTATAATCATCTGCATTAAAAAAAAAAAATTAAAAATTAAAAATAAAAAAAAAAGTTGTCCGACGGTTATAAAGAGTACTCTTGTTAATATCCGATTTCCTTAAATGAGTGATTTTACATCAATCACATGCAGAAGAAAAACGTCTCACGTTTATATAATGTACTTTTGTGAATATTCGATTTCCTTAAACGAGTAATTTTACTGCAATCATCTACTATCAAAAAACACAGTTTCACGATTCACGGTTATAGATAGTACTATTGTGAATTCAGTTTCCTTTAATGGTTATTTAACTGCAATCACCATCGGTCGAAAAACATAATCCCAAGGTTATTTAAAGTATATTGTAAATTGTATTTTTTGAAAGTTCACTAAAAGTTTTTTTTTCTTGGTATATCACACGGGATAACGTTTTTTACCACCAAGCCATATTGGGTAGTGGTGAAAGTTCTTTCATCATCGTTCATTCAATTTGATAATATTTTAAATTCGAATTGTCAATTATAATAGCACCGTAGGTGGTATATAAAAAAAAAAAAAACAAAAAAAAAAAATCTTATTGACAATGAAGATCGTGAGATCCATATTTGATTGGATTTCACCGTCTTTTTTTTTTTCTTTCTTTTTTATCAATTTTTCATTTTATTTATCAAATATGTTTATCTGTTTTCATAAGGATCTCAAACACTTTTTTTTTTTATCTTTTGTAAACTGTTTTTATTTTTTTTTATCTTCATTGGAGATCCATCTATTTTTATTTTAATTTATGTTTTTTAAAATGAGTTTTAAAAAAAAAAAAAGAATAAAAAAAAGAAATGACAACAAAAAAATACCATTAGAGCAATTAAATTTGAATAAGTTTTTACAAGTTGTATGCATCTTTCGATAATCAAACCTCAAGTTTTGACGAGACATGCATATGTGCATGTTAGTTGACCGATATTAGGCAATTCATTGCTTAAAAAATATACTAAGATCATATAATAAAGTGTTTTGTTGTCTGGTTGTATTTTATTATTTTAAGGGTATGTGATATCTAAAGTCATTAATTTGGTAAGACAGTCCCTAAATGGCCATTATTTTTTCAAAATAGCTCAAATTAGTTATTTCATTGAAAGAAAGTATCAATTGTTACCACTTTGCCTATTAATTGTTTGAAATTTATTTGCTTATGTCATAAACTGTTTGTTTATATCAAAACATGTTAGAATCGAGGTTAAAATAGTAAAATAAGAAGAGGTAATATTGTAAAATCATCAAGTCACCATCTTAGTGCACAATTTGACAAAGATGTGAACTCCACTTTCATTTTTAAACACAAAACCAAATTTCAAGCAAGGGTTTTCAAATTTCCATTTTCAATGATTGACTGACAGCATCCATATCGATGGAAAAACTGATGTAAAAGTTTCATTGTTAATTTTTTAATTTTTTTTTTTTAAAGATGAATGTTTTACAAAAACGCATTCTCAATTTCAACCCAGTTTTTCTCTCTCTCTGTTCTTGAAATCCATAATTTCCATTTTTATTGTCTCATTTTCCTTTCTCATGAAATCTATTTGATTAGTGTATGATAGTATCATTTTTTCCATCGATATGGGTGCAATTTGTCAGTCAATCATTGAAAATGGAAATTTGAAAACCCTTGCCTGAAATGATTTGTAAAGTTAGTCATTCAAAAAACGCAGAAAGCGGACCAAAACATTACTCAAATTTATTACTTGTATAATTGCAAAACAATAATAATACATAGTGATTCAATGAATTGTAAAGAACAACAAAAACTAATATCAGAGAATAGTTTGCAGAGATGGAAATAATGGACTTTTTGGGACTTCACCTATCAATTAATGGTGTCTAGTGCTATTTTATTCTTTAGGAGTGTCATATCATAGATAAAATGGTGATTGCAGAATGACTGTCAATGAACAATGTTTCGTCAAAATAGTGATTTTAGAACAATTTCAATAGTCAGTGGCCTTTTTGGGACTCTATCCACCAATTAATGGTGTCTAGTGCTATTTTCTCTTATTTTAATATATTTTAATTATCTCATATTATTAGTTAATACATAATATTTGGTGGTATTACGTGGTATTCAATTGGAAAAAACCATTTACCTTTCTTTTTTAAGTGTTTTGCTATTAATTTTTTTTATTTCAATATTATATTAGAAACATTTATTTATTTACAAAAAAAATTATTTATTTAATTTATTGTATCAATGAAAATAAATAATTATTTATTTATTTAATGTAAAAATATTTAAAATAAATTATTAATTTTTAAAAATTTATATTTTTTATAATATAATACAACACGGTCATATATAAAAAATTGTATAATTTAATGCAATATAATACAATGCATCACTAAACACATGTTTGAACCCTAAGGCCTCGTTTGTTTTGCCGTATTATATTGTATTAGATAATTAAAATGTATTAAAATAATACAATATAGTGTTTGGTGCAAACCCTATCCATCGGTGGTTTGGTTTTGCTCAATTGATATTAGGGTCCCTAGGGATGGTAAAATGGGTTGGGTCCATAGGGTTTAGCCCTTACGCATACCATTTTAAAAAACTGGGATTTACGGGTTTTTTAAAACCCTCATTAGAGTTTATTTTAAGCCCGTAAATGACCTACATAAAATAGGTTTTTTCAGCTTCCATTTCTCTGAGAAATTTTCTCATTTCTCATCTCTTTGCTCTCATTGACCCTCTAATCGCCATCGACACAACATATCTTCCGTCGCTAGTCGATTATGGTCGTCGCCATTAACATATCACATTCCGGTCATTGGCGAAACTTCTTCTCACTGATAGATTTTTAATTGGAATTTTACAATTAGATATTTTATTTTATTTTTAGGGTTTTTTTTTTCTTCAGATTCTTTTGACACCCATTTGGTATATTTTAGGATTTTGTGTTCCAAATTCTCATGATTCAAACCTAGGTTGCAGGTTGTTGATGGTGATCTTTTTTAGTGCTGCTACATCTTGCTTTCAACTTAGTTTTCATCTTCAATTCAACTTGATATTTTTCGACGAAGAACCGCCGGTAGCACCGTGATGATTTTTTTTTTTTTTTTGTTTTGGATTTTTAGATTTTGGTTATTTATGATTTTTGATTTTTAGTAGTATGTAAAAATTGTTTTATTTGAATTGAGTTGTAAAAATTGTTCTATTTGAACTAAATGTTTTAATAAATTTTTTAATTAATTTGGTTTGTAAAAGTTGTGGTTCAAAAACTTTTGGTCCAATATATCCTGGTTTAAAATATGGGTAAAAAATTCAGGTCAAAAATGCCCAGTCAAATATCCCAGGGTCAAAAATTGGATCCAAATCCAAGCCAAAATAGGTGTAATGGGTCAAATTGCAGGTTTGGTTAAAACCCTTACTTTTGCAGATCCGGATCCATCCCTACCCGCATGCATAAATGACCAATATGGGTAGTGTGTAGGCCCTTCAAAATTTTTGAGGGCTTGGGTCCAGTGGAGTTTTGGGCCCTCAAATCGCCAACCTTAAATTGGAGTTATCTAATTTTTATTATTATTATTATTATTATTATTATTTTTTAATTTTTTTACTTTTTTTTTTATTATTTTTTTATTTTTTATTTTTTTTATTTTTTACATTGGTTTTTAATTGGACTAGACTATTTGCGTAGTCCCTTCCCTTCCATAATCTTATAATTAATATATTTTATTTAAACTATAATTATTATATTTTATGCGATAAGATAAGTATTTTGAGCATTTTTTTTCATTTTATGTTATGAACTAAAATGTTAAAAAAGAAGCAAAATAAAAATAATTAGTGAATGACCAACTAACGGTGATTATATATGGAACGTGTCTACTTAGGGTT
This sequence comes from Acer negundo, assembly GCA_035582765.1. Lineage (NCBI taxonomy): Eukaryota > Viridiplantae > Streptophyta > Magnoliopsida > Sapindales > Sapindaceae > Acer > Acer negundo. The sequence continues at coordinate 46,248,288 of CM069241.1, forward strand.
CAAGATTATCGATTACTCTTACGAGATCTGGATTTCGAATCCCTTTATGAATATATACATAACTGTTTAATTTGCTAAGTAGATTCGGGATTTCTAAATTATCAAAAAATAAATAAATAAATAACAATTGGGATCATTTACAATATCAATCTAATCATTAACTAAAAAATAAAATGACAAAACCACCTATGGAAGTCACCCATAGTAAATGACCAAAATACCCTTTACTTTTACCAAAAAGACCACCAACTTTCTTAATTCTCACACCTATAAATAGCTCTCAACAACACCAGATTATATCTTACGGTTACAGTTCTATCAAAATGGCCAACTTCTCTACCTCTGATGTAAGTTTCTGATCTCTACAGTTCTTGCAATTACAATCCATAATATTTCTTTATTTTTAATTATTTCATGATTCAACAACATAGATATTGATTTGAACTCTGTCATCATCAAGTGAAAGTTGCAATTACAATGGAGTGTAATCTAAGATTGTGAGAGATGGGTTGCTTTTTTGTTTTCTCTGCTTTTATGTATGTTGTTTGGTTGCCGAGAAAATGTAGAAAAAAAATAAGGAAAATTGAAACGTAATTGTTATTTTAAATCAAGGGTAATAAAAAAAATATAAGATTTGGGATTGAGTTTTCTCATATGATTGAATATTGTCACTTTTGTTTGTGAGGTTTTATTTTCTTGGTAACCAAACATAGATTAAAATCATAATGACTTGAATCCGTAATGTAAGTTATCTCTATGTTTTATTCTTCGATTTATTTGTATAAATATATATAGTCTTTTTGTCTTCTGTGTGTATTGACGTTATAAAAATATATGATTTAATTTATCTATTTTCATTGAGTGTCTATAAAGTGTTTGTTAAATTAAATCAACGAAATTTTCAGTCTTTCACTAATTTTAATCTGTAGAATCATTGTTCGGTAATGATGTTGGTAATGTACGCTACAAATTAATTGAAGTTTACTTGGTTTATTAATTGTTCATACAAATTATACGGTGGATTCACATTAGTGTTGCGTAATCTGAATTCTCTTGATTATAGTGTAAGAACTTAGTACAACTTAGAACCATCCGTCAGATTACAAGTCGAAAACATCGAGGATTGCTTTTGATTGCATGAGTTAAGCTGCAAAATCTACGCGGTGATTTGCTTTTGTGGGTTGTAGAGCTCTGATAATGAGGTTTCTTTCAATGTTTCGTAGAATTGCTGCCCTTCTGTGAAGAACATACTTCTTCTAGATTCCGAAGGGAAGCGTGTAGCAGTCAGGTATTACTCGGATGATTGGCCAACAAATGTCACCAAGTTAGCCTTCGAGAAAAATGTGTTCATCAAGACGATGAAGACAAATGCTCGGATGGAAGGTATGCTGCCTAAATATCGTAAAACTATGTCTTGTAAGATTCGAACATGGTTGTAACTTTAAAAGGTCAAGCGTTTGGAGACCTATCCGCATTCCAGGTTTTGCCCGTAAACTATGTGTTTGTCTATGTCATATTGAGCTTTCCCCGATGCAGTTTCGTAATTGCATTGAAGTAGCCCAATTCATTTCTCTTGGATGTCTCAAGCTCATTTCCCTGAATGTGGAAATGTAAATAGATAGTCTACCACACCCCTGCAAGTTACACGATTCATATTTTGTCGAGGACTACGTTTTTCGTTGATTTTGCTTGCCTCGGAAGAGGTCTCTTATCGTATCCCACTCCATTATTCCATGAGCACATATAGGTTCAGACACACATGTAATATGTTTGTGCAATATTTTGAAATTACAGTCAATCTTGTGTATTGTAACAGTTTTCACAACCCATATGCAGCGGATATCACAATTTTAGATGACAACATTATCGTCTATAAGTCCGTTCAGGACCTGCACTTCTTTGTGACTGGAAGTGTAGAAGAAAACGAACTCCTTTTATCTTCTGTACTTCAGGAATTCTTTGATGCAGTTACACTTCTCCTCAGGTATTTCTTGTCACCTCTCCAACCTCGGTTTCTTAATAGTGATCATAATTGTTACTCAGTTTTTTTTCCTTCATGTAGAAACAATGTTGAGAAAAGGGAGGCTCTCGAGAACCTAGATCTTATCTTCTTATGCCTCGATGAGATTGTCGATCGAGGGTATGCAATATAATTCCCAAACTAGTATACATTTATGTTGCGATGATCATTTTGAAATTTTTTAAAGAGAAGATAAGTAAGAGTTTTCTCCTCGGTACGCACTGAATTTAACAAACTCAATGCGAGACTTATGAGTCTGTTGACTAAGTTAAAGTAAATGAATCTAATCGCTTATAGTCTAGAAACCGATATTATAATGTGAAATGACCAAAAGACGAGCAAAATTATCTCGATGTTTGAAAGAGAATCTAGATCCACTTTACTCCCTAAGCATTGGTTCTTTATTTTATTATTTTCTAATTCTATCACCATATTGTATGAAAAATACCAACCCCACTTTAGAACAACCTATTAGCTGATTTCACATCAACTAAACATCAAGATTTGGTAATAATTTACTATGATTTTATATAATTTGTTTATCTGCTACCAGATTCTGGTCCGATTATCCCATTATTAATTAATTATTTGTTTATCTTTATAATTTTGGCAGGATCATACTTGAAACAGATGCTAGTGTAATTGCAGGAAAAGCAATCCATGCTACTGGTGCACCTTTGGCTGAACAGGTGATTTTATAAACAAGTTAGATACATAAATTATTGTTGCTAATTACATTAAAGTTAGATGTGAAGATCATCAAATTATTAATCATCAAAGTTCTTGAAAAAAATGTCATTGGATTAGGACACACAAGCCACCACAGCACTTGATCACTAGCCCCACCGTCACTCAATAACCTACTTAAAATACCAGACCGGGTCTGAATGATTTCGGAATTCATCAGAATTATATATCCCTTTAAATTTGTCGAAACCCTCTTGAGTAAATTACATGGATTTGTTTGTTTTTAAGTTTTACTCGTCGAAATGGCTAGAGAAACTTTCCTTGATGAATTGAAATCTATAATAGAACGTGTGTATTGCAGTATTGGTTAAAATGCAGGTGAAACTGGATGATTCCAGAGTTCATTAGAATTACCCCTTTAAATTTGGCGAACCCCTCTCAAGTAAATTACACCGATTGGTTCATTTTTTTTTAGCTTTTTACTCGTCAAAATGGCTAGAGAAACTTTTCTTGATGAATTGAAATCTGAAATAGGTGTTACTAGTATGTTTAAAATACAGGCAGAACTAGATGATTTCGGAATTCATTAGGATTACCCTTTAAATTTGTCGAAACCCTCTTGATTAGAGGGCAGGGGTTTTGATGAATTACCAAATCACTAGGATTTTTTTTTTATTTATTTTTTATTTTTTAAATAGCTTTACTACTAGAAAAAAGCTGTTTTATGACGGTTAAAAACCATCATAAAAGTTAATTTATGACGGTTTAAAAACGTCAAGGAATCTAGCGTCAAGAGCAATTTTATGATGGTTTTATTTATGATGGTTTTTTCTGTTATAAAATCTTGACGGTTATTACTTATCATTAAACCGTGACAGAAATCTCGAAACATTTTGAAAAAAAAATTAATTTTTAATTTATATATAAATATATAATTAATTAATTTTCATAATATCAATAAACCAATAAAAAATATAAAACACAATGATCTTTCGTAATATTACATAAAATCAATATAAATTTTATTAAATAATTTTTTTCTCATATACAAAGAATAGCTATGAAAAAAAAAAAAAAAAAAAAATCATAGCTAGAAGATAAAAAAATGTTACAACCGATAAATTATACCGGTAAAAATTATCTAATAATATTTGATTTCATTAAATGCCTCCAACAAATTCTTGTTCATTTAGATAAATCTAAATTAAGAGAGTTTGAGACGATAAAATCCGAACGTTTGCACCTTATAATTTGTACACCACCTGAGTTTTCTTAGTATATTACAGGATTCTGATGATGTTCACAACATTATTCCTTGATATATTGCAGTCACTTACTCAGGCATTGGCTACAGCAAGAGAACATTTGACAATATCACTTTTGAAATGATCAATTTTGTTTGGATACTGGATGTATAATTCAATTACGATTGTATCCCCAATTCATTTCTCAAAACTTGAAATCATATCTTGATTTTTCATGAGCTGTTTTAATCATCGTAGGGGTGTTGTAATGAACTTCAATCATATTTTCTTTGAAAATAATTCATCGTTGAACTTATTAAATCATGACCATTATCAAACTTTTACGATTATCTCAATAATTACCGTATTTAGCTTTTCTAGTATTATCGTCACTTCCTTCTTCTTCGAATCACTAGATTTCAATCCAACGAATAGTTTCAGTTAAGATTTAAAATATCATGTTTATTCTCCAAGTTTTTCTATGTCTAAGAAAACAAAATAAAGTCTTTTACAGTATTCTAGTAAACGTTAGGTGTTAGTCGGACGACAGTCCAGTGTCTAGCATCTAGACGGTCGGAAATTTATTTATTTATAATTATTTTTTCTACATATAAAACCAATATTAAATCTCTTAAATAATAAAAAAAAAAAAAAAAAACAATATTCAAATTTTAAACATTTGACTCGGTCTAAATCGATTAATCTGTAGATAAATTAGCCAAATTAGTCAAATCACCTGTTTTTTTTTACTTGCAGTCTTATACGACCCATTTTGTCCTTCAATCTGGAAGGTCTGCAACTGCGTATTTTCGAACACTGTTTTTTTCATAGAAGAGTCAAAGGACAAATATGCAACGTGTGGATTGTGGAAGAAGAAAAAAAAGAAGATCAATAAATCTGACGGTGCAGAGAGCCAGAGACGTGTTTTTCAGTAGAAGATTCCTCGTAACTTTGATGAAAAACTGTGGCCCCCACCCACTACCTCTTATCCAATATGATTGGTCAGGTCTGGTCTGTCCCACACTTTTTTATTTTTTTTTTCATTTTTTTACAAAAAAGAATTATATCAATTTGAAATTTCCCTCTTCTTGTATTTAATTTTGTTCAATTATTGGTCTCATAATTCTATTATTGTGAATGTTTTTTATTAGTAATTTTTTTCTGTTTAAATTTTCCTATAAATTTATAAATAATCGAATACCAACCTTTTTTTTTTCCAAATAATATTTTATTACAAAACATATAGATACATGTTAATTATAAGATTGTTTCTCGATTCATATGTCGGTAAAATTAAAATTGATTATTTCAATTGAAAGAAAAAATCCAATCAATTATTTTTTCAAATGAGAATATTGATTATCTCAAGTGAGAAAAAGAGAAAAAAAAAACAAAAACAAAATCATTTTCCTCACTTGTTTTCAATTAAAATAATACATCAAATCATAATAAAATCATTTTAAAATAGAAAAATATGCAACCATATATACCAATATGTACGATTGCCGTCTAGACAACTATTTCTTCCTTAATTATATCATTTTTTTTAATATATTTTGCTTTCTTGAAATTATTAAATATTAATCAATGATATGTTACATATCAATTTTTAGTTTAACAGTTGTACACTTTTTTATCGGATTTGAAGTTTATACTCTATTTTACAAATAAAAAACAAGCGTGAAGTGACATTTTCCTTATATTATGAAATAAGTTATACAGATTATTAAAATAAGTTTATTTCACTATATTCAAATAAATTAAATAACTCGAATCAGCTGTCTATAAATATATATATCTCAATTCGGTTAATTAGACACAAATTGAAACAATATTTTTAAACAGTTGATTTGAATCCTAAATTAATTCCCAAATAATCTCGATATCATTTTGAAAAAAAATAATAATAATAATAAAAAAAAATCATGCTCGACTTAAAATTTAAAAATCCATTCACATGTGGACCACATTTTATTTATTTATTATTTTTTAAATTCAAAGCCTAAAATCATGGCGGGCTAATTGCATGAATTTCAACACATCCATGCAAGTTGGCAGAGAAATCCAAAAACCATGATGGGTTTTATTTTATAAGATAGAAAAATTTAAAAGTTGATATTTGCCTGGAAATTTCCCACTTTGAAATTAAAGGTTGACGTTGACAAACTGAAATCAACGACTCATACATATCTTCACCTAGAAGCTTGTCAAGTTTTATAAAATTAATGGGTAAATAATTTAATATTATTAACATTAACATCAATGTATAGTTTTGACCAGAGGAATTCCCTCACTGCGTTGGTTCTTTAGTTTCGGCTGAATGCTGTTTTTGTTTGTAATCTCTGGTTTTCTCAATATATATATATATATATATATAATATTAGAGAGTAATTTTCACGTAAAAAAAAATCTACATATATAGTGTGTATTTTTTTTAGAGCTTAAAAAAAAAAAAAAAATACACACCATATATGTAGAATTTTTTTTTTTTTTTCTTTTTTTACATGCATGGGTGTCAATTTATTTTACATCACAATTAATTTGGATCCCACACGAAAAATATATATATATATGAAATACCCGCACTTGATAATTTGTATGTGTGGTTTTTATTTTTTATTTTTTATTTTTTTTTATAAATATATTATATACTTTTTTATATATAAAATATATAATCAAAATTATTTATAAATGGGTTAAAAACAATTTTTATATATACTGAAATATTCAAGTCAATACACACTGATATAACCTCATCAGTGTGTTGGATGTGAACCATTAGATTTACATATTTTGACTCAAAGTGTATGCACTTGTCAAAACTTCTCCAAAATCAGTGGTCAACATGCATTGGTACTGATGTAATTACATCAGTGTGCACTGATGTGAACGAGACTGTATATATATAATTATTTTGATTTACCATAGGGCGGATAATTTTTTTTTTTTTTTTTGAATAATTTTACATGAAATTATCGACTTATAAAATTATAAGTGAAGACATGCAATCATACATGTCCAGTTAATAGACAATTAAATTAATTATTGAATTGAACCAAAATTTAATGGTTTGAAAAAAGAAAAAAAAAAAAAAAAAAAATCTTTATTGCAAGTTTGCAACTATATATGCAAATCACGCACTGTCACGAAACACTAAAAAAAAATGTCATGATTCATATGGTCAAAAAGTTAAGATTTGTATTAGTTAAAAATAATAAAAATTAAACTAGTGACTAATTAAGTAATTATGTCACTAATAAAATGGCATATTGATTATTAACTTTTCCTACAAATAATCAAAGTGCTCTTGTACTTTTTTTTATTTATTTTTTATTTTTTATTTTTTATTTTTTTGTATAACTTAACAAAGTTTAACTTTTCTAATATTCCAAAACCCATAATTGATTTGGTCTTCTAAAAGTTAAAATCACACTAAACCTACCATTTTATTAATAATTTATTATTAATTAATTGATGTTTAGTTTTATAATTAAGTACACTTGATATTTATTTCATTAATTATTTCTAAGGTTGATAGAATTAGATAAGATCATGATGTGGTGCTAGTCAACCACTTCATTTTGTTTGTTAATTATTCAATTATTGTTGTTTGGTCATGTAACTATTGAAATTATAATCATTTTTTAAAAAAACAAAATGAACTTATAAAATAACATGTAAATTGGCCTGTTGTTACAATATTAATCATTATATATCTTGATAAAACACAAATACGGAGATTAATCAATTCGTTGAAACTATTTGAATTTATTAAGTCTAATGATATATATAATATTGAAAAAATAGTAATAAAACCGTGCAATACTTCATGAAATTAATTTTTGTCACGTTGTTATAGAGGCTCTGAAATTAACACTTGGGTTCAGTAGCATACTCTGACAATCGAGTCAGCTTCAATTAGTATGGAGGATTCAATTCGCTATACTTTTAAGTGAGCAATGTTACATCTTACATTTATATATATATATATATATATATATATATATCGTTACATCTTATAATATTATATGGATATTTTTATATATCGTTTATTTAAACAAACAATAATATTGTCAAATAGTTATTATTATTATTATTATTTTTTTATAAAACATTTGGTTGATATAGATAAAAAGATTTTAGGAATTAAAATAATGTTCATAATATTTGTTGTCTAAGATTTTCATTTTGATTTTTTTAAAATACTTGAAATGCACGTTTTATGAAGATATATATATATATATATATATATAATAATAATAATAATAAGAAGAAGAAGAAGAAGAAGAAACTATAATTTTTTATTGGAAAGATCTTCACTAAAAAAAAAACATGATTTTTATTATTATTTCAATGATAAAACGTGTATATATATATATATATATATATGACCGTTCGGATGCAGGACTTTGGCACATTTTTTTGTACGGAATCCTAATTCCTACTGGTGCAAAATGTGAATTTTTTTCATTTTACATCGGTAACAATTGGGATCCTGCATAAAAACGTGCAGGTCATGATAATTTTCGTATGTGCATATATATAATTATGTATAATCATTTGGGGTTCAATTTTGCTCAACTCCTTTCAAAAAACATGACATGTGTTTATAGAAGGGGTAAATTTGTTTAAACCCTCCATTGGGTGGAAGGGAGCCAAGGGGGTGAGCATACCCCCTCTCAAAAACATACCATTTGTCTATTTGGGTGGTGTGTGGAGGGGAGGGGAGGGGAGGGGAGGGGAGGGGGAGGGCGTGAATAAAGGTCCAAAATAAGACCAGAAAAAGACAAATAATAAAGTTGAGTAAAGATTACTTACGTGTCATTTTCAATTCTTCTCATAATATGCCAATTGCCTTCAGTTTTTTCTCAATTTTTTTTAAAATAATAATAATAATATTCAAAAGATAATACTTGATACTGACCGGTCATCATCCAAAATATTGACCCAATGATGTGGTCCAATTAAACTGTAACACATGTTATTTTTTCTTTCACCAATTTCAAGTGAGTCCATTTTTACTCACCCCCTTAAAAAGTTCATTTTTACTCACCCCCTTCAAGGAGAGTAAGCACTACCCTCCTTCCTAACACATGATATGTGTCCAAGGAGGGGGTATTTTTGTCTAAACACATGACATTTTTTAGACAAAAATACCCCTCTCTTGACACATGTCAAGTGTTGGGGATGGGGTAATGCTCATCTCCCTTGAATAGGGGTGAGCAAAAGTAATATCCCCCTTAAAGGGGTGAGCATTATCTCCCTTCAAAAAACATGACATGTGTCCATTGAAGAGTAAAATTGTTTAAAAAGATAAAGGGTTTGGATAAATTTATCTCCTCCAAGAACACATGTCATAAAAGATGGTGATCAAAATGAACTCATTCCAAGTTTTGGAATGAGTGAAAGAAAAAAAGACATGTGTTACCGTTCAATTGACACCACATCACTGGATCAGTATTTTGGATGTTGTCGGCACCCAAGTATTATCCATATTCAAAAGCGCAATGTATCATAATTGAATTATTTTACTATTACAGGCTTATATAGCTGTTTTAATGCATATAAATAGTAGTGGGTATGACCTATGGGTGGGAGGCCTCACCTTGAGGGACAAATATTTGATTATTATTATTTTTTTTTTCAAAAAAACAAATATCCTATTTAATCAATCACTGAAATCACAACCATCTGATTGGATGAATTTTTCTGACTAGTAGTTGTTGATGAAAGAATTTAATAGTCTTAGATTCTGTTCAAATTTTGACCATAGCTAGCTAGCTAGCAATAACATGTTCTACACACTTTGTTAAATTACCAAAATCTACCCTTCGTAGCTTGCTTTAATTGAAATTGTTGTTTACAAAAGTGGGTTTTAGAGGGTTTATTACTATTATTATTTATTCAACTTTTTGAATAGTAAATAGTAAATACATACATTTGGAATATTGTAGATGGACTGTCATTTTCTCTATTGATTTTCTACTTTAAAGTAGTAAAAACTTTGACTCAATCACTAACGTTTCCATCGGCATTTTATCTCAATAAAATAAATTGCATAATTTACTGTAATTTATTATATCACACATCAAAATCTAGAATCTAATCATATAATACATGTATTTACATTGATCCAATCAATATTTTTAACTCAATATTATTAACTATCATCATGTATCGTATAATCATGATATTACAACAATTAATCATTACATAATTGATATGAAAATACTGAAAGGGATAAAACGAATACTAAAAAAGAAAGAATTATATAATTTTTTTTTTCTTTTTATGATCTATAGTTTTTATTTCTGTTATTATCTAAATTTAAAAGATTCGTCAATAAAATCCAACTTCGTAAAAACAGAACAAAAAAAGTCTTTATATTCGATTCCATAAATACCATCGTTAATAAATCAATCAAAAAGAATATTTAAAATGAGTTTCATTATAACATAAAAATCATGTAATTATTATTATTTTTTAAAAAATATAATTTAAATTTAATCTTACTTGATTTTCAAGACAAGAATCCACATGTCGAAGCTACAATTAGAATCCAAAAAACCATATAAAATCTTGGCTTGTCAAGAAAAGACACGGAAAGGGACAATATAGTAAAAACACCAGTTAAGATCTGCCACGTAGGATATCGTGGGACCCACACGGCCACAATTTACAACCTATATCAAGTTTGAACAAAACAATAAAAAAAATAATAACAATAATAAAAAAAAAACACCGGCTCTCCTTTGGCTTCTCTGTTTTCCATTTATTTTTTATTTTCTTTTAAAAAAAATTGAAAATCAAAATCTGTTTCTCTCTCTAGAAAAAAAAAAAAACCAAAACAACAACAAAAATTTTAAAATGAGATTATAAATATAAATACAGGAAGAGAAGGAGCACCGGAAATTACTGGCATTGGTTTTGTTGTTGTGTTTTTTTTTTTCCAGTAGGAGAGAGAAGGGGTGCAAAACCCTGACATATCTCTCTTTCTCTCTCTAGAAGGAGAAAAAAAAGAAGGAACAATTTTTCTTACAAATTTGGTGACTTTTTTTCTTGATCTGCAACACACCCAGCTCAAATTCCTGTGGAATTTATTTTTTTTTATACCCAGAATGGGTTCTTCGGTTTTGGTGTGTTGTTGAAGATGGTGAACCAGCCTCCTGATTGCAGGTACCACCTTTATTATTATAATTATTATTTTTTTGGTTTGAAATTTGAGTTTTTGGAGGTGGGGTTGTTGTGTTTTTGAGGAATTTGAGGTTTGTAGAGGTAGGAATCTGGAGTTTTGATGATGATTTGATCGGTTTCTTAGCTGGGAATTGTCTCATTGTCTTGTTTTTTCTGTTTTTTTTTTTTTTTTTTGTTCTATCATTGTTTCTAATCTTGTACAAAAATTTTATATTTGAATGCAATGCGCAATTGGGTGGCTTCTTAACTTAATTTTTACAATTATGTGTGAAAATTTTGACATGATTGAAATTTGAATATGGTTTGTTGATTAAGTTGATTATCTCATCAAATGTGTATCTGAAATTTGTTTCTCTCTCTCTTCTCTTTCATTGTTTGTTTATGAAATTTAGCTAATATAAACAATTTTTCGAATCGGGGGTATGCAAAAGCTTTTCATTGATGTTATGAGATTGTCCCCTTGTTATGGAATGGTGTAGTTTTTATTGAATTAATTTTGAATTCTTCTTTTTGCTGGTTTTGAATTATAGAAGCTTATAATATGTAGCAATTTGTTGAATGTGATGATATCCCTTTTCATATCGTGTTCTATAATTAATCCGTTGTTATGTGCTGCAATTTTCGAAGTGTATTGATTTTTGTTTTCGTTTGGTGTGGTTTTGTGTAACTAGGTCTTAGGAGGGGAGATTGTGCTCGTGGGGCATTATCATTACTCCTGCTGAAGGCAAGATTTGGTGTGTGTTATAATTGTTTTCGATCCTTAAGTTGAGTCATGGCGCGGGGTAAAATAAGGGAAAAGATCAGACGGAGCCAGTTTTATCCGTTCAAGATCAGGCCGAAAGGTAAGGCTGATGGGTCGCAAGAAACCCCCGGGTGTTCACGAATTGTGTATTGTAATCAACCTCATATGCACAAGAAAAAGCCTTTGAAGTATCGCTCAAATTATATATCGACCACCAAGTATAATTTCTTCTCATTCTTACCGAAGGCACTTTTTGAGCAATTTAATCGAGTTGCAAATATTTACTTCCTCATCGCTGCACTTCTTTCTCTCACCCCACTTTCCCCATTTTCCGCGGCAAGTATGCTTATGCCATTAGCAATTGTTGTCGGGGTTAGTATGGCGAAGGAAGGTTTGGAAGATTGGCGGAGGTTTATGCAAGACCATGAGGTTAATGCCCGGAAAGCTAGCGTTCATTCAGGGGATGGTGTTTTTGAATTTAAGCCGTGGGAGAAGATTCAGGTTGGAGATGTGGTGAGAGTGGAGAAGGATCAGTTTTTTCCAGCCGATTTGCTTTTCTTGTCATCAAGTTACGAGGATGGAATTTGCTATGTGGAGACTATGAACTTAGATGGTGAGACAAACTTGAAGGTAAAGCGATCTTTTGAAGCAACTTTATCGTTTGATGATAACGAGGTGTTCAAGAATTTTGAGGGAACTGTAAAATGTGAAGACCCGAATCCCAGTCTTTACACCTTTGTCGGTAGCATTGAGTATGATCGTCAGATTTATGCACTTGATCCTAATCAGATCCTCCTCAGAGATTCCAAGCTCCGAAATACAGCTTATGTCTATGGGACAGTGATATTCACTGGTTTTGACAGTAAGGTCATGCAGAATTCAACAGCCTCCCCTTCAAAAAGGAGCAGAATAGAGAAACAAATGGATAAGATAATATTTATCCTTTTCGGGGTTCTTATATTAATATCAGTGGTGAGCTCAATAGGCTTTGCTGTGCTGACGAAATACCAAGTTCCGAAATGGTGGTACTTAGAACCCACTTACACTGATATTTACTTTAATCCTCAGAAGCCTGTCCTGCCAGGACTTGCACATCTGGTCACTGCTCTCATTCTTTATGGATATCTAATACCTATATCACTCTATGTTTCAATTGAGATGGTGAAGTTTCTGCAAGCAATCTTCATTAACCAAGACATACATATGTACGATGAAGATTCTGGGATTCCTTCTCAAGCAAGAACATCGAATCTGAATGAAGAGTTGGGCCAGGTAGAAACGATCCTCTCTGACAAAACTGGCACTTTGACCTGCAATCAAATGGATTTTCTCAAGTGTTCCATTGCTGGTGCTGCATATGGTGTGCGTTCTAGTGAAGTTGAACTTGCAGCAGCAAAACAGATGGCTATTGACATGGAGGAGCAAAATGAAATATCTGCTTCCAAGTTGAAAAGGGGTGCATCAGAAATTGAATTAGAGACTGTCGTCACTGCTAAAGATAGAAAGGAACATAAGCGTGCCCCTATAAAGTATTTTAGCTTTGAGGACAACCGCCTCTTGGATGGAAACTGGTGGAATGAACCTAATCTAGATGTCATTTTGTTGTTTTTCCAAATTCTATCAGTTTGTCATACTGCTATTCCTGATCTAAATGAAGAGACTGGCGTTATAACATATGAAGCAGAGTCACCTGATGAGGCGGCTTTTCTTGTCGCTGCCAGGGAATTTGGTTTTGAGTTTTGTAGAAGAACTCAATCGAGTGTGTTTATCCGTGAAATATATCATTCTTCAGGAAAACCAGTTGAAAGGTGAGCATATGAGTCGATACATACATATATATTTCCCTTGTGTTCTTGGTATCTTTTAGAATCTTAATTTTTTAATGATCTTGCAGGGAGTTCAAAATTCTCAATCTGTTGGATTTCACAAGCAAAAGGAAAAGAATGAGTGTAATTGTTCAGGATGAGGATGGAGAGATTTTTCTTTTCTGCAAAGGTGCCGACAGGTTAGCTTCACAACCACCTTTTAGCTTACGACTTCATATTAAAGGATTAGGAGCTGATATGGTTACATAAATAGAATCTTTTGTCAGCTTCCAGCTTTTATTAATGAAATATGATATATTTACTGTTTGATGATTCTAAGAAATCTTCTGTTTGTATCCCACCATGCATGATTCCTTTGCTTGGAATATACAGCATTATTTTTGATCGGCTATCAAAGAATGGAAGATTGTATGAGGAAATTACTACGAAGCACTTGAATGAATATGGAGAAGCTGGTTTGCGTACATTGGCACTTTCTTACAGAAAGCTAGATAAAGCTGAGTATACTGCTTGGAACAATGAATTTACCAAAGCCAAAACTTCTATTGGGGCTGATAGAGAGGCAATGCTTGAGCGAATATCAGATATGGTGGAGAGAGATTTGATCCTTGTTGGTGCAACAGCCGTGGAAGACAAATTACAAAAAGGGGTACACATTAATTGCTATAGAGTTATTATCGATATATTCTTCTTTTGATTTGCTTCAACTTGATTATATCAAACCTTTATATTTAGGTTCCCCAATGCATAGACAAACTCGCGCAAGCTGGTCTCAAGCTCTGGGTTTTGACAGGCGATAAGATGGAAACCGCAATCAACATAGGGTTCGTCTCTTAGATTTCAACTAAAAGGCTCTCCTCAATGCCTATTCTTTTCTAAAATCAATGCTAATATAATGAAAATTTCCTTTGCATAATGCAGATTTGCTTGTAGTTTGCTTCGACCAGGCATGCATCAGATCTGTTTAACAACTATGAATTCTGATGACCTAGCTCAAGATGCCAAAGAGGTACATATATATATGAACCAGAAGAAAGTGTACAGGAATAATTTTTCTCAATAAATAATTTATTTGACGTTAGACTCTGTTGTTGATGAAATCCCATCAGTCTGTGAAAGAGAACGTTTTGAATCAAATCACTAATGCCTTGCAAAGGATCAAGCTAGAGAAAGATCCACATGCTGCATTTGCATTAATCATTGATGGAAAAACACTAACCTACACCTTGGAGGATGATATGAAGCATCATTTTTTGGAATTAGCTGTTGATTGTGCATCTGTCATATGCTGTCGTGTCTCTCCCAAGCAGAAGGCACTGGTAAGTAATTCACTTACTTGACTCTTTCAGTTTGTCTCTTCTGCTTTGTAATTACCAATTCAGTGATATTCATGCAAAGATATGGTATTGATACTTGCTCCTTTGTTGGATCTTGTATTAACTTTTGCTACTTAGGTTACAAGGTTAGTAAAGGAAGGAACCGGAAAAACCACCTTAGCAGTTGGTGATGGTGCAAATGATGTCGGAATGATTCAAGAAGCGGATATTGGTGTTGGCATCAGTGGGGTGGAAGGAATGCAGGTGGGTATCATGTCTATTAGGAGCTTTTTGCATATTGCATTTGGAGACAATGTTATCATCTTTTCATATGCCTTTCTTATAAGTTATAACTGATGTGTTCTGTGCACGTTAACATTTCTATTGTTCTCTTCACTGATATTTGAATTTCATAGACATAATATCTGATGTGATTAATAATTTTCTATCTTATCTTGTGATGACATGATTAGAATCTATGCATCTATGTGTTAGTTCCGGATTTCAGTATTAAGTGTGCTGAATTTGTAACATTTTGCAGGCTGTGATGGCTAGTGACTTTTCAATTGCCCAGTTCCGATTTTTGGAAAGACTTCTGGTGGTCCACGGACATTGGTGCTACAAGAGGATTGCTCAGATGGTAATGATCTAGTATTGCTCAACGTTAATGTTCTAGTCTCATTCATTTGATATTCCTGTACTACCACACGGTCCTTTCTCTAATTCATTTTTTCTTTAATCATGATCTTTTACCGTCAGATCTGCTATTTCTTCTATAAAAATATAGCATTTGGTCTCACACTCTTCTACTTCGAGGCATTTGCGGGGTTTTCTGGACAGTCAGTGTACGATGACTGGTACATGCTGTCATTTAATGTCTTTCTTACTTCATTGCCTGTCATTTCACTCGGAGTTTTTGAACAAGATGTATCTTCTGAGATATGCTTGCAGGTTCGTCCTGTGATAACACCTTTATCAGTACTCTCTCTGTCCATTTCTCTGTTAGTCGTCTTGTAACATTTTACTTCTCTTTGCAGTTCCCTGCACTGTATCAACAAGGGCCCAAAAATCTGTTTTTCGACTGGTATAGGATACTTGGTTGGATGGGCAACGGTGTCTATGCCTCTGTCATGATTTTTATCCTCAACATCGTCATTTTCTACAACCAATCTTTCCGTGTTGATGGCCAGACTGCTGACATGGCTATCGTGGGTACTACAATGTTCACTTGCATCATTTGGGTTGTCAATGTCCAAATCGCACTCACGATTAGCCACTTCACATGGATCCAACACATGTTCATCTGGGGTAGCATTGCATTTTGGTATCTGTTTCTCTTAATCTATGGAATGACACCTCCCACGATATCTGGAAACGCCTACCAAATCCTAGTCGAAGCTCTTGGCCCTGCACCGATATATTGGGTAACCACTCTGCTGGTAACAGTTGTTTGTAATCTCCTCTACTTCGCGTACTTGGCTTTCCAAAGATGTTTCAAACCTATGGATCATCACATCATACAAGAAATCAAATACTACAAGAAGGATGTCGAGGATCGTCACATGTGGCACCGGGAGAGGTCCAAGGCAAGACAAGAAACTAAGATTGGTTTCACAGCAAGAGTGGAGGCAAAGATCAGACATTTGAAAGGGAAGTTGAATAAAAAGTCTTCATCTTTTACAAGCATAAATTTGACAGTTCGAACATAAACAATGACCCATGTGCATGATTTTTGTTTCTTCTTCTTCTTTTTTCGAGTTTTGGAAAGGGTTTCTTTTAGGGTTTTTCGCCGTTTTGTTTATAGTCCATCTTCTACCTCTTTAATCTCTTCTCTAATTCATTTCTTTATTTTTTTTATTTTTTTTTATTTTTTTTTTTAAACTCTCTTTTGGTTACTTGGGGTTGGTTGGATGATGATGCAGCAGCCCTTCCATTTACAATAGCCCTGTGAAGTTGATGATGTAATTTTAATGTACAACGATTCCTGTATCGATCAATACAATGGAACATGTCATTATTTAGTGGAGATACACACATTTGTGCATACAAGTGTATATATATATATATATACTCTCTACTCCAAGTTAGTTTCTTCTTTGAGGTACTAATCTAATTACAGACAGATTCGATTGGATTTTAAGTTCGAAAGTTCAAAAATTTGAAATTCATAATGCATGTTTTTTGGTCAAATCTCGCAACCAGGACAACTGATGGGGTGTGACTTAGGTTAGTCGGGAAAATGTGTGCACGTCTGTACCTGGAAATCGTAACTTTAAAGTAAATACAATTCAAAACTGACCTTCCCTACTTTCATTTCTTTGAGAAGTATATCTAACAAAACAATGAATGATTTCTTCACTAAAGATTGAATTGTTGGTGGGGATCTACACAAAAATTTCTGTATGAAGTCAGAGAGAGAAAGTTTCCACTTTAATACCACCCAAGTTCCCAATCTCCGGTAACCTCCGATCTTCACGGAGGAGTCCACCACCCATTTGATCACCAACCCCCCAAAAAAGCTTAGGATTTTTTTTTTTTTTTTTAATTATTATTTTTCTAAGTAATACAGCTTAATATTTAAGACACTACGAGTTGTTTGTTTTTTATTTGAGGTTATCTAACTTAAATACGAGGAGTGCTAGGTACGAGAGAAACTTCAGAGCATGATGTGGCACGACTAACCAGTGATATTTAGACACATCATTAAATTTTACAAACCCAAAGCCATTACATAAAAAAGATTGACACGTCATGATTTTTTCTAACCTTCATCTTCGTTTTCATCTTATTTCTTACAACCTCTCACCTTCTGACCTTCATCTTTATTTGAGATTTTGAGCATCTCCATCTCTAAATTTTTAAAACCCTTCGGCTAAATTTTTTGTATATTTGGGTATTAATTTTTTTATTTATTTATCATAAATCTAAAAACATAAAAAATTATGTTTGATTTATTGATAAAAACTATAATAAATAAATAAATAAATAACGAATGGAGGCCACCATTGAAGGAGGCCTCACTTGGAGAAAGAACTGCTACCTCCAAATTGGAGGAGGAAGTTGGTGCTTCCTTCGCCGATCAGTGCTTCCTTCGGAAACAGGAGGAGACCAGCCTCCTCGATTTTTAATTTTTAATTTTTTAATTTTTTAATTTTTTAATTTTTTATATATTAAATATAAAAAATAAATGGATTGAGACGAAATTTTTTTTTGGTAAAAAGGAGGAAAAGAGAATGAAGCAAGTTGGAACTTGGAAGTAAAAAAGGTAGTTGCAGAGGAAGACGAAGATGAAGGTGAGAAGGTGAATAGAGATTCATGATATGTCAATATTTTTAATGATGTAGCTTTGGTTTGTAAAATTTAATGATGTATCTAAATATCATTGGTTAGGCGTGCCACGTCTTGCTTTACCTCAGAAATACTAAAGTTTCTCTAATTAGATATACTCTCTCAACTCACTCTCTGTTCATGTGAAGATATGTGGACATTAAATTTGTAGTTTTTATAAATAATTTCATTTTTTTTATAATACAAATCAACGACTTATTTCCGAGATTGTCCTTCTACTTTAACATTTCATTTAATGTCAGCTTTTTAAATAAATAAATAAATATATATATATATATATATATATATATATATATAAGGTGTGTGTTTTTTTTTAAGACTCTACAACTTCTTTTATTTCTTGAGTGTACAGTCTCAAATTAATTTATTCAGATATTTCTTTTTACTAAATTTTCATTACCAAAAATCATCGGCAAACTTGATTGTTATTGTAGAATAAATAAATATTAAAATAAATTAGAGTTAAATGGTTTTAAAATATATTATCAAAAATTCATATAAACTAAAATTTATTGTTTTAATTTTTAACATTTGAGGAGAGGAACGTGAACATCAGGCACCCATATTGGATCCGCCCTAATTGTATGTGTTTGAGCCAAAATCTTTATCTTTAAATTAAAGCAAATCAATTTTAAATTAAAAGATAAAAAATATGTACGTATTTGTTTAACAACAGATTATTTATTTATTTATTATTTTTAATTTAAATATAGATATTAAGTTTTACCAATCTTGTCTTATGAATTGAAGGGAGGTCGTGACTCCTAATAAAATGAATGAGAGGAGGTCGCGGCCTCCTCCCTATAGTCGGAGGTGGCCCCGACCACCTCTAATCAAATCCCAGGGAGGCAGCGACGCTGTCTCCTCCTATGTCAATTTAGGGTTAGATTAGTCGGTGTTAGGGTTTAATAAAAAATTGAGATTTTTTTTAGGGTTAGGATTTGAGTTGTTTATAAAATTGAGGATTGTTTATTTATTTATTTAGGAGTATTTTTGGTAATAGATTAATTACATGAGGTAAATTTTGAAAGCAACTATCAATGCGTTAATTATAACTTATCAAATAAATAAAAAGTCAAATTTTTTTTACCCTTTTATATAGGGTTATTAGCACTAGTCCCCTGAATTTTACGCGAATTTATTTACCCTTTGAACATTTTTTTAGGCATTACAACCCCTGAACTCTCATTTATTAGTAAATAATTTGGTTTATTGCCCCCTGAATGTCTGTTTGAGGAGGTGTCTACAGTCAAATTTTGTCAATAAATGAAAGTTCAAAAGGTTTAATGTCTAAAAAAAAAATATAATAGGTAAAATGCAAACTCGCTTAAAGTTTAGAAGGGGCAAGTGCCAATAACTCTTTTATATAAGGCTCTGTTTGATTTTTCCATTTAATACTTAATGGCACTTAATGTGCTCAAATAAATTGTTTTGTTTGATTTTTTAAGTGATAAATCACTTTAAGTACTCCTAAAATCACTTGTTTATAAAAGTGAACAATTTTCACTTTTCACTTAACAAAAAAACACTGAAATTTATTACAATTTTTTACATCCAAAACTATTATCACTAATCTAACTTATTTTTAATTTTATCTTTTGTCACTAATCTAGCAGTAAATTGTATCGTGAGTGGCCAACTTGATCACCCATAAGGCATATCGGAGGGGATTTGATTTGGTAGGCCGAATTGAAATTTTACAGAGGAGTAAAACATGTTAAGGGAAATTGATTTATGCATAACAACGACAATAAAAATTATAATAACTATTTTATACATAGCTAATTAAAATGAAAGCAAAAATCTGGAGAACGGTAAAGAAGCAATAATGAAACTTGGAACATTTTGTTTATTCACATGAAAACAAAAAATTGGAGAACAGTAATAAACCAGAAATTTACAATAGAATATAAGA
Source organism: Acer negundo (assembly GCA_035582765.1). Lineage (NCBI taxonomy): Eukaryota > Viridiplantae > Streptophyta > Magnoliopsida > Sapindales > Sapindaceae > Acer > Acer negundo. The sequence continues at coordinate 46,268,580 of CM069241.1, forward strand.
ACAATAAAACTTATAACATAATCTAGATAAATTTGAAATATTATTAATAACTAAATAATTTTGTTTTAAATTATTAAACTACTTGAGTTGTTATAGCATTTTAATATATTAAAATGTAAACATATAACAAATAATAGTTAGAAAGATATAGATATAAAAATATTTATTTTAAGATATTTGTAACTTAAAAAAAACAAATAACTTATCACTTATATTTAGTTTTCAATGAAAAAACAAACAAACATGTTTTTAAATTTTCAGTCACTTTTCAGTCTTCAGACAAAAAATCAAACGGGGCATAAGACATATACATCTCAAATTAAGATCTAAGTTAGAAAAACAAACAAATCTATTTAAATTAATGTAAGTTATAAGAGGAAATAAGTCTTGTATTAGAAATAATAATAAATAAAAAAAAGCCTCTATTTTTTACTTTCTGATTTTACTGGGATTCATTTTAGGGTTAATTGTACTGACTTACCTTTAGTTTATTAAATCTAGCAAGATTTCAAAATGATAATATAAATTAACACAAAAACTTCTTGCAATCAAGTTAATTCGTTAACTTTAATGGTCGACTAACATTAACCATTAGAAAACCAATATACACTTATCACACTATCCCAAATATATAATTTTTTTATTTATTAAATATTGAAAAATCAAAATTAAAATAATAAGAATAATAATCTATTAAAGATGAATTTCCACCGACAAAAGAAATAAGAGATCTTTGATGATCTCTTTCTGAAGATCGGCCTTCTGTAGTTAGCAGAGGAGGCTCATCCACAAACTAAGGATGTTTCCACGAAATAATTATCTTGTTTTTGATGTGTGAGATGTATATTTGGTTTTCCATGGATCAAGGTTAGTAGACCGTTAAAGTTAGTCCAATTACCCCTTCATTTAATTTTATTTTAAGAGAAATTATTTTCTGGGTGGCGGGGATTTTGAATTTTAGGGTTTAGAGATGGAGCGGCGAGTTGGGAACAAGTTCCGGCTTGGTCGAAAGATCGGTAGCGGGTCCTTTGGAGAGATCTATCTGGGTTTGTTTTTTTTTAATTATAATTATTGTAAAAAAAATTAATTTTTATTTGCAGGTGATTATTAATTTTTTGTTGAATTCAATTGCATAAGTTTGTTTTTTTTTGTTTTTTTTTTGTTTTTTTTTTTGTTTCTTGTGCAGGTACTAATATTCAGACCAATGAAGAAGTTGCAATTAAGCTGGTGAGTATCGATAGATTTTGGTTTTTGCTGGAAAATTTGGCTCTGATTTGAGTTAAAGTTTTTTTCTTTATTGAATTTGTTGTGGGCATGAGTGTTTTGTGTGAAATTATTGATTTTTATTGCTTTTTGGACCTATTACGAGTGTGAGACAGCGAGAGAGTATTGGATGATTGCATTCAAATTCGAGCTTGTTTTTAAATGGAAGTGGATGAATTTTACTTTTGAGAGCTTCTTTTTGTGTTGATAGTGCTTTGAAGGTATGCAAAGTGGGGTTCTGTTAGGCTCTAACCAAAGACACGCTCTTCTTCTTTTGGTGTTGATATGGTATTCGGTTCTCATTTTTCTTCCATTAGCCGCTGCCCGCTTCATTGTAGGTTTTATCGACTTGTTTGATGGTACTTTAATCTGAGTTCCGTTTGGAGTGAGCTGCAGTTGACACCGGAGTAGTCAACAATAAAGTGAACCTCAATTACAATGATTTATTTAGAAATTTTTGTCCAGATAGATTCCTATGGTATTGGGAAATGTAATGCAGTATTATTCTTACATGGTGGTGCAAGCTTCAGCTATCCAAGGGTGATATTTGACCGCGTAGTTGTGTTATGTGCTAAATGTTGATCACCTGATAAAGAATCTGTGGTGGTGACTTTGGGACTTCAGTGCTTTGGTGCTAGTGGCTTGTTGAATGCCAAGTTTGTTTTTTTTTTTTTACTGATAATTATGCCAAAGAACCTTCATTTGTGAAAGGAGATTGCAGAAGTTTGTGCTAAATTGGAAGTTAGTTATCATGGAAGATTTCTTACATATGTATTGGCTCAAATGTACATCGATATTCTTGATGTTTTTAACAATACCTGTGTGCCACAGGGGTTTGATTATCTCTGTTCCCTCATATTTAGAATTAAATGTTGAAGATGTTGCTCATCTTCGAATTTATTGATCCAGTTTGTTGCTTGCGGGACTTAATTGGCATTAAATGAATTTCTCTAGTACATGACATTCTGTCACCATGTTAGGCCTCAGTTGTTTTAGATCTGTCTGAAAGTCGACATAAGAGTTGCTTTTTTTTATATATATAATTTAAAAATTCTAGTTCCATGTTTTTTCTTCTAGGTGTCACTTGTTATTTGAATTTACTGAATTAATTTATAATTGTTGCTTGTACTGCTTTTGCATATGATGATATTACTTGTCTTTAATCTAATGCATAAGTTGTGATAATGTTCTCTTTACCAGGAAAATGTTAAGACAGAGCTTCCTCAGCTGCGTTATGAATCAAAGTTGTATAAATTCTACAAGCAGGAGGTAGTAACGACTTTTTCTTTCATCCTGGTTTTTTTTTTTTTTTGCTTTATTCTACAAGCAGGAAGTAGTAATATCTATTTTGATTTTGTTGTTGGTTTCCATCTCCTACTGTTTTTGGAAGTTGGAGTCCCAGATGTGAAATGGTTTGGTGTTGAAGGAGACTACAATGTCCTCGTGATAGATTTATTGGGGCGTAGCCTTGAAGATCTGTTTAACTTCTGCAATAGGAAACTGTCTCTGAAGACTGTTCTTATGCTTGCTGTTCAGATGGTATAGTTTGTTATATAGCATGCATATTCATCCCGTATATTATTTATTTCTCATTTTTTTTTTGTTGTGACAATTATCATATTTATGTCAGATCAATCGAGTTGAATTTGTTCATTCAAAATCTTTTCTGCATCGAGATATCAAGCCAGACAACTTCCTCATGGGTTTAGGAAGGCATGAAAATAAGGTCTTGAAATGAAAGTCGTTCTTTTTACTTACACTCATGTCGTATTACGATTCATTACTTGATGCTTGCTTTGCATATAGGTTTATGTCATTGACTTTGGTCTTGCTAAGAGGTATAGAGAGAACGCCACACATCGACATATTCCTTATAGGTTAGTCTTTTCATACCAATTAGTAGATGATTTTTATTTTTATTTTTATTTTTTTGTGGCTGAAGAGATTACACTTTACTGTTCTTAAAACAGAGTTGAACATTTAGATTCCTTGTCAACACAATTTACTTTTGATTTGATGTGCCCCAGCTGCAGTATTTTCAAATGGCTGGCATAAAGTTCTGTTTAATGAACGCTCATCGTATTCGTTTTTAGTAATTACATGTTTGTATAAATTGCAGAGAAAATAAGAATTTGATGGGAACTGCTAGATATGCAAGCATGAACACTCACCTTGGCATTGGTATGCCTTTTGCATTCCAGTATCTCTTTTTTTGGTAGACGTCAATATTAACTTTTTTTTAATTTGTATTTTCTGCCCTTGTTTTACAAATATAACCTCAGGTGAGTTGATTATTGAATCTTTTTGTCTGCACAGAACAAAGTCGCAGGGACGATTTAGAATCCCTTGGATATGTTTTTATGTATTTTTTAAGAGGAAGGTGCATATTTCTGCCAACCTTCATCTTCTCATTTCATTCCTTCATCGCATAGTAGTTTGTTTGCTTACGACTTCATGTTCTTGTAGCCTTCCATGGCAAGGACTGAAAGCTGGAAGAGGAAGCAGAAGTATGAGAAGATTAGTGAGATGAAAGTATCAACTTCTATTGAGGTAATTTCATGTATGACAGTAAGATTTTGATTCCAAGGATGTATCTTTAACTTTTGAAACTGACTGGAAGCTCTCTGTGTTCTCCTTTGGCCTTATGTCGGGGTTATCCTACAGAATTTGCCTCGTACTTCCATTACTGTCGGTCACTGCATTTTGATGATAAACCAGACTATGCTTATTTGAGAAGATTCTTCCGCGACCTTTTTATTCGTGAAGGTTTGAGCATTGCCATTTGTTATGTTGCCTTAGAAATCATACCAGTACAACTGTACAAGAATTGTGGCAGTAATCTATCTAGCTTTTTAGTAAACCAGCTTTTCACCTTTTCAATTTGTATAGTTATCTTCTTGCTTCAGGTTTTCAGTTTAATTATGCTTTCGATTGGACAATTCTGAAGCATCAGCAATCGCAGATTCCCACTGCTCCCCGTGCACTAGTAAGTTGGCTAGCATAAGTAGTTGTCCTTGCTTGAACTTCTATGCTGCTCATACTAAATAATCAATAACGTTGTATATGTTCTACTCGTCAAAAATTTGCGGGTCCCGTTGCTAGACCAAGCTCTGGCATGCCTCCTACTGGTGCCAATGTTGCTAGGCAACCGGGTATGCTGCTTTCTTCTTCTTGCTTGTTTCCGTTACATTTCGTACATCAACCTTTGTAATCTAGTATCATGTATAATGAAGTTTGTAAATCCTTCAATTATCTTACAATTTGCAGGTGATGTTGTAAAGGTATTAAGATTTGTTTTATCGGATTATGCAATGACTAATTGTGCACTTGTTTTTTTTTTTTTCCCTCTATACCCATTCGACATATTATTATTTTGAAAATAGGTTTATTACTTAGTACAAGAAAGTGTTGTGTAACACAGTTGATTTTCCCACCCTCAATCATATTACAGGTAGCGTAGAAGGTAAGCAGAATGGCTGGTCTTCTGCAGATCCCGGTCGCAGAAGTTGAATAAAAAGTTGTCATCTTTTACAGGCATAAATTTGACAGTTCCAACATAAACAATGTCCATGTGCATCATTTTTTTTCTTCTTCTTTTTTCGAGTTTAGGAAAGTTTTTCGGGTTTTTGGCCGTTTATAGTCCTTCTTCTACCTCTTTGATCTCTTCTCTAATTCATTTTAACTCTCTTTTGCTTACTTGGTGTTGGTTGGATGATGCAGCTGCCCTTCCATTTACAATAGCCCTGTGATGATGTAATTTTAATGTTCAACGATTCCTTTATTAATCAATACTATGGAACAGGTCCTGTTCATACAAACATGATTCTCTCTCTCTCTCTCTCTCTCTCTCTCTTCGTGAAGTAGTAACCTAATTACATACAGATTCGATTGGTTTTAAAATCCAAAAGACATCTATTTTTTACGATGCTTTGAAATTCGTTATGTTTGATTCAGATTAATCTCGCAATGAGAAAAAAGTAATGACGTTTGCACCAAAAGACTCGAGATTTTGCAACTTTTTGTAAATACTATTCAAAACCAACCTTCCCTACTTAAATTCTTTGTGAATTCTTCACCAAAGTTTGAAGTGTTGGTGGGGATCTACACAAAAAAAATTTCTCCAATACAATCATCTATAAATGTCTTGACAAAGAACTAGAAATTAGAAAGTTTGCATAATGAGTGACCCCATGACAACCAAACCGAGTACAATTACACCATCCCATCAAAATTCATTAGTTGTATAAAGACTAGCTATTTTCATCATCTCCATTTACAAGTAAACAAAGCAACAACAAATTCTCATTAAAGCTTAAATGTGTGTTTAAGGAAGTATATTTGTAGAAATACATTATAGCAAAATTGGGTTTTAATTATATCTCATACTTCTAAGAAAAACACACATTTAAGAATCCATTGCTAGAAATACTCTATCTTATCTACGAATCAAATTTGAGAGATTTTCCAGAACGTCGAAAAATCAACATTTTTTTCATTGGAGGTAAAAAAGCATGCATTTTACGAGGTGCATATTTAAATGCAAAATGCATTTTTACGTAATCTTTTTGTATAAAACTATTAAAAAAAAAAAATTATACTATCTAGGAATTAAATTTAGAGAATTCTATGAAAATATCGAAAAATCAACATTTTCTTTTATCATTTATAGGTATGACAATTCGACCATGAATATCGATTAGTGAATTTACCACTATGCCACATTAGGCGTCGGTGACAAAATAGGTAAGGAATCTTTATATTAACAATGAAACTTGTCATAAAATGTAAATTCAATTCAATAAATTAAAACAAATTTGAGAGCTACCCCACTCTCTAATCTAATTACACTATTTACCCTAATCCTTCAAATTCATATTGCCAAAACAAAAATAAAATAAAATAAAAATTTGTCCAAACACCAAAAGCGACGTCGTTTATAGCTAGACACAGACAAACCCTTCGATTGGATCAATGAAAACAAAAAAATTAACAAACACCACCACCCAACACCAACAACACAACATAGACAAACGATGCTTCTGCTTCTTCTTCTTCTTCTCTCTCTATCTCTGTGTGAAGTCGGAGAGAGAAAGCTTCCACTTTAATACCACCCAAGTCCCCAATCTCCACTAACCTCCGATCTTCACGGAGGAGGAGTCCGCCACCCATTTGATCACCAACCCCAACAAAAAGCTTATTTTTTTTACTCTCTGATTGTACTGGGATTCATTTTATTTTATTTTAAGAGAAATTATTTTCTGGGTGGTTGGGATTTTGAATTTTAGGGCTTTGTGGTAGAGATGGAGCCGCGAGTTGGGAACAAGTTCCGGCTTGGTCGAAAGATCGGTAGCGGGTCCTTTGGAGAGATCTATCTGGGTTTGTTTTTGTTTTTATTATTATCATAATTTTTTTAATTTTTATTTGTTGGTGATTGTTAATTTTTTGTTGAATTCAATTGGGTAAGTTTTTTGTTTCTTTTGTAGGCACTAATATTCAGACCAATGAAGAAGTTGCAATTAAGCTGGTGAGTATCGATAAATTTTGGTTTTTTTCTGGGGATTTGAGTTAAATTTTTGTTCTTTATTGTGCTTTCGGTTATTGAATTTGTGGGTATGAGTGTTTTGTGTGAAATTATTGTTTTTTGTTTCTCTTTGAACCTAGTATGAGTGTGTGAGAGAGAGAGAGATAGAGAGAGAGAGAGAGTATTCGATGATTGCATTCAAATTCGAGCTTGTTTTTAAATGGAAGTGGATGAATTTTACTTTTGAGAGCTTCTTTTTGTTGTGATAGTGCTTTAAAGGTATGTAAAGTGGGGTTTTTGTTAGGCTCTAACCAAGGACCTGCTCATCTGCTTTCGGTGTTGATATGGTATTCGGTTCTCATTTTTCTTGCATTAGCCAATTCATTGTAGTTTTCATCAACTAGTTTGATGGTACTTTAATCTGAGTTTCATTTGGAGTGAGAGTGAGCTGCAGTTGGTATCGGATTAGTCAACAATAAACTGAACCTCAATTACAAGGACTTTATTTAGAAATTTTTGCCCAGATAGAGCCCTATGGTATTGAGAAATGTTATGCAGTATTATTTGGCATTTAATTGTAGAATTTTCACCTTGCATGGTGGTGCAAGCTGCAGCTATCCAAGGGTGATATTTGACAACGTAATTGGACTATGTGTTATGTGCTAAGTGTTGATTACCTGATAAAGAATCTGCGGTGGTGACTTTGGGACTTTGGTGTTAGTGACTTGTTGAATGCCAAGTTTGCTGTTTTCTTTTTTAAATGATAATTATGCCTAAGAACCTTCATTTGCGAAGGGAGAGTGCAGAAGTTTGTGCTAAATTGGAAGTTAGACCTTCATATCTCAATCATTCATGGAATATTTCTTACTATAGCATATGCATTGGCTCAAATGTACATCGATATTCCCGATGTTTCTAACAATACCTGTGTGCCACAGGGAATTTATTATCCTCTGTTCCCTCATATTTAGAATTAAATGTTGAAGATGTTGCTCATGGAGGAGTTAATTGATCCAGTTTACTGCTTGCAGAACTTAATTGACATTAAATGAATTTTTCTAGTACTTGAAATTCTGTCACCATGTTAGGCCCCAGTTGTTTTAGATCTGTCTGAAAGTCGACATAAGAGTTGCTTTTATATATATAATTTAAATATTCTAGTACCATGTTTTTTCTTCTAGGTGTCACATGTTATTTGAATTTGCTGAATTAATTTACAATTGTTGTTTGTACTGCTTCTGCATATGATGCTATTACTTGTCTTTAATCTAATGCATAAGCTGTGATAATGTTCTCTTTACCAGGAAAATGTTAAGACAAAGCATCCTCAGCTACATTATGAATCGAAGTTGTATAAAATTCTACAAGGAGGAAGTAGTAACTTTTCCTTTCATCCTGGTTTTTTATTTATTTATTTTAATTTTTTAATTTTTTAATTTTTTTTATTTCCTTTTTAAGTTGCATCATTTTGTTGTCAGTTTCCAACTCCTTCTGTTTTTGGCAGTTGGAGTTCCATATGTGAAATGGTTTGGTGTTGAAGGAGACTACAATGTCCTTGTGATAGATTTATTGGGGCCTAGCCTTGAAGATCTATTTAACTTCTGCAGTAGGAAACTGTCTCTGAAGACTGTTCTTATGCTTGCTGATCAGATGGTATAGTTTGTTCTATTGCATTCATATTCATCTGGTATATTATTTAACTTCCCATTTTTTTTTTATTCTGACAATTATCATATTGATCTTAGATCAATCGAGTTGAATTTGTCCATTCAAAATCTTTTCTGCATCGAGATATCAAGCCAGACAACTTCCTCATGGGTTTGGGAAGGCATGCAAATAAGGTCTTGATATGAAAGTTGTTCTTATTAGTTATATTCATGTCCTATTTCGATGCATTACTTGATGCTTGCTTTGCATATAGGTTTATGTCATTGACTTTGGTCTTGCTAAGAGGTATAGAGACAACGCCACACATCAACATATTCCTTATAGGTTAGTCTTTTCATACCAATTTAGCAGATGCTTTTTTTTAATGGTTGAAGGGATTGCTCTTTGCTGTTCTTAAAATGGAGTTGAACATTAGATTCCTTGTCAACGCATGTTACTTTTGATTTGATGTGTCCCAGATGCAGTATTTTGCAACTGCTGGTCTAAAGTCCTGTTTAATGAGCGCTCACCTTATTCGTTAAATTGCAGAGAAAATAAGAATTTGACAGGAACCGCTAGATATGCAAGCATGAACACTCACCTTGGCATTGGTATGCCTTTTGCATTCCAGTTACTCTTTTTTTTGGTAGTTGTCAGCGTTAATTTTTTTTATTTATTTATTTGTATTTTCCGCCTTTGTTTTAAAAATATAACCTTAGGTGAGTTGATTATTGAATCATTTTGTCTGCACAGAACAAAGTCGCAGGGACGATTTAGAATCACTTGGATATGTTCTTATGTACTTTTTAAGAGGAAGGTGCACATTTCTGCCAACCTTTATCTTCTCATATCATTCTTTCATCGCATAGTATAGTAGTTTGTTTGCTTACGACTTCATGTTCTTGTAGCCTTCCATGGCAAGGACTGAAAGCTGGAACGAAGAAGCAGAAGTATGAGAAGATTAGTGAGAAGAAAGTATCAACTTCTATTGAGGTAATTTAATATATGACAATAGGATTTTGATTCCAAGGATGTATCTTTAGCTTGTGGAACTTACTGGAAGCTCTCTGTGTTCTCCTTAGGCCTTATGTCGGGGTTATCCTACAGAATTTGCATCGTACTTCCATTACTGTCGGTCACTACGATTTGATGATAAACCAGACTATGCTTATTTGAAAAGACTCTTCCGCGACCTTTTCATTCGTGAAGGTTTGAACATTTCCATTTGCTATGTTGCCTTAGAAATCATACCAGTACAAGAATTATGGCTGTAATCTATCTAGCTTTAGTAAAATTGATTTTCACCTTTTCGATTCATATAATTTTCTTCTTGCTTCAGGTTTTCAGTTTGATTATGTTTTTGACTGGACAATTCTGAAGTATCAGCAATCACAGATTCCCTCTGCTGCCCGTGCACTTGTAAGTTGGCATAGCATGAGTAGTTATCCTTGCTTGGACTTCTATGCCGCCCATACTAGATTATCAATAAGACAATAACTTTATATATGTTCTACTCGTCAAAATTTTGCAGGGTCCTGTTGCTGGACCAAGCTCTGGCATGCCCCCTACCGGTGCCAATGTTGATAGGCAACCAGGTATGCTGCTTTCGTCTTCTTCTTGCTCTTGTTTTAATGTTTTATCTCTAATTTCCTTTACATTTCGTACATCAACCTTTGTAGTCTAGTATCATGTATAATGAAGTTCGTAAGTCCTTCAATTTTTTTACAATTTGTAAGTGATGTTGTAAAGGTATTAAGATTACTTTTATTGGATTATGAAATGACTAATAGTGCACGTGTTTTTTTCCTCTATGCCCATTCAACATATGATTATTTTGAAGATAGGTTTTTTACTTTGTACAAGAAATATTGTGTAACACAGTTGATTTCCCCACCCCCTCCCCCCTCTCTTGATCATATTACAGGTGGCGAAGAAGGTAAGCAGAATGGCTGGTCTTCTGCAGATCCCAGTCGCAGGAGGCACCACTCTGGATCCCTTACAAATTCTGCAAACGTATCAAAACAAAAAGGTCTACTTTCAAATGATCCAACACATTCAAAGGATGCTATGGTTAGTATTTTTTATTTAACATTCGGTGTTTTTACTTCTTGTTTATCATCAGTTCCTTGTTCTATGTGGTCTGTTGGACTATCCTCATACTTGGACTTTGTGCAGGTATCCAATTATAATTTTTTGCGATCAACTGGATCGTCAAGGCGAGCTGCTATGTCTAGCAGCCGTGATGCACCTGTGGTTGGGAGTGATTCCGACCCTTCTCGCCCTCGCACTGCAGATGTCAATGCCGGAGTGCTGCAAAAGATTTCTAGTGGCCAAAGAATTTCACCTGTTGTATCATCAGAAAACCGACACACTTCTGGCAGAAGCACAGCAAACATAAAGAATTTCGAGTCCACACTACGAGGCATCGAAAGCCTGCATTTAAATACGGATGAGAGGGTACACTTTTAGAAGACACTGAATCTTGTTGCCCACTGTAAATTTCAGAAAAGAAAAAAAAAAAAAAGAAAAAAACATACTTTATCATGCATCATATTAAGTGATTATGTGTTGATTGTGATGTGTTCTATAAAAGTAAAAGCTGATAAGCAAAAATTGGGAATGTCTGCATGTAAGTAGTACTCAATAAAGAAAGAGATGATCAAAGTGGAGGAACCCTTGTGAAAAGCACTTCCAGGTAAAAGTGCTTTTGTTTAAACACATAGGTGTCTTAAAGCTTTCATCATATTACAGTTTGAGTTGTATGAAATGTTATCACTACTTATATTTTTGTTGTGTTGAATTTCATTTCCTATATATGTCAGATCACAAACTTTGTTTGGGGCCAAAAACTATATAGACATTGTAAATCTTCATGAGAAGCAATTGTATCAAATCTGAAAATGCAGAACTTCCACTTTCATGTACATTTTCTCTCTCTCTTTTTTGATATTTTTTGACCATTTAATTGCTTACTTTAAGAAAGCTTTGGTTTTGAGATTACCAGTCAGACACTGTTGGTTGATGACTTGATGATCATTTACAGTTCAGTTTATCAATTATTCCTTTTACTTGTTATAAAACCTTGATTTTCACTAGGAATACATATCAAACCCCAGATAAATTACTGCTTACTAGATAATTATGGTGGTTTGGTAATGATATGATTCTATAAATTTTATTCTGATATTTAATTTAATTTAATTTAATTTTTATTTGTATAATTTATTTTATTGTTTTATTTTGTTATTTTGAATTAGTAAATAATATTTAGTTGTGGTAGATTGGTAGTGGGTTTACTGGTTCAATTATTTAGGGGTTGTGGATTAGTTAGTTTCCTAATTTTAGGAGTAGGTGAGCAAAGATATTTTATATATATATATATATATATATATATATATTTATTTCATTAATGAAAACGACCGAAGAATTACTATCTGCAACGTCTGTGTTGTAATTGGAAGGTTATTGGTTCCTCGAAACACCAATATTTGAAAGATATAAGGTTTCCTCGAATTACTCTTCTGAATCTTTCTTTTT